>PVKB01002655.1:0-261306 GCA_004027205.1 Ctenodactylus gundi | reverse complement strand
ACGGCTCGTTGTAAGGAGAAGCCATGGTGGACACAGAAGTGTGGAACGAGGAGACTGGGGGGGGCAGGGAGGCCTGCCTGACCGTCACCTGGCAGGACACCAGCTCCTCCCCGTCTGTGGATCAAGGCTGACAGCCCTGCTCAGCACTCCCATCCTGGCGGGACTGGCAGGCCCTTCCCCGACATGGCATAGGCAGGACAGGCTGAGGGCACCCCCACCCCCCCGCCTTCCGCGGTGCTGGGGTGGGGGGGCTTGGGAGAGAGGGCAGAGGCTGGGGCCAGCCCTCCTGAGTGGGAAATGACTCAGCCAAGGTCACTTGAGAAGTCAGGGGTGGATAGCCCAGAACAGACCCCAGTGGCCACCTCCATGCCACACGAATCCATCACCCTCATGGCGCAGGCCTGTAACCTCAGCACTCTGGGAGGCTGAGGCAGGAGGATTACACATTCAGTCTAAACTACCAAAAATGGGCTACAGACGCAGTCAGCGCAAGAACCCTGAGTTCAATCCTTAGTATCACACACACATCAGGAGAGAGAGAGAGAGAGAGAGAGAGAAAAAGAAGGGGGAGGTCCCCAAACTGGCTGAAGCCCTCCACCCCAAACCCAATGCTGGACCCAAAACTTTGAACTTGAGGTTCTCAGGGGACTAGTGTCCTGAGATTTCTCGTTTGGAAGAGATCAGGCGACTGACGGAAGATGGGGAGAAGCGAGCCTTATTAACCAATTCTCTGTGTGGTTCCTTTTAATACGGTATTTATTTTTCAAAATACCCCGTCTAAATAGGATCAGAGAGGGTGGCAGATTTGCCCAAGGTCACCAACGACTGTTCAAAGTCCCGCAAGATGCCAGGTGTTGCTCCCCTGAAAGACAGATCTGGGCTTCTGTCCCTGTCTGCCTGGGAGGTTCTGGGTGAGTGACAGAACGGAGACTCAAGGGCAAGATGAGAAAAGGGGCTACAGGGTCCTCCGGATTCGGGGCTCTGTACCCCAGCGGGCTCTGTCGGGAGCCCGACTCACCACCCTCAGCCTGGCCGGCAGGTGCCCCATGTGCCTGGCCACGCACACACTCCGCGAGACGCCAGCGTGAGGGATGTCACCTTCGCGGTCCCAACTTGCCCTTCTGTTTGGATTCCAAAATATCCCCATCAATTACACGCGCACTCTTTCCCGCTATGCTGGGAGGGTGTGCCTGCGAGCGCCATGTCCCTGGCAGGAGGAAGGTCACCCCAGGACCCTCCTGGCCACAGTCCCCTACGTCCCAGGGCCCGGCACCACCTGGGGTAACAGAGCCTGGGCTGCTGGGCCGGCACCAAGTGGGGAGCGCGCTGCTGGCACTGGCGAGAGCAGAGGCGGGTTTATGGCAAGTCCTCACATGGCTGGTTTCGCCATTAACTCTGAATGCCTTGGTGGGCCTGTAAAGCTCCCTGTGGCGGTTTATAGGAAGCGTGAGTTGAGGGAACCAGGGACTATGCCAGGCTTATTGCGTGGTTTTCACATGCTGCACGAGGGCCAGGGGACGAAGGCGGCGCAGCCATCTCGCCATGAAAATTGCTCCGATGGTAACTTTTTAAAAAAGAAATCACAGACATTTCTCTCTGTTTCACCTCAACATCCGACATCCCCCCCGGAGCAGGCTGGGAGATAATCACCCGCAGTCACCGCAGCCATCTCTGAGCAGTGCTATTTTCTTTTTGTGGCTTCCTAAATGCCCCAAATTATCCCCAGCTCTTGGGCATTACTTTCAGAATCGAGAAATAAAGTTATTTTTTAAAGTCACTTAATCTATTGCAGCAGGACGGGGTGTTTTCTGAGGCACTCAAGACTTCCCCCAGGACAATGGCCTGTCCAGTCAGTACCAACCATTTCATTTTGTTCTGAGCTCATGGTCTCTCCACAGGAAAGCTGGGTAAACTAAGGCGCACCTTTCTTGTCTCTCCTGATATCCTTATCCAAACAGGATCAGAGAGGGCAAGAGATTTGCCTGAAGGCACACAGGGAGTCCACTCTGTTCAATGCCCTTGGGAGAAGCCAGGTTATTTCTCCCCTAAAAGACCTCAAGGTCTTTTCTGGTCAAGGTGACTCCAAGAAAGGGCCCCAGGGATGGAGGAATGGCTCAGCGGTTAAAGTGCTCGCCTAGCAAGCGCTAAGCCGAGCACTAAGTACCTGAGTTCAATTCCTAGCACCATATAAACTGGGCATGGTGGTGCATGCCTAGAATCCCAGCACTCGGGAGGCTGAGGCAGGAGGATTGCCTTTAGTCCAAGGCCAGCCTGGGCTCCATAGTGAGTTCAGGATCAGCCTGGGCCACAGAGCAAGACCCTGTCTCAAAAAGAAAGAAAGAAAGAAAGACAGAAAGACAGAAAGACAGAAAGACAGAAAGACAGAAAGAAAGAAAGAAAGAAAGAAAGAAAGAAAGAGAAAAAAGAAAAGACAAAAAGAAAGGGCTTGAACCGGAAGCAGCAGTCAGCCCCTGGGTCCTGGCCTCCTTCTCTGACCAGGGTGCCCTGCTGTCTGAGGGTCTGTGCTTCCTGGAGGTTTCTCACTGGTCAGACCAGGTGGCAAGGCCAATCTGGTACTGTCTTCAGGGCGATATGGGACTGGACCTAAATATTTCTAGAAGGTTCTAATCCACACTAGGCCAAGTCAGGATGGGGCAGAGGCCAAAACTACAAGAAAGAGAAAGTGCCCGGGGAGGTGACAGAGGACAGCCTCCCTTTGGCAGGGCCTGCCTGGAAAGGGTCTGAGGTGAGACGGGGCTGTGGGCTCCAGGAAGAGGAGCCCCATGCTCCCCATCTTGGGCCAGCCTGCCTAGCAGGGGACATGTGAGGCTCGGAGAGGGAGAGCACCCCAAAACAGTCTCCTTCCTCTCCTCACAGCTGCCTCATGACGGCTGTGTCGGAACACCATGGGAAAGGAAGGGAGAATCAGATACACACTTCTCCCTGGGACGACAAGGTTTGGGGACATGGGCCCCACCTCCTGGGGCTCCCAATCTGACCCAGAAACACAGCCTCTGCCATCAAAACAATAGGACCAGTGGGGGGCGGGAGGGACACAGCCCTGTCCTGGGAGGTCCCAGCCTGATGGGAAGAGGACATGCTCTGCTCTGAGAGATCCCAGACTGAGGGGGGCCCAGCCCTGCCTCGGGAGGTCCCAGTCCGGTGGGGACACGCCACCTCCACCCCGCGACGGCTCCCAGTGTGACGGGAAGACAAGGCCTCATCCAGAGCACGGACTCAGGGGTGTTTTAAGAGACTGGAAGAGCGGTCAGAGGCCCAGTGGGTCACCCGCAGGTGGCCATGCACCTGAGGGCCTGACGACAGAGGGCACAGCGCTGAGTTTCAGGGGAGGTTCAGGGGCCTCTGGAAGGCCAACCAGGCCCAGAGGACACTTGCTTGAGTCAGGGGCACAGAGTCCACATCCTGTAGGAGCTCATGGGGTGGGCAGCTGGATGCCAACGCAGCAGCGTCACAGGTTAGGTGAGTGGGCGGTATGACCGGGCACTGGGGAGCCTTGGGAGTTCTCATCAGAAAGGAAGGTGCTGGCACCTGTCACTTAAAGGATCATCTGAAAAGGCTGCCCAGAGGAACAGGGAACAGGGAGGAGCAGAGGCAGGAAATAGGACAGCCTTGCTGTGCCACGTAGCTGCGGGGGAAGGGCTGGCCAAGGGAGGAGGGTGGCCCAAGATGGCAGAGGGCCGCGGGCAGGACTCTCAGGGCCCTCACTCTACACGCGTATGGCAAGAGGGCCCAATGGGGTTAGACGAAATCTGCTGGGTTCAAGGACACAGGCTGGTCCTCCTCCCCGGGTGCCACCGTGTGTGCAGGAGTCCTCAGAGCTGAGGGGGGACACCTGCTATTCCCCAGCCTTAGGGGTTCAGGGTCAGGCCCAGGACTCCAGTCCCTGAAAGGAGAAGGCCTTCCCAGCCCTGTGACATCAGGGGTCCCCCAACTGGGACAGCCCAGGCCTTGAGGAAGCGACTTAGGGAACACCAGGCACCAGAGCCTCAAGTTGTGCCATCAAAACACAGGGGTCACAAAGAGCACCCTCGGCTGCCAGGCACTCGCCATCAGGGGCTGCCAGGGCCATGCTGTCCTGCCTGCCCAGTCCCCCATCTGTAAGGGTGTTTGCCCCCTCTGGCTTGGAGGCCTCCCAGCCAGGCGGAGCTGACCCAGCTGGGAGCAGAGCTAATCAGCCTCTGATTTGCATATATGCAAACAAGGCTCTGCTGTGGACTGAGCAATTAGCATCGCGTAATGCCAGCCAGGCCACCAGGAAGGCCCTGAGGCTGAGGATCTTATCTGCTGGGCCCAGAGCTGGGATCTTTCTGGCTGCCTAGGTCAGGCCCTATCCTCTTCTGCTATATCCCAGCCGCCTGGGAAGGCTTCCTGTGGCCAGCTCACCCTCAGGGGTGATCAGATGAGGGGTGCCACCCAGTGCCACGATGTGTGGGAGCAGGCCAGGGCTGCAAAGGAGGGCAGACACAGACAACAGGAGAAGGCAGGTGCTCCAGGCCTGGGGAGACCCTTTGGGTATGGCCCAGGCGGTGCCAGGAGCCTTGGGTCCTGACTCTCAGCCTGCCTCCATCCCCGCCCGATTCCAGATCACTGTCCCCAACACCAACCACAGCGTCTCACTCATTCCACAGGCCTTTCCTAGATGGTAGGGAAGAGTAGTCTATTCATGTGAAAAATCTTACAAAGATTTTAAACATTAGCGTGTGTTTGGTTATATGGGCCACAAACTACCGTCATTGAACAGGATAAAAAGAAAAAAAAAAAAACCTTGCCGTTGGGGCCATCACAGGGAATCTAGAAAAAAAGATGTCTACACCCAGGGAAGGATGAGAGTTGGTTCACGGCACTCTGGCTCCGGGCCCTGGGACGCCAGTGGCCGAGCATCCGCCCTCTGCCCCCTTATAGCTCAGGCCTCGCTGGGACTGGTGGAGATTAGCAGCCTGACGAGCTGCGGGAAAGCAGAGGAGGCCGCCAAGGTCTGGGAGGGATTACTGCCTCTGCCAGGAGATAAGGATCTTGGAGCTCCGTGACTCCGCAGTGGCAGGGAGCTCAGGCACCTGCCTTCTGGCTCCCTTAATCCTGGCTCCGCTCTCCCAGCGCTTAGAACGCCTGCCCTGCAGCTGCCCAACCCTGGGGCTGACGCGCACTGCTCTGAAAACCAACCAGGCGCAGAGCCTCGGCCAAGAGACTGAAGGTACCTGGGGGCTGAACACGCTGTGCCGTGCCCGGGCAGGGACAGAGGAACAGAGGAACAGGGACCCCAGGGCAAGGCTGGCTCCCTGCTCGGGCTCAGCTTTCTTACCATCTGCATATCCCAGGTAGATCTATCCCTGCACTAAGCCTAATTTTCCGTCTTTCAAAATTCAGAGGCCCAGCCGGGCACAGTAGCACATGCCTTTCCTTGCAGCTGTTCAGAAGGCTGAGGCAGGAGAATCCCAAGTTCAAAACCAGCCTAGGCAACTTAACAAGATCCTGCCTCAAAATAATAACAATAATAAAAGTTTTAGGGATGTATTAATAGCTCAGTGCCACAGCGCTTGCCTAGCACGCACAAGGCTCTAGGTTCAGTCCTCAACACTGAAAGGAAGAAAAAAAAAAAGGTCAACACAGCAAGGAAAAAAGATGGAGCCCAGGCTCTAACCTTTACTAGCTGTGTGGCCTTGAGTCAGTTTCTTAGCCTCTCTGTGCCTCAGTTTCCACATTTATAAAATGAAGAAAATGATGGAATCCAACTCAGAGTTGTTAATGCTGATTAAACATTAATATTTATAAAGTGCTTAGAAGCACATAAATATTTGTCAAATAAATATCTGTTTCCTGCTTACCTCGAAGGGTTGTGGGAGAATCTTCAGATGATAAACACATGAAAATCCTTCATACGTGGTAAAAACCCAAGCAAACACATTAGTGATGAATTTTGTTCACGGCTCCATTTTCCCCCACGGTGGCTCCCCTTGGCTGGCCTTGTAGTGCATAGCACAGAAAAACAGACTTGGGGGTCTCCCACACCCCAGTGTAAAGGAAGGCACAGGCTAGGGGACCTCGCAGCAGCCATGACTGGGCAGTGGGGAGCCATGGATGGTTCTAAGCAGGAAGGGGAAACGTCAGGTGTGTAAGTTGAACAGATCCACCAGTGCTTTCCCGCATCTGCAAGTGACTCTGTACAGGTGCCTCCGTTTCCCCACCTGTGAAGCAGAGATGACAACAGCTCCTGTGTCTCAAGAGTTGAGGCAAAGAGTAGGGAGACACCTTGGCAGGGGCTGTCCCCCCAAGAAGAACTGGGATAATGGGAACTTTTCTCCCAACCCTATCAAATAAGTCCCCTCCTTTTTGGGGGCTGGGGATTCTAACCTATAATGGCGCATTATAGGACCTCGCATTATAGGACACCCTGGGGGTGACACAGGTAAGAACTGGAGGTGCTGCTGCTCAAATCGATCACGGAGAATCCCACGCTTGGCCACGGGATTCTGTGGGATGTCCTGCCCTGTGCGGTACACAGGGACAGCGTCTGAGCCGAGAGGCTGGGGAGGCAGCGCCCACAGCTAGGTCTCACTATCACTGGGTAGACCCCAGGATTTGAAGGCCTGGGGGCTCCCCAGCCCTGCAGGAGGGGCTGAAGGTGAAGGTGGACAGGCCTTGGGCCGGGGGACTCCAGGGGAGTCTGACCCCACACGCTACACAGCCTCCGGCCCGACCCGAGAGGAGCCGCTGATGTTTGTCCAAAGGCTCCGGCCTGTTCCGGCCTAATGTGTTTGCCTAAGTGCTCGGGCTCAGATAAGAACCTGGAGATGAGCAGATATGTCTGGGAATAATTAACCTGTCCCCCCGGGGCCGGAGCTGGTGGCCAGGCTGGACGAGGGCCAGGCTGGGAGGTGGGGTGGTGGCACGATTTAGTTACAGGAGCTTGAGACCAGGAGAATATGGTGCAAGCACTCAGAGGGGCTGAGATGATGCCTACGTCCTCACCATACAGAAGGGCGGTGAGGCTCGGGAGGGCAGAGGTGGGCCTGATGGCTAACGGGTCAGCGCCTGCATGGACGCCCCAGATAGCAGAACCTATATGTGTGTGTGTGGAGGGGGTGGGGGACGTCAAGGCAGCCATGGAGGGGAAGGAGGCTCCTCTCACTTACTCACTCGCTCACCCACCCACCCACCATCTGCTCGCTCACTCATAGTGACTGCTCATTCATAGGGCTCCGGCCTCCTGGAGGCGGGGCACACGCAGGCCACATGCCTGAAGTCCGACGCACAAACCCGGTGTAGCGTTAGCCTCCTCTCATCCCACCCATCAAGGACACCTTCTCATCTGGACCCGTGTCCCCACGGTAATACGTCCACAGAAGCTACGTGTTGTGGACCTACTATGCGCGGGCAGAAGCCAGCCAGTAGACGCTGTAAGGGCCTTCCAGCCTCCTGGGGGCCAGCTGTGAGGACGTGACCTCATCGACCAACTCAGTGTCCTGGCAGGAGGGTTGGCATTTCCTCTTCTCTGCCATGGGTGGCTGGGTGTGGGAACAGCGTGCAGGGCAGAAGGGACCTGGCAGTGCTCCCCCAGAAGGGGGCTTCATATCAGACACCCCCCGTAATCCAAAATTCCAAATCTACAGCACCCCCAAATCCCAAACACAATGCCATAAGTAGAAAATCCCACACCACCGAACTCTGTTTCTCACACAAAATTATTCAAAATACTGTATAAACTACCTTCAGGCTACGTAACAAGGAGCCTATAAACACATGAACTTTGTGTTTAGACTTGGGTCCTATTCCCAAGATATTCCATTACATGAATGAAAATATTCTAAAGCTGACGTGCTCTGGTCCCAAGCATTTCCAACAAGTGGTACTGGGTCTGCACCCGTAGGCGGCATCCCAGCCCTTCTCCCCTGCAAGCCACACCAGCTCAGGAGACCCCAGACACTCATGCTAGGGCCTGATGACAGCTGTATGTGGAGGGGTGGAGGCTCGGACTCGGGTCACTCTGCACATCCAATCTCCACCCAATCAGGGAAGCAGCAAAGCTGTGACCGGGGGCTGGACCAGCAAGGGGGTGCTGGGTGGCACAAACTGACAGGAGCGGGGGGGTGGCGCTCCAGGTGCCTCAGGGCCAGGGCTCTGCCTTTGCCCAGGCCTCTGTGAATAGCCGCCCTGCAGCCAAATCCAGCTTCCCACCCCCAACCCTCCTTTATGGAACCGCTAATTTTAGCCAGCCACAAAGTCATCCAGAGCTTTTAAAACCGGACTGATTTATGCTTTTCCTTAATTGCTCCAAAAAACTGCTGTGCATCGAGAGACAGAGAGAGAGAGAGAGAGAGAGAGAGAATGTAACTCTATTTAGGTTAAAATTTTAAAGCAGTGTTCCCACTAGTCTGGCAAGAAGAGATACACATTGTAGTGGATTCCCCTCCCGCCTGAGGCAGGGCTCTTATTTCTCTGACCTGCCACTGCGGGAGAAGGCAGGGCCACCCGCCACCTACCTGGTGGTGGGCATCATGCCAGAGCAGAACAGACTGTAAGGCCACTGGGCTCCCCCAGGGGCCTGGCCCTGCATGGGCTCCAGCGATCTGCGCACCAGCCACGGTTGTCCAAGTGAGGGCCCCTCCCCCCATCCCCTGCCCAAGCCATCTCTCTGGGCTAACTTGGCCACCAGAAGGGTGGGCCCAATGGGGACAGGTCCTAGAGATAGGACAGGCCCCATCTCACAGCACAGCCCTGTGGACTCCTGGAGGAGCCACCAGGGCCCATGGGTGGCATGGAATTTGCTCTCCCTCAGGCTGTTCCCCTGGGTGACTCCCCGGCCCAGACAAGAATGCAGTGGTGGGACGCGTGGAGCTCCCAGGGCTGGGTTTGACATCAGGGTCTGACACTGACTGGCCATGCAACCTTGAGTGAGCCTCTGCCTCCCGTGAGCCCCTCAGTTTACCCACCCATACAACAGGACCACAAATGCTTCCACGGCCCAGCCATGGCTGCCTCAATGTACCAAACAGACTCAAAGCATTTACCTCACGGGGCCGTTCTGACTCTGAGGAAGGACCAGAAGTCATACAGGGCCGGATTCGGTGAAGGAGGCAGGTGGGGGACACCCGTCACGTTGGCACAAGCTGCCTTTCCATCGCGTGGCACCTGGGCACAGCCACCACCCTGTTTTGTTTTTTTTAAATCACACTTTGCAAAGATATTCCCGCGGGGAGACTCCCAGCACTGCTGCAGATGGCAGTCAGACAGGCCACAGGTGTTCTTGCGGGTGGAGTGACTCTGGACATGGGGTGGTGGCAATGGCTTTTATTGTACAAGTTTTTACCGTAAATATTATATTTTGTGTTCGCCTCTTGCATGTCATGGGGTCTATGGAGAGCAGGAAAGGTACAGAGGGAACTGGGAATTTAAGTAGGAAGCCAGAACCCGAGGCTGTCCTCGCTGAAGGGCACTCAGGGCTGGCAGGATGAGGCGCCTGGAGGGGTGTTCCTCAGGAGAGGACACGGGGCATAGGGTAGGAGCCCACCACTCAGTCCCACTGCGCAGGCTCCATGCAACCCCACGGGGAGCCCTGAGGCTCAGTCCACTGGCCCCACCGCTTAGTGCTGGGGCTGTGGCAAGGACACATAGCTTGGGCTTTGGGGGCAATGCACATTTCAAGCCAGGGGACAGAGTGCCACTCTCCTGGGCTGTGGGGCAGCTCATGGCGTGACCCGGCGCCTGCCAAAGACAGCCCTCAAGGGGATCCCCACCACATCCTGTCCTCAGGGTGTCCTGCTTCTGGCTGGATTCAGGTCTTGACCCCAGGTGGGCCAGGCGGAAGCTGAGGTAGGAGACAGCGAGGACAGGTGAGCAGAAGAAAGCCACCTGAACCCTGGCAGAGAGACCAGGTGGGGCCAGGACACTGTGTCAACAGCCATCACATAACTAGCAGGCAGAGGTCATCCAACCCCCAAAACGTCTTGGGCATGCACCCAACTCACAGTCTGCCACTGCCACCATGGCCTGGGCACAGCCTCACCTGCATGGTGGCTGTGACCGCAGGAGAGATGATGTCAACTTGAGGCCATCAGGAACCCCGCCTGGACTGGGAATTGGGAACCAGCCTGAATGAGAGTGTGAGCGACTTGTGGGCCAGCCAATGAGGGAAGAGCACCCACCGGATGTGGGAGGGCCAACTGGAACTCCAATGGTATAAAAGGAAGAAAGAAGGAAGATGGTCACAGCGTCTTCCTCTGGGAAAGCTCTCCCCTTCACAATTGTCTACGGACGCCAACCTGCTACACGCCACCAATCGTCAGCACAGATTCGCTCTGTCTCGACTTGCACCTGTCTGCCCATCACTGATCTTCAAGTCTCCGGTCTTCACCATTGTTCTCTGAACAACTGAGATCCGCAGCAGACTCTCCCCGGCTGTCCTGCAGCCCCAGACGGGTGTCCTGCTTCAGGGCTGAGCAGCCATCGGACCTTCCAGCACTTGCACATGAAGGCCGCCATCTTGGACTATCTCCATCCTCGGATTTGTAAGCCTTCTGAGTAGATCCTTTCATTATAATTTCTGTAAATTCTGCCTTTTGAAAGAACCCAAACTAATACAGTGGTTTTGAACCCCTCTCCTTGGCCCTGGGCTTTGGAGGCCATGACACTTCCTCCAAAGACCTTAAGTAGGCAAAAACTGGCCCCGCTCATGGGTGGTCCAAGCCAATTACATAACCAGGCTGTGATTCCCGTCAATCCCCAACCTTGGATCCTGCCACAATCCCAGGCCCATGAGGGACCCAGCGTTTGTCCCACAGAGCCTCCCTCCCTGGCCCGCTCCTGCTCCGTGAGGTGGACTGTCCCTGTAACAAATCTCTGTGTCTCTTACTACTGACACTTCTGTGTGTCTTGCTCACTTCTTGGCTAGGAATACCAAAAACCTGCATTCTGACTCCAAGAGCCCATCTAGCGAGAAACACATATCAATCCAACTCTGGATCCCTTCATGAGGAGAACTCCAAAGAGCACACAGTAGGACTATATTTTCATTGGGGGAGACCCCAAGGGGGGCACAAGGACTAAATCTTTATGGGCAGGATTCAGACAGTGCACAGAGTAAGACTGAATATTCACTGGGAGAAGTGCATAGTAGGACTGAACTTCATGAGGACCCAGAGGGCACACACTAGGACTAAATCTTCCCGGGAAGAACAAAGGCACACAGTAGGACTGGATTTCATGGGTTAGACCCAGAGGGCACACACTAGGACTAAATCTTCACCAGAGACCCCCAGGAAGACAGCAGGGTCCCCCTCCTTTCCACTTCTCCATCACTCCCTCCTTCCTCATATCCTGTGTCTTCCCAAATCCTCCATCCGGTCGCCTCCCCGATGTCCCAGCCTCTGTCCCTCTCCCCCTGTATATCCAGCCAGGCCCCTGGGTGAGGGATTCTCCCGCCTAGCTCCCAGAATGCCACGGCGCTAATAAGATTAAAACATATCTCCCTCGTCCAGCATCGATTCATAGCGCTGATTTACTTCTGCTTCTCAGCGGCAACAGAACGGATGCCCGGGCCGCCACCTTAATCCCGATCCATCTCCTCACTGCCAGGGAATAACTGCTAATTAATACCTTTCTGCCTCCCATCGCCCGCCAGCTCAGAGGGCCATCAATACTGTGGGCTTGCTGCCACCGGCCCACTCACCAGCACAGAGGGGTCCGGTGGCCAAAGGCGGCCCATCACTGCTGCACATGCAGGTCCACACGGGGAGCCGGGGCTACGCTGGCCTGGAGGTGACGGAGTCCGGCAGACCCCAGACAAATCCCAGCTCCGTGAAGCCAGCAAGGAGAGCGTCACTTGTTTTGAAATCCTGGGGATCAGAGCTTCGCAGGGAGCCACATCCTCCCCACTTCTTTATTTTTTTTTTTTTTTTAAATTCTGGGACAATCTTGCTGAGTCGTTAGGTTCCCAGGCTGGGCTCAAACTTGGAATCCTCCTGCCTCAGCCTCCCAGAGTGCTGGAATTACAAGCAGGTGGCACCACACCAGAGTCTCAAATCCCCTCATCTACAAACACAGCAAAGGACCCACGTGGCCATGAGAGGGTGAAATGACCGTGGGTCCAGAGCGGCCTCAGCGTGGCCCAGCACCCTGCTTCTTCTGACCCAGAAAGCTCCACCCTCGGGTCTCCCAGGGCTGAAGTGGATGCTGGGACACTCCAGCTGATCTGGTGCCACTCACAACAGGTCCCCAGCGACAGGGACGTGGCCCAGAAAGACTACCAGAAGGAGTCAGTGACAAACATCTCCTTCGGCCGGGGGACCCCAATGCCCGAGCTGAGCAAGACTTCCCCGGTTTTCTTTTTCTCTCCCTGTTCAGTGCCAAGATACCTCCTCCAAGAAGCCTTCCTTGACATCCCAGCCCGTCGCCCCACAGCTCTGCTTCAGGCTCCTCACACAGGGCCGACGTGGCGGCCTATGTATTTCCCTCTGTGTCCCCCAGCCGAACGTGGCCCCTTAGGTCCAGCCTTGACTGTCACTTGGGGCTGCATTCCCAGGTTTGTGGCAGGGCAGCTGGCATCTGATAAACTAGCTGCAAGCGCTCAGTGAGTATTAGCTGGGGACAAGGGTGACAGTGACCTCCGGAGGCCTCTCCTTCCCTCTGCTCCCAGGGGCCCCTGTGAGGGCGCTCTATCCCCCAGGCAAGGATGCGCCAGATATGCTAACGACCCTACCCGGGCAGGGCCCGCCCATTGCCCAGGCTCGGAGGCCATCAGTCCTGGGGCCACCCCCCCAGGCGCGCCCCTCGGACCCCTGCCATGGCACCCTGATGGAAGGGCTTCTGCGTGGCTCCAGACAGAGGCCACCACGCGGGCCTACAGCCACCGGTGACAGACCGTGACCAGCCGGAGAGGAGGTCGGCCCCGTTCTGGACTCACAAGGATGCCATGCTGTGCAACTCCGGTCCTGCTGCTCAGCCTCTCTGAACTATCCCGCCCAGGGACCTACAGCATCGGTGGTGCCAGTCCGTCCGGCCTGCAAGACCCCTCATCTCAGGGCGCCCAAGTGGCTGGGGCAACCTGGCTTCAGGAGGGAAGGGTGGGCTGGGGACAGCGGCAGCTGTGTCAGCCTGGTCTGCACGGACGCTTTTCATAAAACATAATGAAGCGTGGGATCATAAAAGATTTTGTTTAATTCAAAGCTCTCAGGAGGGCGGGGTGGGCCTGCGGGGCTGGAGGGGGTGCGGAGGGGGTCCTAAGGCTGAGCCGCCCTGCTGGCCATCCTGCCCCAGGGCCCTTGTTCCTGCCCGGGGGTCATGCATAGCCCAGGCACACAGGATGTAGTTGTTAAACGTAGGCCGATGTCTCAGAGGCCTCAATCAGAGGTGGGTGCCATGGTTTGGATCTGAAACGCCCCCTGAACACTCAGGTGCTGGCGGGCGGCTGTTGGCTCTGGAAGGTGACTGAGCTGCGAGGCCACCGGCGTCACCAGACTGTCCCTCACAGCATCCCCGAGAGGCGACTGGAACAGGAAGTGAAGGAGGTGGGTCACGAAAACCAAACCAGGGACTCTGCCCCACCCGCCCTTCCTCTCCAGTCCTTCCCAGTGGCCCCCTGCACTCCCGGCCGCCTCCGCTGCCCCACTTGGCTCCATCTTTCCCTTCCCCCACGTTCTTCTGCAGCACCACAGGCCCACAGCCAATGGAGCTGGCCGGCCACAGACCGAACTCTCTGAAACTACGATCCCAAACTAACAGTTTTTCCTTTAACTGATGTGTCCTGGGTATTTTCTCCCAGTGACATAATCCTGACCGAGGCAGAGGGCTTAGTACAAAGGAAGAGGCAGGTTTGAGCAGAGTGGACATCATGCACAAAGGCCCTGGGGCAGTTTGGAGCATGGAGGGCAGGTCTTTTGGTCCAGATTTATGGCCCCAGTGGGTCCCTTCGGCAAGTCTCCCTCCATCCTTCCTTTCTTCCAGGAACACTGCCCACCAGCGAGGCCATGTCCCCTGGGGATCCGGACAGGTGAGGACTGGCTAGGGGCTCTCTTGCACGTGTTCTCACCCCAGACGCATCACTCCAAGCCCTGCCTCCTTGGTCAACTGTGCATGCCCACCAGCCCCATGCGCACCTGCTGGGCGCCACACGCGGCACTAAATATAACCATCGCATCTGCCTCTCCGTCTCCCTTCCCGGAGAAATAACACTGTTTGAGTAAAGCCCTTTAAATTTTAAAAAGCCGGGGCTGCGTGCGCTCGGCAGGAAGCTCTTAGCAGCGTGCTGCAGAGAGATAATAACGCTAAGGTGGCCAGAGACAACAGCCACGCCCAGGCGGGGGGGGTGGGGGGGTCCGGCCTGTGGCCCCCAGGATTCCAAAGCCCCTGATTCCCCAAGAGCCACAGAGTCAGGCTACGAGGTCCCAGAAGGCCAAGCTGAAGGGCTTCCTGCAGAACGCAGCTTGAGAGTGTCAAAGGGCCCAGCAGCAGCAGGAGAGGAGCAGCAGGTGTCACCCTCTGCCTCCCACGCCCTCCGTATGTCCCAGCCATTCCCACACGCAAGTCCTGATCCTTGCGGGTGCCTCCTCCGGGAATTCCTCTACTCCCTCCATCTCTAGGAAAACTCCTACACATCCTTCAATACCCAATCGTGTGCTGTCCTTCCTACTGATCGCTAGATCACTTCTTTATTCCTGTAGCTCCAGCCCAGTACATGGTCCGACCTACAGTGGAAGAACAATTGGGTAACACTAAAAGGAGGCCACACCTGTGCTCCAGGACCTCAGCCCCCAACGCTTTGGGCAGGAGGGACAGGTTTTATTAAAAATAAATTATCTGCAGAGTCAGGCGGGGAGCTGAAATGGTGCTAGTATCAGTGCCGCAGGCCCACTGCAGAGCACACAATGCAGATCCCTCATGTGCCCAGTTCCCAGCAGAGCCCATGCTCCCAGGGGAGTCTAACGCCGGCTGCTGATCTGATAGGAGGCGGAGCTCAGGCGGTGATGTGAGCGATGGGACGTAGCTGTAAATCCAGATGGAGCATTGCCCACTGAATGCACTGATCCCCAACAGGCTGTGGACTACTGCTCCCAGCTCCCGGCCCAAGGATCAGGGGACCCCTGCTCCAAGGAAACCAACAGTCCCTGCACAGCTGGCCATGATTAGAGCCCTCCAGAGGATGGACACTCCGTCTCAAAGGCAGGAATGAGGAGAGGGGCCCCGAATAAGACTCGCCCTGCCGACCCCCCTGCCCACTGGGTCTCTCAGGTCATCCACATTCATCCCTTCCAGGGCAGCTCAGGGTCCAGGGGAGTCACGCAGCAAGTCAGTGGGGTCCCCGGATACAGATCCTGGGGCTCCGAACTCACAAGCAGTGGCCTTTCCCCCCAAGCTGGCATTTCCCAAGGTTCCCACAGGACGACACGTGTGGGCTGGAGACAGCTTAGACTCCATCACATGGCCATGGTAAGAGGAACTGAGAATGAACGTACGCTCAGTGCAGCGAGCCCACACACTATTCCTCTGCGTATGTGTGGTCTGGGGGGGGGGGAGGGGGACACACTGCACTGAGCTACTTCCCCAGCCCACTTTTAGTTTTAACTTTTGAGACAGGTTCTTGATAATTCACCACGTTCCTCAGGGTGGGCTTGAACCTGAGATCCTCCTGCCTCAGCCTCCCAGGCCTGGCTCTGTACACCATTAATTTCCACAAGAGGAAAATCAATTTAAAGTTGATTTAAAGTGTGTATCAGTCTACAGAGCCAGGCTGAGGCAGGAGGATCTCAGGTTCAAGCCCACCCTGGGCAACGTAGTAAGTTATCAAGACCCCGTCGCAAGAGGCTGAACCCAGAAGCATCACCTCGGCCAGCTTGACCCCGGGGATGCCAGAGCTGCTGGTGGCATTTTCCCCATGGAATGCTGATCCCCCGTCGGCCTCCCTTCCCCCTGACGCACCACAGCCACCGAGCCGGTGGAAAGGGCTGAAAAACACCAACGACAGGGATGGCGGCAGGGATGGGCAGGGGCCCCCCCTCTTGCCTAGAGCTCTTCAGAGAACCAGCCAGGGAGGAATTCGCTGCTGGGATTTGCCATGGTAATTTCAGCAAAATACTGAACATGGGAGAGTCTCATGAATCTCAACCGGTAAAATTAGTCCTCATCACAGTCAATTTGAGCCATCAGGTAGATGGGGGGACAAGGACTGGACAGAGGACACAGGGTCAAGGGGAAGCGGCTGCAGCTGGCAGGGAAGCTGGGACCCAAGGGCCACGGGGCACCGGGGACGTTTCCTCGGGAAGGCTTATCTCCTGCTGGACGTGAGCTGCCCCTCCAACTCCAGCTACTCCTCACCCAACAGACCCCCGAGCGGTGACAGGGGACGACAGAGCATCCCAGATGCTGACATCTCCCACGGGGATCTCCCCTCTCCTGCCACAGCAAGACCGGGAGCCGCCTCCCCAGGAGGAGCCGACCCGTTGGGGGTAGCTGCTGTTCGCCGTGTGTGGGTTCCACTCGTGGCCCCTGTGGGTCAGGCAGTGGTTGGAGCCAGTGGGGATGGGAACCCAGAGGATCCAAATGGATCTAAGGAGGGAGAACATCTCCGCGGGAAATCAGCTGGAAAATAGGCCGGGAATGAGGAATCTTCGCGCCCTGGGGTGAAGCCATCCATCAGGGAGACAGCGGGGAGGGGTGGGGTGTGAGTCCCGGCGATTCAGTCGTCACCAGCCGGGCATAGCGCTGGTGCTTCCCACCCAGGCAGCTCAGGAGTGTGTGAGGGGGGGGTCTCCTTCCAGCTCTCTAGTGGGTTCCCCAAGAGCTGGCTGAGGGCCACTATGGAGCCAGGCGGCCCCTATGCACAGCCTGCCTTCTGGGCTTGGCTACACGTGCCCAACCTCCCTCCCTCACCGCCATGGCCACCATCCCCCAAATAGGATGCCACTCCAGGTCCCTGGGGAGCTCGCCTCCACTGCCGGGACCTGCTCCCAGGCCACTAAGGGACTGTCCCAGTGTCACAGAACTTAACACGGTCATCCCAAAACTCAAGTCTTGCTGTGGGTGCCACCAAATCCCCGTCACTCTACCCACGCTTGGTTCCCACGAGAGGCGCCCCTGCCCGCCACCTCACGGATCAGCCATATATCTGGGCGCCACCTGCTTCTCCTTGTACTTAACATTTGTCTTTAACTTGATTCATTATTTACTTAAATGAAGCCATTTTAAAGAAAGAGAGAATTTAAATCACTGCCCCAAATGGCAAACCAGTATAACTTGCCTGGAACAGAGGGCGATTGGAAAGAATTACAACGAAAACAGAACACCGCCGTAAGCCCTGCTCCTTGCGATCTGGAGACTTGTGGCCCTGGGCCGGTTATTTTTCTGTTGGAAAAGGACACTTGCAAGTAGCAGGGCATTAAAAATGCTGTCGTGGCTTAAATATGAAATGTCCCCAAAGCCTCACATACTGAGGGCTTGGTCCCCCCACTGCGGCCACGTTCAGAGCAGGCTGAGAGGGGTGGGAACCACACCCAGGGAGTCCTCCGTTCGTGGGGTGATGTCCCTGGGGTGTCTCTGGCCTTTTTCTGTCTCTCCAGCTTTTTTCCTTTCTCTGATTCTTGGCTTCCATGCAGCCAGCATCCTTCTACCTCCAATGCACCATCTGCCGTGATGCTCAGCCCTGGAGCCAGCCATAAACTGGGCCCTCGGAAACCGTAAGCCAAAGGAACCCACCCCGCCTTCGCGTAGTGCACGCCAGACGTGTGGTCTTGGCAAGAGAAATCGACTAATCCAGACACAGGAGCGTGGGCCCTGGAAGGACAAGCTGAAAAGAAGGTGGCCAGCCACCCCAGCCCTGCCTGTGGGAATCCTAGGGTGTCCACACCTCACCCAAGAGGAGCCTGGCTCCAGACCCGGCTGTCCTGGAGGAGGCGGGGAGCCCTGTCACCTCCCCCCAGCAGAGCTGGCCTCTGGTCACAAGCGGCTGGGAATCCCTTGAACTGTGGTCACTGTGACTCCGGAACAGGATTTTGTGGAACTCAAAAGCGACAACACTTTATTTCGTTTTAATTTAAATGTCACCGGTCACACATGGCCATGCGCTGGCAGCGGCAGCTCCAGGCAGCTCAGCCCCCATAAGGGCCAGAGCTGGCCCATCATTCTCCCTGGGGGCACAGAACCAGCCCCCAGGGGGCACAAGGGATGAGAGCGAGGGAAGGGGGAGTGAGAAGAGGGAAAAGGGAGTGCAGGAAGGAGGGCAGGACAGATGGGCAGACGGCCGGCCGAAGGGACGGTTCTCTTTCTGAGACAGGAAGTCGCCCTTCTGCAGCCAAGCCTGTCCCGGGCACACTTTGTCCATTAGGTCGTCCTGATCCCCCACACGATGGGCACCTGCCTCTCCTCTATGCTCCATCTCAAGCACCCCATGCTGGCGATAGTCCCCCAGCCCGCCTTTCCCAGCCACTGCCCCTCCAAGCTGGGCCGTGACCCACTTTTCTGCCACAGAAGTGAACAAAGAAGGCCTTGTGACGTGGCCGCCACAGCCATCCCCCCTGCCACCGCTACTTCCGCCGTGCTTAGGACATCGGGTGCCCAGTAGCAGCAGCAGCAGCAGCAGCAGCTTCCGGGGAGCTGGACCCCCAGACCTAGGCTGCTGGAGGGCTAGCATCCCCACGGGACAGGAACTTGAGTTCCAGTGGGGGGCGCAGCTGCCTCCCACCCTCTGGGTCCCCCGCTGCAGGAGCCCCCATGACACCTGCTCAGCCCACTGTGCTCACAGGGGACAACCCTAACAATGCCTTCGTGGGGCCTCAGGAGAAAGAGACAGAACTGGAGATCCCAGAAGCCCCCACGGTTGGTGGTGAGCAAGCCCACCAGAGGTGTGAGAAGGGTCTCCGCAGACAGGAATGAAAGGGCAAAGGAAGCGCTTGGCAGAGGGACGAAAGCCAATGGGTCATCTGCCTCCTGGGACCCACTGCTCCAGGGACTGCTGAGCTGGGGACCGTGCCCAGTGGGGCATTGCCGGGGCCCCACCCCTTTCTGGAAGACCCCAGTGCTTCCCCACCCAGGCTCTCGAGGGTTGGGGTGCTATGCAGAGCTTTCGGCAGAGCCCAGGACATGCAGTGCGAAACCAGGAGCCACCAGCCTGCTCAGTGTGTGCTGCCCAGGGACGGCTGACCCCTCTCTGGCCTCAGTTCTTCCATCTTTAAAATTGGGAAGAAACAGTACAGATCATTTCTCACACATGACTGTACCTGGCAGGCAAGGGACAGAGGCCATGCCACCAGCAGAGCACCACCCTTGTGCCCAGCTCCGGTGTGCGCTTGCTAATCCGAGTGCAAAGGCTGGGAGCTCACCGGGCACCAGGCACTGGCTTGTGGCATCAGAGACCCCTGGGCTGACGGCCGCACGCCAGGCAGAGAGGGAAGGCGCCGAGTCTGCCGCAGCTACGACACCAAGATCCGCCCCAGCTGCTTCCTGCTGCTATCCTCCACCCTGGTCTCAAAGTCCCTCCTCCGACCCGCAGGCACAGGACAGAGCTGCCTTCCTGTCTGATGTGAGGTCTCCATGGTACTATGGCGGTCAAGGGCTATCAGTGGATGAGGTGTGGACCCTGAAGGCTAAGTGCTCGCCACTCTGGTAGCTGAGTCTTCAGAGAGAGAAAGAGAATATTCTAGAACCAGGTCTCGGATTCTCCCGCCAATCCAGCCTCAGTCTCTAAGTTATCAGCTATTTGCACAGGAAGCCGCGCACTCGGCCCTCTTCTAGCCCGGAAGGTCACAGTCCCCAGGCAGTGTTCGTCTACACAGTCCACCTGGGTCCTGCACCTACGGCATGTGGCCAGGAGAGACTCCACAGGAAGCAGAAACAGGGTCACTGCCTCCAGGTGGTGACAGGGCCAGCCGGGGTTGGAGGTTCCTGGGGAGCCTTGTGCCACCCCAGATTCACGGGTGGAAGGAACACGGGCCTCCAGGAAGAGCAGAGAGAACAGGGGTGGGTTGGACCCCTCCAGCCAGTGGGCCGGGAATGAGCCTTCAGATGTCACCCTGTGGATGTCACTGTGCCCAGCGAGGGTCAAGTGGGTCCTGTCTATAGGCAGCTGGTGTGACTCTGGACAACTCAAGCCACACACACACACACACACACACACACACACACACACACACACAGGCCAACGTGAGGAGGGAACTCAGCACGGACCCAAGGAGCAGCACGGCAGCAGGTGGAACCACTCCATCCCGAGTCACCAGATTCACCAGGACCAGGCATCTGAGCTCGTGGGACCCGGCTGAGGGCTGTGCCTGTGCAAGTGGGTCCCGTGATCAGCCTCAGGACATGAGCGAAGTGCAGTGCCTTAGCGGTCTCATCAGCAAGGAGACTGTTATGGCTTAAATCTATAATGTCCCCCCAAAGTCTCACATATTTGAAAGGGACAGGATCATGGAGCCGCCACGCTCATCAGCAGATTCACTGCTAATGATGTCAGGTGTCATTGGGTCACTGGGGGTGTGGCCTGGCTCCTCCCCTTTCTCTCCCTGCTTTAGACTGCCATGATGGGCGGTTTTCTTGGCCACGCCCTTCTGAGCTGGCTGACCCTGCATGCCCTGAGACCCCTGAAAATCTGACCCAGAACAACTCTCTCTTCCTTTGCATTGTGGGTGTTGAGTGTTGTGTCTCGGGGACGTGTGAGTGTCAGAGGGACTTCCCAGTGGTTCTCAGCCTCTGCGCCATATTCCAATCCCAGGGAAACTGTGCCTGAGGCACACGTCCTTGGGTGGCCTGACCCCCAGAGTAACCTAGAAGTTGTGGACTATTCACCAGAGAAGAAGTAAGTCCTTTGAATCTCTCCACTGCCCTCTCCAGCACCCCCCCCCCTCCTTGCCCACCAGGCCTGAGAACAGTAAGGTTCAAGCACATGCGTGGTTCAAACTGCGGTTCAGGCTGCCAGGTCTGGGCGTTGCTCAGCAGCTGTGCCCACCATCAGAGGGTGCACGGTCTGGGGAGGGGGTGCCTCCCTGTGGGAATCCGGAAGATGGAGGAAAGGCTGGTGGGCAACCAAATCCCTGACCCCTTTTCTGGGGGACATCAGGTTGGTCTCAGACAGACGCCACCCCACCTCTGTCTCTCCTGCTGCCTTGAGTTGTGGAGGTGACTGAGCGGACCATATGTCCTGCGGCCCCAGTTCCCTACCGAGCAATCCTGACCAGCTGACAGGCCTTGGTGAGCATGGGCCCCGCTGCTCCTGGGTCCACCGAAGGCGTAAAGTGGGCACTCACCACCCCATCCCTCCCCAAGAACTTCACCCCGAAGACGGACCCCTCATCCAAGGCGATGTCACGAGTCCTGGCACCACTGACACTCAGGAAAGGCTCTGTGTCCTTCCACACATGCCCTCTGTCCTCGGGTCCAAAAGGCAGCCGTGGAGGGCCTGGCTCTGAGCTGGGATGAAAACTCCAGCTCTTCCATTTACAGAAGAGCCCGAGCCTTGTTCCTTAGTTTATAAATACATGAATGAAAAGGAGTAGAGAGGAGAGGGAGGACGAGAATGCGCAGAGAAGCCAGCAAGAATAGGAGGGCTACATTGTCACTCATCCTTCTGGGGTCACGCCTGGCCTCCAGTCCCAGTGGGCTGGGGCCGATGCTACTCAGCCCTCCATCCAGGTGTGCTGTCCACAGCAGACGCCCGCTCACTTTCTGGGTGACCACGGTGTCTTCTGGGAACACTCCCCCTCCAGCCTGTGCCCATGAGTATGCTGAATAATTTCATCTCACCTTGCGTTTGGTTAGGAGGGGACAGATAGGCTGCAGCTGCCCCCAAAGCCCTTCCTGGGTCACCTCCAGGAGACATGGAGCACAGAGGGGAGGAGCCCAGGCCAGGGAGGCTGACCGGCCTGCGTTCCCACCCTCGCTCCCCCCCGGGACAAGTCCTTTGGCCTTCGTGAACCTTCTTTTCCTCTTCTGGAAATATATTACCCCTTGGAGTACTCAGAAGATGAAATTAAAAAAAGAAAAATAAATCCCATGGCCCAACAATGCCCAGCTCAGATAAGGTCAGAGATACTGCCCCTTCCAGCCTCACAATACAGAACCAGGCTCCTGTGGAGTGTAGACACCAAAGAGGCAGCAGAGTGCCAACCACAGCCAGAACCAACACATACCACTGTGCCTAGCACATAATACACCATAATGGACTTCAACTAGATGGGCACTGGGCAGGGAGTCTAGCTCCTGACTGCCCAGGTTACATACCCAGGGATCCCACCAAACTCAGGGGCCAGGGCTCCATAGCCTCCCCTCTGTTGTTGCCCACCGGCTTCAAAGTTGTGGACTGCTATATACCAGAGAAGAAGCGAGTCCTTCGAGTCCCTCCACAGCCCTCCCCAGAAGCCTGAAACCGTCCAACTGGCCCCGGTGTACGGAGGTTCAAATGCATTGGCGCTGTCCACGTTTTGAGATTCAGGCAGACAGAGTGAGCATCACTTAGCAGAACCCACCCTGTCCCCAAGAGAGAGGACCTCGAAGGGGACGAGGACGCCTAAGCAAGACACGGAGGTAACAAATCCCATCACAGAGCCTCAGTTTCCTCACCCGTGAAATGATATGAATCCGTCTTCTAGCAGCAACGAGCTGCCTTCGGGACACACAGCCGCTGAGCCACATGATGGTGGCAGTGGAAAAAAAAAACCCAGCTATGATCTGAGGAAGGGAGTCAACTTAGATTATGAAAGACGCCTTCGGTGCAAGGGCCGAGATGATTCTCATCACCTGCACGACCACAGCGGTCCCACCCCCCTAGTCCCCCCTCACCCCCCTTGCCAGCAGACTCAAGGCCCTGGGGTGCCAGGGAGAAAGGTGGGGGCCGGGGGTATCCTGCTAAAACCTAGAAGTTTCAGGCCATGTGATCCCGGAGATCGCGCCAGCTCCAGCATTTTATGCAAATATTTAAAACGCAATATTTTTTTTTTAATGCAAGGTCTGGGGCGGGGAGGAGGCGGGGTCTGGGCTGGGGGCGGGACGGTAATCGCCCCCGCCACTCCCGGCCGAGGCCTTGACGCCCGCCCATGGCGCCCGCGTCCCGCCCCCGGGGAGGAAACGCCAAGTCGCCACACCTGCCCGCGCGCGCTCGCGGCCCCCGCAGTCCCGGCGCCGCAGCTTCTCCGCCGCGCACGCCGCCCACCTGCTGGCACAGGCGAGCCCGGCGCCACAGCCCCTCCCGCGGTGAGCCCCTACCCGGCCTACTCACCCGCTGATCTGGGCCGCGAGTTCCCCAGGCGGGTCCACGCTCCGCCGCACCCGGCCCCGCCGCGTCCTCTCCCCCGGGCGGGGCAGGACTTCCTAGAAGTGCCCGGGCGCCGCGCGCTGGGGACGGGGAGATGGCCACGGCCCCGGCGCTCCGGGTGATCTGAGAGCCTGCACACCCGCGGGCGTCCCGGGGGCAGAGGCTGATCCTGGCGCTGGGGAGCCGGGAACTTCCGGCCCTGGCGGCGCCCGGCGCGGCCCGCGCCCTCCTCCCGCCGCGGCGCACCCGGGTCACCTCTCCGGCGCGCAGCCCTCTGGCCCGCGACGCCTAGGGGCGGGACCGGAGGTCGCTCGGCCGTGACGCGTCCCGCAAGCACCACTCCCCGGGCCACCGACCGGGATCGTCTCCGAGGCAGCTCCGGGGCGCCAGGTGCCCGGCACGGCGCCGCTCCCGGAAGGGCGCCCTCCTTCGGCGCGCCCGCCCCGCGTCTCCGGCGGACCCCACTCGTGCGCCCGGCCCCGACGTCGGCCGGACGGGAAGCGGGAGGGGGACTCCGCCCTCCCGCGCCGGGTCCGCGCCGCGGAGGACAGAAGGCGCCCGCAGCCGGGCCTCCCGCTGCGGCGCAGGCCGGGAAAGTTTCCCGCACGCGACCGCGGGTAGCGCGCGGGTCCCCAGGCGCCCCAGCCCCCGCTCCTGCAGCCTGCGGGGACGGAGAGGCGAGCCGGGACTCCGGGACGCCGGGCTGGCGCTCCGCAGCGCGGCACCAGGCGAACGCTGCTGGGGGTTCCCCGGAGAGCCCCAGGGTGGGGTCCTGGCGGAGCCGGGGGTCCCACCCAGCCCTTCTCACCAGTCGCCGCCCCGGCCCCCGCCACGTCTTTCTGTCCTATCTGTGCCCTGGAGGTGCGAAGGGGGTGCTCCCTCCTGTTCCCCAACCCCGCTCCCCGCAGTGTCCAGGTGAGGGCTCCAGTGCATTTCAACAAAGCCTGATGCCCTTTCCGTAGCTCGAAACCCGACCCTCCTTGCCCCTCCAGAGGCATCCGAATGGGGGAGCCCTCACCCCGACCTTGGGGGTGATTCTGATCCACTTTGGAAAGTACCCTGCTTCCAAGGTGTCGGGTTCGGATTCCGTCTGGGTCACGCCAGCCCTCCCCCGCCCCTCGGCACACGGGCCACGCTCCGCGCTCAAATCCTGCGGCTCCCCTCCCCCGCAGATCCTGCCCTGGGGCCGTTGCAGAGGAGGGCGCCCCTTCCGGGCAGGCCACCTACTTCTCAATAGGATAAGGAAGGTGGCAGGGTCCAGGGCTAGGACGCGCCAAAGCCCTCCCGGTCCCAGTGGCTACTTTTACTACCACAATCTCCGCGGAGTCCGGCTCGGACTTGAGCAAGAGTGGCTCTGAGCCGTAGCCACGGTGGCCACTCGGCTCAGATGGGGACCCCGGACACCGACCCTGGAGAAACCAGCCCTGCAGCTCTCCGCTACCGCCCCCGCCCCCGCCTCCAGCCCGGCCTCGGGGCTCCTGGCTCGCTCTGCCCTGCTTCACTGACCTAAACGCGCCCAAGGCGCCAGGTTCGGCTCTGCCACCATTTAAGATCCCACCAGGCGGCGGCGCTGGGCGGGAACCCCGAGGCT
Source organism: Ctenodactylus gundi (assembly GCA_004027205.1). Lineage (NCBI taxonomy): Eukaryota > Metazoa > Chordata > Mammalia > Rodentia > Ctenodactylidae > Ctenodactylus > Ctenodactylus gundi. Next base: position 236,470 of record PVKB01002655.1, on the reverse strand, counting down.
GCCGCCACGGACCCAGTACCCCGGAGCTGCGGGGCCACCGCTGGCTCGCGCACCGTGGGCAGCTAGAGGAACCCGCTCCCGCGACCAAGTCCACACGGGACGCTCAAACACCGACCTGCTCAACCCTCTTCAGCCCCAGACCCGTGTATACTCCCAGCACAGGAGAACCTCACGCTCCCGCGTGGGGGCACCCTGCCCCCACCCCGCGCGCCTGCCCCTCTGCACATCCCTAATGGGCACCCTGCCGGTGTCACACTCCCACCTCCCCTGCACGCAGAAACACGTTCATCCCCTGTCACACACCCCTAAGAGACCGGGACACGCGTGGAACGCCACATTGCACATCTCCACTCCTGGCCGTGCTCACTCACATGAGGCCGGGAGCGCACACATCCCACACCCTCAGGAAGCTGCCACACGCTCACACCCCCATCACTCCGGCTCGTCCGATCTTTCCCACACCGCTTCCTGAGCTAGACACTCCAACACCCCTCAGACACGCAGCCCACGGCGACACGCGCGCATCTCCCAAACACTCGCGCACTCTCTCGCACGCTGCCCCTGCCTGGACACCCGCACACACGGACGCAACAAAGACACACACACATACACGCAGCGCTTGCTCCAAAAAAGGCAGTCCCCCACCCCCACCCCTGCCACGCCACCCAGCTTCACGTACCCGCGCGCCGGGACTCAGCTCGGACCCCGAGCCCCTCGGGGCGCCCCCGGCCCGCTCCCTTCCCGGGCGGCCGGCACCCACGCGAGGCGCCCGTGCACTCACCGCGCGCCAGGTCCAGGATCGCGGCAAGCAGCAGGCAGACCCCGCCACGGAGGCTCGGGGCGGCCCGCATGGTGCCCGGCGGCCGGTGGCGGGGGCGGGGGGCGGCGGCAGCGGCGGTGGCTGCGGGCGGCAGGTCCCCTCGCCATGGGCTCAGGCGCGCTCCTGCCTCGGGCCGCGGGCCGAGGCGGCGGCGGGCAGCGCTGGGCGCCGCCGCGGGGGCGCCCCCATGCCGCCGAGGCCGGGCTGCCGGGCGCCGGGCTCCGCTCGGCTCGGGCTCTGCGGGGCGCTGCGACCCCGGGGCTCCGGGCGTCCTCCGCGGGGCGCGCCGCGGCTCCCGGCTCCTCGCTGCGCACGGCGCCCGCGCCGCCCGGAGTCCGCTCGGCGGCGACAGCGCGGAGTTTGGAGCGGAATCGCGCGGGCGCCTCGCGCTAGCGCCCCCTCCCCGCCCCTCCCCGCCCCCAGCCCGCGCCCCGCCCCCAGCCCGCGCCCCGCCCCCTGCCCCCTCCCCGCGCCCCGCCCCTCCCCTCTCCCGGCGCCGCGCCGCTGTATTATACAGACTTTTCTTTAATCCTTTCTGGGCTGTTCGGCTCTCGTCCGCTAAGCCGATTTATTGCAGGAAGAAGGAGAGCTCGCCCCTCTCCTCCCCCCGTTCCCGGTCCCCTCCCCAGCCCTCCCTCCCACCCCAATTTCTCCTCCCTCCAGAGCTTACCTTCCTACCCCTCCCCCAGGGGACTGCTACCTGGGCCCGTTGGAAGCCAAGTGCCGACTGGCCCCCTCCACCTGACCGGGTTCCTGGGACGCCCTGCCCCGGCCTGATGAAAGGAAGCGGACCCCCTCCCAGAGTGGTGCGGGCAGGGTGCGGCCCCGGAGTGCGGGCTGGGCCAACTGCGAGGCACTAGGGGACTTCTGTGTGTGACCACCCAGGCCCTCAGGAACCCACGGGGTGGGTCATTTCTATCCCCAAGATTAGCCACCTTCCAGGGTCTGGGCAGGAACGGGAAGGAACCGGCTGTTTGCCCCCCTCTGGTCGACCCTGACACCTCTCCTCCCTGGGCCTGCCAGAGGGGGTTGGGACAGTCACGCCTAACCACTGCTGTGCCACCAGCCTCTGGGGACAGATGTGCGCGCGCCAGGCCTGCTGGGTGGGGAGAGTCTCCTAGACCTGGGACCCTGCTGGGGTGGGTTCCCCCCCCCCGGAAGTCCTGAGCACAGAATTTCAACTTTGGCGGGGACCAGGAGCTAGAGGGGCAAGACCCAGAAAGGTCAGCTCCACCAGGGACAAATCCCACGAGCCAGTGCCCCTTCTGTGGCATTCCACGGAGAAGCCCCCGCTTCCTATGCTCTGGCAGGTGACAACAGCCATCATTGCGTGCTGGGAGGGGCAGCGGGTGTCTAGGCAGCTGCATCTCCAGCAGCCCTTGGGGGGTGAGGGGGCGGGGGGAGCGGGTGGGGCCGTGGGGGCTTGCTGAGCCCACTCTGAGCCCTATGCCGCCCCTGCCCTCCTCCCCCAGGAAGCCAGCGAGAAAGCCTCTCTGGCCAGCACCCCGCCCGCCCCAGGGAAACAGCGATTTGCATCTATGAAGATCTGAAAGCCGTATGTTCACCTGACAGGCCTTAGAATGATCCTCTCAGTAAAATAATAATAATGATCTCAATAAACCCTTACAAATAGGTGTTTGATTACAGTTTGTCCCTACGTGGGCTTTTTTTTTTTTTTTTTTGAATCAGGCTAATTGGTTGGCAGCAGCCTGATTGGGCGGGATGCCTGAGGCTTGGGCCTTTTCTCAGCTGCCTGGCTAGGCCCCGCCCCTTTCTCCTGGCTGCTGGGGTCAGCTAGAGGTCATCACTCGCCATCTGATTTTGGGGGGCTGGCCCAGCCTTGTCGTGGGCACAGCCTCCATCTGCCTCTCCCTGAGCTCTCACTGTCTGCCTCTGGCCCAGGGAGAAGCAGCAGCGCTAAGACCCTGTCACCTTTCCAAGGCCCTTGCAGAAGGAACTCCCAGGGAGGGGCCCTGGCTCGGGTCTGAACTCTGGGAGTGTGCGCGCTGCTGTGGGAGCCCAGCTGCACACCAGAGGTGGCAGGCACAGGGCGCTACCACGAGGCGAGCCCGTGTCCCCTGGGGAGAGGGTGCAGGGAGCATGGGATTCCAGCGCTTCCCTTCGCGGTTGGTTTCTCCCAATCCTGGTCTATACCGGCTGGGCAAGAGAACCAGCCCCAGGGAGTAGGAGAGGGGACAGAGAGCCCTGTCTGTGATGCCCCCTGTGGATGGCATCTGGGCAGAGGCAAGGGAGGGAGGGAAGGAGGCCTGTTCACTGAAGGGAGGGGTGCTTTGAGGCCCAATGTGTGGAATTTGAAGACTTCAGTTAACCCTCCATCAGACCCAGGACCTTTGCACTATCCACACTCTCTTTACATCCTGTATTGAAATTACTGGTCTTCCTAGCCATCGGCACATAGTCGGCCCTCAATGAATATAGGTTATATGGATGAGGGTGGACCCTGCTTATCTACCCCCTTCCTCAGCTCCAGCTGAAAGACTGGCATTTGGCAGTGCTGGTAAGCAGCCTGTGGCCGTGAACCTTCCAGAGAACCTGGCTGGGCCACCACTGAGAAGACATCCCACCCGAGCCACAGTTGCTTTTCCCAGAAGGGGCTGTGTCTGTTGTCACAGGGCATTCACAGCTCCTGTGCCACAGAACACTGCTCTAGAGGAAGGGTGCTCGGGGCACGGGGACGCCCTGCTAGCAGAGGGCACCATGTGGCTTAGCCAAAGACAAAGTCACCCAGGGCAGCTACATACAGGCTTTTAATTTGCCTAACGTCTCTTGGTATCTGTGCCCTAATGGACCGGCCACCAGAGGCCTGGCTCCCGATTCGCGGTCCTGGCACTCAGACCCATGAGTCACAGACGGACAAGCCTCCTGTGTGGGCGCTGGGCCAGCGGGCACTCCTGGCCTCCGGGCTGCAGGAGGTGCCAGGGTCTGACCTCAGCCTCCCCTGGCCCACCGTGCTGATCCAGGCTCCCCCAACAGAGGGTGCTACTGCACAAAGCAAGTATGTCCTGCCCCCTTCCCCAGAGGTCAAAGGTCGCTCTGTGACTTGGGTGGGCTTCTTTCTAGGACAGAAGAGGGTTGGGCTCATGTAGCCTGACTTGGGGGACACCGGTGGGCTTTGAAAATTACTTTTAAGAATAGTAGACATTTATGACGATGCTTCTGTATCCCAGGCTTTGAGTTCAAGCATTTAGTGTGCGCAAACTCACAATAACACGCGTGGGACAGGTGTAATTCCTGTTTCACAGATGAGAAAGCTGAGGCACAGAGAAGTTAAGCAGCTTGCCCAGGCAACACAGCCAGTGATAGAGCCAGGTTCAAAACCAGAAAGAGCTCCACTTTCAGAGCTCTTAAATGCCCTCTGTGACCAACAGGTGCACACACACACACACACACATGCACAAGCACACGCACACACACACGCACACACACTCCTCTGGCTCCGTGTCCGCCTGCCCTCTGCCTCTGTGCAGGAGGAACTCAGCACCCACCAGCCCGCACCCCAAACAGGCCTGAGCTTCTCACTGTTGGAATCGAGCACAACTGAAAGTGATTCCTTAACACTGATGACCGAGTCGATGTGGAATTGGCCACTTGGAATTAAGTCCAACATCATCATGGACCAGCCCACCTGCATGCAGATGCCTGAGCATCGCCCAGGAGGACCCCAGCAGGCTTTGCAGGGCTTCTGGCTGGGGATGCTGAGGGGCCCCAGCACTACGGGCCCAGGCTTTGGGGACCAGCCAGGTAGAAAGAAGCCAAAGACCAATGCTTCCCAAACGACGTCTCAAGAGCCATTTGTCCTGCAAGTTTATAATATAAACTTCTTACACTCTGGGAGGCTGAGGCAGGAGGATTGCAACTTTAAGATCAGCCTGAGCTACTTCGTGACTTACCGAGACAATGTCTCAAAATCAAAAATAAGGGGTGGAAAAGAAAGAAGAAAAAGAGACCATGGCTAAATATTTCTGAGAAGCACTGCCTGCAAGCACACTCCCGCGTCTTAGAGATGCACAATTTCGTCTGAGCATACTCAAAGCTCTGTCTGAGAAGACCTGCAGTTATTTGTAGGTTTTGTTCATTTATTTTTTTAATTTTCATTTCATTGAAATCCACACCATTTCAGTCTCAAACTCTGTTTCCTTAAGCCCCTGCTGGCATCTATGAGCAAGAGCTCTAGAATATTTCTGCATCCAGATCCCCCACACTGAGCGCATACACTGCGCTGCTTCTGGGAGGTCTCTGCCTGCTTGAACCTGACCCTGCCCGCACCTGGGCTGCTCAGTTTTGTCCTCACGGGACTCCCACTGCCTTGTGTTGGGAGCGGGCCCCACTGTCCCCTCCCAGGGCCTGGCGCGGCCTTCTCGTCGGTCTACCATAAGGCAGCACTGGGGGCACTGATTGTGCGTGTCACTGGATGGAGCCCACAGAGCGTATGGAGCGTAGATCACCAGTGTTTGTCCCCGGTGGACAGTGGGTGCTCCCAACAGGTGCCTGCTGGGAGGAAGGAGAGATAGGATTAGATGGGTGGGTGGGTGGGTGGGTTAGGTGGACGCACGAATGGGCCGAGGGCCACGGGCATTATGGGATGGATGAATGGGCAGATGAGTTACGGGGGTGGGAGGATAGGTCGGCAGGTGAATTAGCGAAGGGACCTGGGGTGGAGGGACGCACAATGGAGGCGTGGGTGGACCGTCAGCGAGATGTGTCCTTATCCCTGTGACACTGCGGTTGGCCGACACATGTCAGCGCAGCTGGAAGATGCCCACGATGGTCTCACGCCGCCGGCCTAGCAGCCGGATCCGAGTGGCCGGGCTCCGCCCCGCTCGGCACACAGTCGAGAGGTGCAGGCTTGGGAAGGAGGAAGGGACGGTGCGCGGGGAGAACCCATCAGGGACAGGGACGGGGACACGAGCAGGCACCGGGCTGCCCTGCGGTGGCTCCGTAAGACTCAACCCCGAGGACGCTGGCTCCGTCAGTAACAACTCAGATCAGACGACAGCAGGGACAGGATCTCAGGGGACCTGAAGACATTGGCTCTAAAGCAAACACCCCATGAGAACGAACCTGCGATCGCGACCCCCCCTCGGCCCCCCCCACCCCCGTGACATCCCACAGCGTGACTCAGTCCCTCGGGGGCCTGGGACTCTAGCCTGCACGTTGTCATTTCGGGCTGAGACCTTTGGTGTCACGTGATCCCCTTAGCCCCGCCCCACCCTGCCCTTTTCTCTTTTCCCGGACAAACTGCAATTCCACACATGGGCGACAGGTGGCGCCATCTAATATGTGATTTGTCCCATTTTAATAACTTTTGGAGTAAAACGAATGAGCTCCCTAACGCCACGAATCCTTAAGGCTTTAGTGTATCCACAGTACGGTGGAGTATGACTGAACACGGATACTGAGGTTCCCTAGCTAGTCGCAGTTGTGCGATGGGTCCATAATACCGTGGATGAGAAAATTGGGACCCTGAGTCAGGCGCAGGAAGAGAGACGAAAGGACTTTCTAACCAGCTGGGTCGTCTACTCAGGAGCCTAAAGGTATCTGTTGTGGAGGGCACGGCTAATTATAAAAGCCTCTGGGCTCAGCCCAACAAGTCCCTCCTTTCCCTGGCAGCCTGCTGTCTGTCTGGGTTCCTAGGTCCTGAACATTGGAGAGCATCCCGATTTGATTTATAGTGCAGGAGGTAATTTCATTTCTCTGGGCTTCACAGTTCCATTTGTAAGACACAACACTGGGCCGGCTCGCCAAGGCCCTTGACAGCTGATGTCCTGTTCTGCACGAATCTACCTCCGCCTCTCCTGCCAACCCTCCTTCCTTCCTGCCGGGGTGTGTGTGTGGGGGGGGGGGGGGAGCGGGTGGTGGCCCTGCAGAAAGACAGCCAGCGTCAGGTGGGAAGGAGGTTTCCCAGGAACAGGGGACCCCAAGGAAGGGTCCCTCCTCCCCCAAAGCCTCGGTCCCTTCAAGGGGTGCTGGTGGAGGCGAGCTAGAGAAACAGAACAAAGAAGCCAGACCCAGAGTGCCACGAGCTCGTGGGCTCCAGGCCCTGTGGACATCCTGCCAGTGTCTCTGGAGAAGCAGTCCTCACGAGTCACCACTGCGGCCACAGACATCGAAGGCCACACGTGTTCGTTGGGCTTCTCTGGACCAGATCCCGAGGCGGCAGCCAGGGACACAGAAGCAAAGGACATGGTTTGTGCCCATAAGCAGAGCTGGGGGCACATCAAGACATCTGAATGCCACATCAGGGTGGCTGCCATGCCTGCTCGGCCGACCTCCTGCTGTGGGGTCTCCCACCCTTCGCCTTGGCTTCCCAGGAGCCCTCTAGGGACCCCTGAAGCTGCAGTGACTCAGGTCCTACCCCTGCAGATGGGAAGGACAGCGGGGCTCCTCAGCCTGGTCAACTGAGTGACTTAGCGAGACCTTCTCTCAGAATCAAAATAAACCAGAGTGCCATGCCTGGATTCAATCCCCAGTACCACACACATGTGCACATGCATGCACACACACACACACACACACACACACACACACACACACACAGTGGGGTGGGGGTGCAGGGGAACACTGGTGAAATATTAATCGGGTTTAGGGGGGCAAAGGGCAGGATACCCGGATGCCTGCAGGCTGCTCTCCGAGTGTGAGGTCTGGGGGGGTGAAGGGAACACGCTAAGGAGTCCATTCTCCCCTTAAGATGGTGCCTCCCTCTCCTGCGGGACCAGCTCTCCCTGCAGGAGGTGGGAGGCGTTCGTGGGGGGAGATGGGGGTGTCCACGGTGCCCACAGGCCCATTGTCTCCACAGTCCCTGCCTTCGGGTGCACTCTGTCTATCAAGACACCAGTGTCCCAACCCCTCCCCACTGTCCCTGCACAACGTCACGGGGCCTGCTTATGTCCCATAAGCCACTCCTCACGGCTGCTCACTAAGCCCCGTGTTTCCCGCCCCGCGTGGATGCATTTCAGCAGCGGGTGAAGTGGGTTTATTTTCATGGCTCGCCGGCATATAAATATGTACCCAGAGCTTGGAGCACTCAAGAGTCTCTCTGGAAGGAAAGTTTGGCGTGAGTCCCGGGAGCATGGTGATTAGTTCACGGGCACAGGGCATAGACTCCCCGGGAAGAGGGGCGGTGCCTGTCCCATTCCTAGCCCGTTGGCTGCACCCCTAGGTATTCTCAAGAACTGGGCAATGTCTTATGAACTTTCCAGAGCAAAACTTGCAAACAAAAAAAAAAAAAAAGAAAGAAAAGCAAAGTGGGCCTCCTGGTGCCAGCCTGTCATCCCAGCACTCTGGGAGTCTGAGGCAGGAGGATCCAAAGTTCAAGTCCAGTCTGCAGCTTTGTGATACCCTGTCTCATATCAGAAATAAAAATTGGCTGGGGTGTAGCTCCATGTGAAGGCCCTGGGCTCAATTTCTAGTATTACTAAAAAAAAAAGAAAGAAAGAAAAAATTAACTCAGTTCCCTCCTTAGCTCTGCTGCTTCCCAGCGTGTGACCTTGAATGTGATCGTTCCATGTCTGGGTCATGGCATCTGTGTCCCGGAAGAGGGGTTAATCACACCTCCCGGGAGGCCTCCCAGACTTCTTCTTTTAAAGAGTAAATCTGGTGAAGAATTTGAAATGGCCTCTGAGAAGGGGAACGTGCCCCTGGAAGAGGCTAGTCCTATTCAGAGCAGGTCGGCCACAGTGCCAGCCTAATGTGGGCAACAGATGCGCTGGCTGCCTCACGGCAGGGCCAGGGGCGTGGGGAGCAGCGGGAGGCGAGCTGACCCCTGCAGACTTCCCTCGTGGGGTGGAATTCTTCTTACTGAGAAAAAAAGGCACAGTTGAGGACACGAGGGTGGGGAGACGAGCAGGTCAGGAGGATGACGAGCCCAGCAGGGTGCTGTGAGCGTGGGTCATGGTGGAGGGCTCCTCCACGTGGCCCCATGCTGCGGGGTCCCCGGGTGGGCCACCTTCCCCGCAACTCTCCTCATGCCCTGCTGAGGCAGAAAGAGTGGATTTTATGTGCTGGGTCCCAGAGAGAGCAGAGCCGAGGGCCCTGCGGGGAAGTGTCCAGTGGAAGGCAGAATTTGGAACCATGATGGCTCTCCGGTGGCCGAGGACAGGGACGGAGGGGGCACAGTGCCAGACTTACACCCAATGGCCGCCTGCCCCAGGCTGCAGGATGTCAGGAGGGAAGGCTGAGGAGATGTCATCCCAGGAGCCTGCCAGGGGCAGATGAGGGTCTGGGGCTCTGCTCCCGTTCCCTCCCGTCTCCTCCCGTTCCCTCCCGTCCCCGAGGGCTTTCCGGGTCCTCAGGCCTACTGGGTATGTTGGAAATAGTCTGGCAGGCTTGACACATCCTGTGGAGGGGAAACCACCAGGCCGAGCACCAGGTCCAAGCGTCCAGGCCTAGACTTAGTTGGACCAGGAAATCAGTACTATGGGAGGGAGGACCCCAGGCCCAGCGGAGACAGAGAGCCGTCAGCAGCCGTGGCCGGGAGGACCAGCGGGCTCAGCAGGGCTGTCCAGGCTGGCCGGCCGGCTGGGAAACCAGCTTATTCGTCAGTGGAGACTTTGGGAGGCGGTGGGTGCGCCCGAGTGGATCCGCAAGCTGAGGAGTTGCAGATGCGGGCTGACAGCTGTGGAATCAGAAACCTGTTCTGTCCAGTTCGATTTTCCTCTTTATCTCCTTTCTGATTTATTTCAGATTTTAGGAGAGCTGGAGGGAGCCGCCTGAGTCAGCGGAGTTAAGCAGCTGGGGTGGGAGCTTGGGGGGGGGGGGGGCGTGGCACTGCCACACTGCAGCCATGGGAAGGGGGGAGGTTGAGCCCTTGGGACAAGGGGGATCAGAGACCAAGGCAGGATCCCAGGCCTCTTCCTGCCTGTCCAGGTGCTCGTGCCCAGGAGGCTTCCCTGTCTTTCTTCTCTCCCTCTCTCTCTCTCTCTCTCTCTCTCTCTCTCTCTCTCTCTCTCTCTGCCTCTCACCCCCCATTAAATTTAATTGTGGTGAGATACTTGAACCATAAGATTAACCATCTCAGCCATCTTTGAGAGTACCGCTCGGCTGAGTGAAGTAGGCTCCCATTGTCACGCAATCAACCTCTAGGGCTTTTCCTTCCTCTGAAATCGAGGCTCCTCTTCCCCCGCCCAGCTGCTCCAGCAGCCAGTGTTCGCTTCCCATCTCCAGAGTCTTCACATAAGTATCATTGATCACAGAGTCCTCGAGATCCATCCCTGTCACAGTGTGTGTTAGAATTCCCTTCCTTTTGAAGGCTGAATAGTATTCCATTGGATAATGTAGGTGTTGTGTCCAGCTAACCCGTTCATCTGAGGATGGACACCTCCGCTGATCCCATCGTTGGGGTGTGTGGACACAGGTGTGCAGGTATTAGTGTCTCTTTCGGCTTCCTGATTTGGGTTCTTCTGGACCTACCCCCAGAAGTGGAGGAGCCAGATCACACTGGTTCTGTGGGACCTCCCGCCAGGACCCAGCTGTTCTGAGGGAGGTGAGCCAGCTCAGAGGGGCTGGAAGGCTGTGGCAGACATCACAAATTTCCCAGGCTTCTCCTCCGCATGTTACCGGCCTCCCTGAGCCAAGCAGAGCCATCATCTTCCCGTGGGAGGAACGGGGACCAGAAAAGACAGACTGAGCTCTGGGACAGAGGGACCCAGGGGTCCTGGGCATCTGCTGATGACCACTGGAGATGAGACTTTGCTAGGTAACTGGCCTGCCGGGGACAGCAGGGGACAGGGGGTAGGTGACCAAATGGATGATGACAGGTCCCTAGAATGAGCACATCCCCCTGGAGCTCTTTTGACATGACTGGAGCTCAGGGGATCCAGGAGAGCATGAGCAAAGCATGAATTGCTTCGAGCGGCCTCAGCTACGGGAGGGGGAGGCCATGTGCCCACTCTCCTGGGACCGCCGGACATGGGCCTGGGCAGGCAGGGTGTGGGACAGAGAGGGAGACGGTACGGTCCTGCCAGGACGAGCTTATAGACTCTTGGGACAGAAGGCACCAGGCCTACTGCAAGTGCCCTGCGGTAGCGTCAGCATAAGGTGCCACATCAAGTTACCAGTGAAACAGGAGAGACCTCTCCCTGTGCCGCACCTTCTGCGGGCCGGGTGTGTGTCACTCAGAGGTTCTGAGAGCCAAAGTCACCCTGTGGAGCAGGCTGAGGCTCTCGGCCAGGAGTCACACACCAGCAGAGGTAGGAATCCAGGCCTGACTCTGGATGCCAACAGAAGTGACCAGAGACGACTTCCCAGAGGAGTTGACCAGAGGGAGATGAGTATATGCATTTGCCTCGCAAATGAGAGAGACATGTCTGGTCACTGAGGGCCACCGGGCCGGCAGGGACAGCTCCAAGCTGAGACTCTCCTCCGTCTGTCTAGTACCGCGTGTAACGTGGGATAGAGGTATTGAGCCTACGGGCAGAGTCGGAAGCCAGCAATCTGCTGCCATCCGCCAGCATAGAGAACTCACTTGTCCCGGGGTGCACTGGGCACGGGGGACACAGCTGTGACCCATCTGGGACCCGGCTCGCCCTCCTGGAGCTATCTGTCTGCGGGGGTGAAAACAGGTAACAAACTGGCCAACAACAATACCCAAACTGTGACGGCTTGGGATCTGCTCCAGGAAATAAGTAACCAAGATGGTGCGGACAGGGAGGCTTACCTGGGGAGGTGACAGTGGGCAGGTGGGCAAGGCGAGGAGGACCAGCGCTGCTGGGAGCCAGGGAGCCGGGGGAAGAGCCGTGGGGGGGGGGGGGGGCAAAGCCTCACACCCAGGACCCTGCCGCCTGCCACCCCTGCGGTGAGCCCGGAGCACATTCCAGGAGAGGCCTGGCAGGCAGGTCTGAGCTGTAGTTCCATTCCCAGGCAACTGGAAACCAAGAGAAAGCTTAAGGCGGGAGAATGGTGCAGTCTGATCACTTTGCATTCACTTATTTATTTCTGTATTCGCAGCGCTGGGGATTGAACCCGGGCCTCAAGCATGCTGGGCAGGGGCCCAGCCACCGAGCCAGAGCCCTGGGGGGCTTCTTAAAACAGGCCTGTCTATCTGCGGGTCAAGCAGGTAGCCACGGTACAGGCCAGGGAGCGGTGATGGTGTCCTGGCGGGTCCGCGTTGGCCGCAAAGGACAGACCAGGGGAGGCTCCCACGCTCCCCCTGCAGCCGCGAGGGCCGTGCGGGGGGAGTTCATCTGGGGAGCCGTCTCTGTCTCACGGGCGTGTGACAGCCAAGAAGAAGCATGGTAGGGTTTGACCCTGACGGCAAATCCAATTTTCACACGTCTCCGTGTGGGTGGAGGCCCCAGGCCCGGGGGACCCCCAGGCCGACACACTGGGCCAACGCGTCGTGGGTTTTTCTAGGTGTGAGGGACACGACAGGGCCCTGCCCCTGCCCATTCCCTTTGCTGCCCCCTGGCGCTCCCATCCTCGTGGCCCCACCCCAAAAGCACAGCCGGACTTAGTGACTCGCATCAGGTAAGCAAAATGCACACAGTAGAAGAAAACATGGCCCACCTGGGACACGTGGACGGCCCCACTTGGGGGAGATGGTTCTCCCAGTTTGCTTGTACCACCTTTAAGTTAGCCATGCCTGAACCTTGCCTGAAGAACCTTCCAGAATCGCTGGGCTTCCTCTAGTCTCAGGCAGGGGATTCCCAGACCTACTGTGCTTCCTGCCCGGAACCTGACTAGTTGTATTATTTCCTGATTCAGCCTCATCTTGACCCCTGAGCCTAACCCTGTACGCTGCTGCTCTGCAAGTCCTGGGCCCTGTGTACCAGGATTTTGCATACATTAAAAAAACCATTTCCACAGATGGGTAAGCTGAGGCACAGGACCATGAAGTACCTATGGTTACAGCCTCGTAGCCCAGACTCATCTGACCTACTGGGCTGGGCTGCACATCACAGGCCCCAGGCCAGGAGTGGGAGACCCCTGCCCTACAGGACCCTCTATAAGGTGTCAGTTTGTGCGACTACCTCTCCCACAGGCCCTTACTTCTGTCCACCGAAGAGCAGGCAGGTGACCCGGCTTATTCCATGGAATTTGATTTTTATTTTTCGGGACTGGGGACCAAACCTTCACACTATGCTAAATCCCCAGTTCCCCCCCACCCCCAAAACACACACCTTTAATTAAAGTTGCCACGTTGCCCAGGATGGGCTCAAACTTATGATCCTCCTGCCTCGGGCTCGCAGAATGCCAAGATTATAGGGCTGCCCCACAGTATCCGGCAGAATTGGAATCCTGAGCAGAAGAATGGATGAAGATTCGGTGCTGGACCAAACTTGAGCCAGGCTCTGGAGCCTTCCTATGGGTCCACCTGGGCACCTCCTCGTTGGGTCCAGTTTTGGCAAAAGCCCCTCTGGCCTGACTTAGCTGGCTTTCCCTAGCCTCCATGTCTGACCACCCCTAACCCCAATACCTAGTCACCCCCTCATCCTCTACCTGACCCCAGGAGCTGGCTGCTCAGCCTGCCCTCAGCATGAGCCCTGTAGGGTGAGTTAGCCGGGACCTCTTACCCCTGGTGCTTCTCTCGGTAATCTCCATCCGCTGACCCCATCCAGCCCCTTGGCTATGAATTCTCGCTTGAGATGCTGAGACACAGCTGAGCCCAGCTCTGGGCTGAGGTCCCTAATGTCCTGAATCAATCCCATTTTTACAGCTTAACTGTCCAGCTCTGGTTTTCTTTGACAAAATAAAGAACGTACAGAAGGCAGATGCCATGCAGGGAAACTCACATCTGCTCTGACTTGCCCGCCATGAGGAAGGCCCTGGCTTCCAGGCGTCCGGGCCAACATTCACAGTCTCCCCTGCCTGGGGCCAGGTGGCCCTTCTCCCCAGGCTCTGCCTGGCTGGCCTCTGCTTCTTCCTCCCCAGGATGCTGGATCTGACCCACCATCTGGGCAGAGCCTTTTATGGTCTACATAGGGGTGCTGGCTCAAGGCAGAAACACCCAGAACCCCCTGTACCCTGGCCTGAGAGGAGACAGAAAAGCTGGGTGCCCGCTGGGTGCCTTCCTCGAGGCCTCCCACCCACACCTGGTCTCCTCGGAAGTCACACCTTTCTCCCTTTCTGCTGATCACTTCCCTGACCTTTTTTCTCACCCTAAAGAAGTCTGTGTACTAATTAGCTAAGTGATAACGTGGCAAGACCAGAATCCCTCCTCATCAGCTTGGGAGAGGTTCCTGCTGCATGACTGATGTACATCTACAAGAAAATTAACTCTGGTGCAAGGACTCCCTCATCACGGTGAGTGAGGGGTGGAGTGGGGGCTTCTGGAGGCCTCCGGGGGTCTCCAGGGAGAGGAGATGAAGGACCACGGGGTTGGTCTCAGCCTTCGAGGCTTTTCTGTTCTTAGCCAAGTGGGTCCCTAAATGAACACAAGATGTGAGCCTGCTCAGTGCCAGGATGTCCCTGGAATAAGCCTGTCAGAGTCCTGAGCTAATTGAGTAGATAATTACAGACGAGGGTGACCATTGAGCAGAGGCAGGAAAAACCAGCATCTGTCAAGCACTGACTATATACGCGGCCTCCTACATGTATTCAGTACGTACTACTGTCTTTACTCCATACAGCTCAACTATTATTGGCCACCATTTATCCAGCAAATTAGCCGAAGTAGCCAAGCTCAGGAGAGATGGAAAAATGACACGGACTCTCACTTGGTACCCCTCCATCTCAATGAGCACACGGTAGTGGCGGCTGCTGGGGACACGGGTGTTTTGGGAGACAGAGAAGGGACCCGGACGCTGCCCCAGCGACAGGCACAACATCAGAGAGGAAGAGCCTTTGAGCCCGATCTGGACAGAGAAACGGAATCTTCCTCAGCGGAGAGATGGCCAATTGATTGATTCGTCCGCTCGGCCCACACACAAGGGCCGGATCCCAGGGGAGATGCCGGCCCCGCTGTGTTAAGTGAAAGAGACAGAAGTGTCCGGTGTAGGCGGAGAGACTGGTGCTGACCACATAATTGCAGGAACGGTTTGTCCACCCCAGACCCGGGTGGAATGGTACTGCACGTGGGTGGGTCTGCTGGTGCCTGCTCTTCCATGTCCACCCTGCCCGCCTGCCCCGTTCACAGAGCCAGAGGGTGAGGCTGGAGCTCAGGTGGGGATGACGTATTTGGATTGCAGCGTGGCGTTAGGGACAGCTAAGCCATTTGCTTCTGGTGCTCCATGTCCCCCGGTCCCTCCTGCGACATGTCAAGGCAAGACCACTGAGACACCCGATGCCTTCTTCCCTGTCCCCCAAGGTGCCTACCTCACCCTCAGTCCTCTCAGCAGAACCGCCCACCCCTACGCCTTGAGTGGATTCCCACGTCCTTCCCAAAAGTATGCTTCCCTCTTCCAGAAGGCGGGACTCCATGGGACAGTGAATGGTACACACTGAATGTGGTGTCCCCTCAGTGGAGTGGTCTTGTCACCCTCTAGGGCTCTGTAATTCAGAGTTGGAGGGCAGAGGCCACGAGGTCCCTGTGGAGGAAGAGACTGCACATGCGTCTGACCCCCAACCCTCTGCAGCAGCCTCAAGGTCAAGGGCTGAAGCAACTGCTACCAATGGTCACAGTGCTTGTTGGACTGCTAGCAGCCTCCCCTCTCCAGTCCCCAAGCACCTGCCCTTGGGGTTGCCCAGCTGGCCTGCCTCTCACACTCCAGGGACTCTGCTCCTCTCTCTACCCCTCTCAATGGGGCCCTTGGACAAGTTCCAGAGAGGACCACAGTCTCTAGTGACCCAGGGACTTCGAGAGCATGAAAGGGCAGGGAGCACAGAGCTGCTACACAGTCCGCCTACCTGTGTGCCATCCCCTTCTGGGCACAGGCCTGCTTTTCTCACTTCCAGTAAGTGGGATGGATGAAAGTGAGGTCACTTTGGAGGCTAGGTCCCAAAAGCCCACAACCTCATCCTTGTTGGCCCTGTCTCTGTCCCTGGCCATGGATCAGCTGAAACAAGGCTCGTGATGCCAATAGCCCTCGTCTTTGTGCCCGTGGCAAGGAACAGGGACAGGCCAGAGGCAACCGCTCACGAGGAGCTGAGGCCCTCAGTCTGAAAGGCCGTGAACTACTGAGTCCTACCCGGGACCCCTGGAGCAAGCTGAGGGAGAGAACCATCCCTGGCTGAGCCTCCAGGTGACAGCAAGAAGCCGAGGGAGAGAGGACCTGCCTCAGCTGCAGCCCCGCAGAGTGGCAGCTGCTAGAAGTGTGTTGTGTTAAGCTTCTAGACTTGCGGATAACTCGCTACATAGCAATAAACTGTTAATCCTGGATGCGAACAGAAGCAAAGTGATACTCCTGGGGGAAGGTACTCCCAAGATCCTTTTCACAGACCCCAAAGGATCATGGGTAGCACCGAACAAACAGGAATGCGGACCTTGCATGAACTGGCTTGGGATCCAGCTGGACCCTACTCAGACCTGCCGGAATATCACTTGTCAAAGCCTACCATGTCCTTTGTTAAGCATATATGTAAGAAATGCTGGTACTGAAGGAATATTTCAGTGTACTCCATGTGCATCTGGTCCTGTGGCGTGGAGGGCGAGAGTCCTCGGCACAGGGCAGGTAGCTGAGGATAAGAGCTACTTCTCTGCTGCACGGATTCGCTGTTCATAAGGTGATACAGGCCTATTAGCTCAGTACACTGGGAGGCTGAGGCAGGAGGATCCCAAGCTCGAGTTCCTCGAGGTGCAACTTAGCAAGATCCTACCTCAAAATTGAAAGTAAAAATTGAGCTGGGGATGTAGCTCAGTGCAAAGGCCCCGGATTCAATTGCAGTGCTGTAGAAAAAAAAATATTCATAGCTCATCACGTGTGTATGTTGGGGAAAGGGTGGGGGACGTCAGGGATCATTTTGTGGACCATAAACAAATTCATGAACCAAAGCTTCTCCTCCACTCTTCCAGGCGCTTGGCTCAGATGTCCGTGAGCTTTTGTTTTGACATCAGACTATGAACTATTTATTCCCCACCTGCCCAGTGAATTATTAACAGTGACCAACGCATGGTGTTCGTATCCCCAGGGCTGCGGTGTCTTGTCAGGACGTCTGCCAGAGCTGCACAAGCTCTCGCTGGAGACATGCCTGACTGGGTCCACGGGGCTGGGGCGATGGTCCCGCTCTCTCGAGGGCTCCCCAGCCTTGTCATTGGGAATGGCTGCTGGCGTCACCTCGCTGCTATCAATTTGTTTGCTGGGTGCGTGGGTTTATTTTACACTGCTCCGCTCCTGCTACCAGGTTGGGAAATGAGTCTGGGTTGCAATCAAAGAGAAGTTCTCAGCCACACGTCCATGCACCGGCCGGTCCAAGTGGGCCCAGCTGGATCCCAAGCCAGTTCATCCAAAGTCCACATTCCCATTTGTTCAGTGCTACCCATGCTCCTTTGGGGTCTATGAAAAGGATCTTGGGAGTATCCCCTCTCAGGAGTATTGCTTTGCTGTGGCTCGCATATAAGGCTTGGCTGTTGTCAAAGACTTTGTGATTTTAACTGTCAAGCGGGTGTCCCACTGAAATAATCGGTGCATGGAAGAGCCTGAGCATGGGGATCCCCAACCCCCGGCTGTGGGCCAGTGCTGGTTTCTGGTTGTCTTAATTACTTACTCACTGCTGTGACAGAATACCCCACATCCACAGCTCAATGGAGGAAAGATGTACCGAGATCATGGTCTCAGAAGGCCTCACCCTGTCCATTTATGGGGCAGCCAGCAACCATGATGGCTCTGGGCAGAGACAGAGGCTGGAGAACTGTTGGCCCCATCCCAAACAGAAACCTGGAGGATCAGAAAAGGATAAAGCTTCCGCAGGAAGAGACTCTAACAATGTTTCTTCTTCCCTTTTTTTTCACTTACTTGGGCCCCCTACACCCAGGATGGGTGCCCCTCTGTTGCTTCCTGGCCCCCCAGGTCAATAACAAATACCTGAACTCTCTGCCTTGGGTACCCGCTAGTCTCAACAAGTTGACACCATCTCTCCGGGTCAAACCCCAATCATCCCCCCCACTTGCAGCCCCTCTACCTGCCAATAACACACAGTTTTTGGGGACACTCCAGATCCAAACCATAGCAGCAGGCTGTTAGGACCCCAGGGACACAGTCAGAGGGAGGTAAGCAGTGGGCCAGGGTGCAGAACTCCCCAGCTGCCTGTACCTTCCTACAGGAACTGCAGATCAGCTGCGGTATTAGATTCTCATTGGATCGTGAGCCCTCCCATGACCTGTGCAAGCAGAAGACCTATGTTGTGCTCTCCTTATGAGAATCTCAGGTTTGACGCTCTGTGGTAGGGCTGAGGCGGTGATGCCACTTCTGGGGAGCAGCTGCAAACACAGATCAGCCTTGGCAGATACGTTTGCCTGCACAGAGGCCGTAATAAATCCATTGCTTGCAGGCTCGTATCAAAGCCCTATTAATGAGTGGCGTGTGACAATGACGCTGCATCTGGTGGTAGGCTTTAGCACGGCCCATGAGCTGAAGCTGTAGCACAGCTGTCCCTGGTGTTCCTGTCTCTAATCACCCCCAGGTGGGACTGTCTAGCCTCAGGGAAAAAAGCTCAGGACTCCCACTGGTGCTGCACGAGGGTGAGAGGCGTAATTATTTCATTCTATATTACAGTGTAACAATAATAGAAATGAAGATGCTGATAAACCGAAAATACTTGAATTGTGCAGAAACCACCCCACACGCCTCCCAGAAATGTCTCCCACAAAACCAGTTACTGGTTTCCAAAAAGAGGATCACTGTCCTGCAGCCTCGTCCTCCTGGTCTCCCCTTTGCTCCAGATGTAGCCCAGCTGTGCCCCTTCTGAGCAAAGACCAGCAGGGCTTGGGCTCAGCCTACCCCTCCAGCGTCTGCTCCTGCCCATTCCCTGAGCCCCCAGGTGGTGTGCCCTCTGCTTGTGGGCTAAAGCTCTTACTCCCATGACCTCAGAATGTGACTGTACTCTAGGCAGGGTCCCTAAAGAGGTAATAAAGTTGACGTGAGGTCACTAGAGTGGGCCCTGCGCCTAGATAACTGGTTCTCAGTCGCTCGGGAAGAAACACTGAACACCCACAACTCACAGGAGGCGAGGTCTCTTTTCGCTCCCAGTTTCAGATCTCAGTTCATCATGGGGAGCACAGGGTGTGGCAGAGGGTCTTGCAGGAGAAAAGTTGTTCTTCCTCTTGTGGCCCAGAAGCAGAGCCAGGGGAGTCAGAGAGGAGGGTAAGAATCCGCATCCTTCCAGCCCCACTGCCAAGGATCCATCCCTTCCAGCCAGGTCCCCCTCTTCACAGCCCATAAAATCGGGGAGGAAACCAGCCCTGCTGATGTCTTGATCTCAGATTTAGAGCTTCCAGAATTGCAAGAAAATAAATTTCTGTTGCTTACACCCTCTGAGCTGAGGTACTTTATCACGGCAGCCCTAGCTCATGAATACGCACTCTGTTTGTGGAGTGTGCACACGGTCCCCTGCTCAGCCCCCTGGGATTGGAGGGAGGGCCACACAGCAGCAGAGAGGCTCAGGGGTCAGGCTCCTGAGCGGGGTTCCCTGCTTGAAGCCTCGTTCTGCCACTTACGAACTTCCCGAAGTCACTTGACCTTGAGCGCAGTTCTTGCTCCCCGTCTCGGTTTCCCATCTGCACAAGTGTAATAATAATGTCTGCCTCGTATGGCTGTTGAATCCATTAAACTAATAAGCAATGTGTAAGCACTCGCTTTATTATTCATTCAACAGATGCCTTTGGAGAATCCACCATTGCCAGGCATCGTGCTAAGTGCTGGAGTGTTGGGGCGGCCCACGCAACCAAGTCATAGAATGTTCTTTTAATTTGTTTCATTTGTTTTTTCTCTCTTTTTCCCCCTCTTGGTAAGGAACAGCATAGTGGCCCTCACTCTCCACGGCTTGGGCCTCCTTGGGGCTGGCCGAGGGCCTGTATTGTCCAGCCTGGCGTGGGACTCCCACGGTGTCTTGTGTCCACCTTGAATGCGGCCTCCCTACCACGTCCACACTGTCTCGCACTGCAGAGCCTCTGTTGTGTCCATCTGGCAGTGCCCCAGGCCTGGCCTGGTGCTGGGGCGACATGCCACGGGTTGGTACCCTGACCTGGAGGAGTTGGTTCCTATCTCCACCTTCTCTTTGCGGTTCACGCCGATCTGCGTTGCCAACGTGTCCTCATCTTCACTTCCCTGGTCCCTGCTGTGGATACAATAACATTTAAAGCCTAAACCTGGTGGTCCCCGTCTCCTGTAGGACACAGTACAAGTGGACAGGGCCACTGAGCAGCCACCCTGCTGCCAGGAGTTGGGAAGCGCAGAGGGAACAGAGCTGGGGCAGAGCTATAAAAATGGGCAGGGATTCCTGGCACTGTCCGATTTCTCCCTGCCCTTGGAGACGCCCCCCGAAGCGCCCTACATGGTGCCCAGCCAGCCTCCGCCCACCAACTACCCACTACTCGTGACCCCCCGGTAGTCCAGCCCCGGCAGGCACCTCCCAGAGCCCACTCCTACTCCCTGTCCTGTTCTCAGAGGACGCGATGCAGAATTCCTTCCCACAATGCCCCTCACTTCACGTCTGTGAGCCAGACTCCTTTCACCTGGGCACTATCTGTGCGGGGTGAGTTTCATTTTGTTTATTCTTTCATTTATTTGCAGTGCTGGTGACTAAACTCAGGGCCTATATCCCCAGCCCATTGATGATTTTTGATTCTGAGACAGGGTCCAAGTTTCTCAGGGGCCCAGGCTGGACTTGAACTTGGGTCTATCCTGCCCCAGCTTCCCAGGGTGGGGATTAAGAGGCCTGCACTCCCAGCCCTGGCATGTGCACTGAGTTTTATTACTCTCGCCTTACCAGTAGGAAACCAACGGTCCACATGGCCAGTATTTTGTGAAGTAATTTACCGAAATTGTCTCCCTTACACACACTCGGACTACGGCTGGACCCCTGCCTGGCTGTCTCCCAACAGCGCTGGTGGCCTCCTGTTCGCCATGGCTGTCCTTCAGCCTCCAGAGATGCGGGAGGGAGGCTGATTCCACACACGGTTTGCAGGCAGAGGGATTCCCGCTTCCTGAGCCAGGGGATGGGAGCAGAGCCATCGGACCACTCCCCTAGCCTGGGGCTGCCTACATCAAAGCACCCTGCATGGGTCCTTCTTCCAGCTGTCCTCAGACTCCCAGGACAAGAGCTGTCTTTCCCCACCCCCAGCCCACACCCGCAGGTCACCAGGACGGTACCTTGGTGTGCTGTAGTAGGGCAGCTGGCTGAGCTCAAAGGGTAGATCTCTGTTTCTGGCAGGGTCTCTGGTAGCAGAATCCAAACTCACCTTATTTGGAGACAGCTGAGACCAAGTCATTATTATTGTTCAACATTCAATGAAAAGAAATTCCAGAATCTCTGGGGGGAAAGGAAAGGTATTGGAGCAAGTAACAGTGGGTCTAGGGCTGTTGGAGGTAACTGGGCTAGCATAGGACTGGTGGCAGGTGAGAGAGGGGCCCAGGGGCTGGGGGAGAGCAGCAGGGTGGTTTGAGTCAGGTGGCCTGAGTTGTGGACCAGTGTCCTCACCTCCCTGAGACCCAGGTTCCCCATCTGTTAAAGAAGACTATGGTGCCTTCGTTTTGAATCATGGTGTACACCAGGGGTCCCCCATGCCTGGGCTGCAGGCTGGTACCAGTCCAGGCTTTGGAAGGACCCAGCCCCTGGGACAGAGTAAAGCCCCACCTCCTGTGAGTGTGCTCCAATTGGTTCCAGGGCCGCTACTGACCTGACAGGAGGCGGAGCTTCCCTGCCCCTGTCCTTGGGAGAATGGTCTTAGGCTAAACCCATCCCGATCCCTGGTCTCAGAAAGGTTGGAGACCACCAGTGTAGACTAAACCAGTGTGTTTGTGTGCACACCTGAGGCCACGCCTGGCATGGGACAGTAGCTGGCATCTCCACAGCACGGGTGACACACATCTCGTGCTGCCTTCTCAGCCTCAAGTGGCCACGTGTGGTCTGCACAGTATGTTCCCAGCCATCACGTCCTTCGTCTGAGACCTGCTGGGCTGGCCAAATCTGATCTGAATTGTGTACTGGGGCAGCGGACCACATGGGGGCAGCTGGGGGTGCCCCAGGTGTGTCCCTGGTTCTGCCCACGGAGGAGCGTGGGTGCCGGTTGGACCTGGGTGACAGTCTGGAAAGCGGGTCATCCTGGAAGCCAGTGGGAGGAGGTGCCAGCTGGGCTCCGCCTGGTCCCACACCGGAAGCTTCTGTGTTCACTGGATTGAGGGTTTGTCCCCTGGCCCCAGTACCACAACCCCCATCCGAGTCGCCTCCCGGAACCTGCATCTGCCCCTCTCCCGGGCCCCTGGCTGCCTCTCATGGTCCCCTCTAAAGTTCACCACCCGGTTCAGTCTGGCCGGCAGGAGCTCTGACCTTTCCGAGGGCCCAGCATGCGCGGGGCCAGGCCCGCACAGGACCCAGGACAACAGTGAGCCGGGAGGAGGCCGGCCAGGGCGGGCCGGGCACGGGACCTGGGGCCTTTGTCTGGGCCTGGGCTGCCCAGTGCCGGGCTGGCTGCAGCTGTTAAAAAGTCGATCTCTCCGCACCGCCCACTGCCTCCTTCCAGCCCCCGAGCAGGCGGGGGAGTCGCTGCTTTTTGTCTTTCTTGGGCTGATCGACTTCTCCTTTGGGGAGGCCGTTCGATGTCAGCTCCAGAAAGCAGCGCGGAGCAGAGAGGCCAGAATAGACGCGCCAGCACGAAGGGCCCCCGCCGGCCCCCACTTTCCGCAGGCGTATAGGTCAGAAGCAGATCTGCAACGCCTTTTCTCCTGCCATGGTCAGGGCTGGTTCCTGCCCCGCGCCCCCTGTGGCACCTGCCCGTCGGCTGGTTTCCTCTCTGCTCGGCTCCCCTCAGTTCTGCACGGGCCGAGGACCAGGACAGCTGCCCTGACAGGGCAGGGACTGGGCCTTCTGGAAAGGGTGCTGGCCTGTCTTCCTGCGGCTGGCTCTGCTCACCCTACCTCAGGGTTTGTGCCTGGGGCTTCGCGCGTTCGGGGCAAATGCTTCCTGCCGGTACCGCCTTCCCTCATTTCCAGTTCCCTGGCCGGGCGTTTCATTATGGTCTCTTCCTCCAGGATGGCTTTCTGGATTGACGGCTAACTGCAGGCTCCATACACCTTTGGCCTTCTGTCTACACTTTGTAAGGGCACCTGCATCCTTTCAGAAGCAGAGAGGGGGCACGGCCAATTCAGAGTCCGGCATCCGCCAGCCTCTTGCGTTTGCAGTGTGCCTTTCCCACTCACCGGCTATGCCACCATCGGCGAGTTGTTTAGCCTTTCTGAGCCTCCGTTTCTGAAAGGAAAAAAACAGGCACCAAGGCACCCGCACGCCTGGGTTGCAGCCAGGCCAACGAGACAACCGGCACGGCCAGCGGGAGGAGGAAGAACCTGCAGGGGGAGCCGCTCACCCCCTGGCAGCTGGGAAGGAGCGGGGAGGGCGGGGTCGGGGACCAGCGGTCGCCCTCCCAGGGGTCCCCACAGTGTCCTCCAGCCATCCCGCCTCCTAACAGCAGTTGAGCACAAGGCCATGCGTCACTGTGTCCACTGGCGGGCGCAGCGCTCCGCGATCCCGCCGTCTGAGAACGCGTGAGACTTCCGTGGAGCGTGTCAGATCTACACCATGACCCTGTCCCTGTCCCCTCTTCTCTCCAGCCTCTCACCATGCGGATCCTGCTGCCGTATCAGCCCTCCACCCCGCCCCACCCATCTTCCTCTGACTTCCTGCTACTCATCATCAAAGCTGTAGCCAAGATGTCACGGGCTCAGGGGACACTCGACGCCTAGGCACGCGCCTGGGTGTGCCCCGGAGCCCCCTCCTGGGTCCCTTGCCACAGCACCTACATTAAACATGCTGTGTTCCAATGGCCACCTCTGATCTAGTCTGCAAACAGGCGGCTGCTGGGCATGAAGTAAACAGTAGGTGACACTGCCTTGCTTTGTGTCCCTCGCCAGTGGATGCTCCCATTACCTCTCCCCACCCAGCTCCTGCTAACACCTTGTGTCTGCTGTCCTTCCGGAAGCCGGCACGGATGGTGTTTGTGCCCTGATGTGGCGTGTCCGGTGCTTGTGACTTTCCGGTTCACCCCATGACCGGGACCAGGTCCCTTCCTTCCCTGCTTTAGCCAATAGCAGATGGCAGGAACAACAGATGCCCATCCTGAATCCAAGCTCGAGGGCAGGGTGTGTCTTCCAATGTCTTTGACTCCTCGCCCTCGTCTTGGGGACAGGCCTGGGCCAGCCTGCGGGAGGACCCGACAGGTGCACAGAGCTGAGTGGCGCCTCATCCCTGATCGGACCTTCTGAGAGTAACCACCTGCAACTCCCTGCATGCGTGCCTGCACGTACACACACACCCCCGTGTGCATACACACACTTGCTCACACAATCCAGCCCAAACAAAGCAGCAGTCATGTGGCTGACCACCGACGTGACCACCGACACACCGCTCAAGCGACCCCGGCCAGTGTGGCTCGTGAGCTGATTAAGGGCCATTGTGGTGTGTCGCTGAGGGTTTGGGGATGCTTGTTACTGTTGCAGTGGGTAACTGGTACACAAGCTGCCTCGGGCAAGCTGAACACCGGGAAACATCCCCAAGCCCTGAGGTCTCCTCAGAGTGCCAGTGGCATGCTAGCGATAGGTTGGCTCTGACTTTGACCTTCTCTGCCACCCGCTCTGGTAAACCCACCTTCGCCGGCGCCTCCTACCTCTCCCATGGCAGTGCCACTGACAGCCTCAGGGCACAGCCTCTGCGGGAGCTGGGGGGTCATGGGAGCTGTGTGGGAGCTGAGCGCTCCGTGGCTCCCCAGAACCAGCACCCAGGTACACCCCCACTCGAAGCCTCCCCGCCTGCTTTGAGGATCTCCACATTTCCTAGAAAGACGCCCCTGCTTCTGAGCAAGGCTCCCAGCGTTCTGTGACTCATCCACAGCTTTGCCTCCGGGGACTGCAATAAATCCCTCTCTTTCATGGAGAGCCGGAGGTGACCGGGACTGTGACTCGTGGCCCGGCTGTCTCATCTCCTAGCTGGCCCTCTGCTCACCCAGCGTTCACGTGGGTGCCCCCTGCTCACTGGCAGTCCAGGAAAAAATGGAAGAGAAAGCTTTTTAGAAACCAACTCTCAAGCTAACACCCTCTTCCTTTCCTTTGAAAGAGAGAGACGGCAAATAAGCCAATTTGACATACGCTGAGTTTTTACACCTGTCGGAGCCCAGTCCACCCCCCGCATCACAGCAAGGGGAAGGAAGTCACTTCTGTCACTTAGAAACCACCAGCATAGCTTCATTTGTTGGTTGTGGGTTGGCTGTAACACAAGACACTCCAAATATTATGTAACCTTTCAACCTGATCCAAGCCTCGAAGCCTATTCAAAAAACAAAAACAAAAAAGCACAAAGGAAAGGCAGGCCTGTCATCTGAGCGCTCTGGGAGGCTGAGGCAGGAGGATGGCAGGCGTGAGCCTGGCCCGGGCAACTTAGCAACATAGCAAGACCCTGTCTTAAAAATCAAAAAGGGTTGGGGGTGTAGTTCATTGAGCGTGAAGGTCTCCGGCTCAATCTCCAGGACAAAAGAAACAAAACAAAGGAAAATGTCTTTCAAATGTTCCTGGATGTTTGAAAATGCCTTGGACACCTGTTTCATTCTGAAGGAAGGTGGTCAGAGCTGCCTGCTCCCGGGGGACCCCAGCGAAAACCATTTCTCTTGGTCAGGCTGGAGCAATGGCCGCTTTCCTGGGAAGGAGCAGGCTCTGTTCTCCCGCCAAAGAGCTACCATGCGGCCTTCAGAAACAGGTGCACACAAACACCAGGTGCTCCAGCAAGTGCACTTCAAAAACCAGAGACTCCAGCAGATACATATTCGTACACCCACATTAGTCAAAATAAACACACACACACAAAAATGGGCTGGGAATGTAGCTCAGTATGGAGGCCCTAGTTTTAACCCCCAGTAATGAATAAAAAAAGTATAGACTGTCCAGGTGTCGGATTTGGGGGTGGGGTTAGAGCTCAGAATAGAACCCAGGGCCCTGAGCATGCTAGGCAGGAGGAATTCTACCATCCAGCTACACCCCTAGTTCCTGGATACTCTTTTTTTGACATCTATAAAAATAAAAATAATATACACATATGGTTAGAATGCTTAAGCATTGTAGAAAAGCATAATTTAGATCTGTTTTTAAAAATGTGCAGGAGAAGGATTTTTCCGAGACGGTTCTGGGTTTTGCACTGTGCAATTCCCATGCCTAGGAGATCTTTCGAGAAGCGAATCTGCTTCCAAATTTCTTTTCCCAGCTCCACAGTTCCAGTCCGTGGCCTTGGGCCAGCTCACTGTCCCCTGCCCGCAGCTCCTCCCTGGCTCTAATACCCTCCCTGCTGACTGACAGGAGTTGGAGTTTCTGCTTTCTCACCACTTCAAAGAGCCCCTCCATCAACCCCCTGTAGCACATATGTGTCCCCCCAGCCCTGCCCTCAGGAGAATGGCCTCCAACTAAACTGGTCCCGGTGTCAAAAAGGCCGGGCACCTGTGAAAGGCTGGCACCTGTGAGGGTCAGTCAATAGGTGAGGAGGGGAGAGAGCAGATTTTCAAACCCCAGCTGTGGGGCCCTCGTAAACCAGAGCCAGGTGGCCCTGGGCTGCACACATAACCTTCCCCTACTCAGCTGAGTCCTTGCCTGTGGCTGTCTGGGTTACTTTCATTCTTTTGCTGTGATAAGTAATGCTGAATAAATGGTGTGTGTGGCGTGTGCATGTGTGTGCATGTGTGTGTGTGTGTGTGTGTGTGTCTTGTATCTAAATCCAAGGAGCCTATGGGGGAAATTCCGAGCTATGAATAGACAGGCTAAAGGGTTTGCGCATTCCAGAATGTGATATTATGGCCAAATTGCCCTCCAAAGCAGGAGCATCGATTTACACTCTTGCCGTTAATGGATGAGGCCTGGCAAGAGCCTCCTTTGAAGTACACGCCCGAGAGTAGCCGAGGAGAGCTGGGGAGGGCTCCGGCTCCGCTTCAGAAGCAGCATGGCTGGCCGCCACGGGCGAGCTGCCTGATGGAATGGGGTCTGGCCCTGGACCTGGTGTGGAAGCCACACCAGATCCGGGATGGTGCTGAGACCGTGTGAGCCACAGGGATGCTGTCATGGCGTGCAGGTGCCAAAAGCTGGTGGGCCTGGCTCCATCAAACCCAGAGGATGTGTCCGGCAAGGTTTGGCCATCCCAGGTGGAAGAAGCTACCATCCTCAAGTGACAGCACCTGGTGGGTCATGACAGGGCTGAGGAGGCCCCAGAACAGGACCCTGGAGCCCGGGTCCCAGTCCTGCTGTGACTTGCCATGTGACCTCAGTCAAGCGCTATTCTTCTGAGCTTCGGCCTCCCCCTTCGTGTGACCCCTTCCCAGCCCCACTGTTCTGTGATCGGAGGGTTTGCAACATCGCCTGGAACTTTCCACAGGGCCCCTTTAGCCTTTGGTATCTCTACGAAGCTCCGTAAAACACTGAAATCCACAGGCCCTAAAGCCAGACTGCCGGGTTCAAAGCCCAGCTCCGGTCATGTCAGTTGCATGTTCTCAAGCAAGACACCCGACCTCCCTGACCCTTGGGCCTGCATCTGAAGGTGAGAATAAAAATAGTTATACAAGAGGATTATTTTGGGCACCAAAAGACACAATATTGGTGCTACGTCAGGCCGTTGTAACCACCCAGTGAGCATCAGCTGGGGCTGCCGCCCCTGGCACCGGGACCCGGTGGCACCTGCTGAGTGGAGGCCACCTCCAGAGGCCGACTTCTCAAACTCCAGCTGCCTGGCTGGCCTCTACGCAGGGCGCCCCCCTGGGCACGTTGAACCTTGACATCCATCTACAAAAGAAGCTTCCCTCCATGGGGTGTGCCCCGGGCTCCAGTTTCCTGATTTTTTAAAAAATGTTTCTTCTAAATTTTGTTTCGTTAGTGTACGTTTGTGAGACCTGAGCGCTGCCCTCACGCGGGGGACCCGGCTCACGTGGGCTGTGTCTCGTGTTCGTTTTCCTCACTCCTTCCCTTCCCTACCCTCTGTCTCCCCTGCTCCCAGCTTCCCTTCCCATCTCCACAGAACCTACTACTCCATTTCCAACCAACTACATTTTTTTGTTCTTTCTGTATATTTTGGGTTTCTTATATAAAAAGGAATCCTATAATACTTAACCATTGTGATTTATTTCACTTAGCAGGAAAAATAGTTTCGAATAATAGTCTCAAATAATAGTCTCAAATGATAGTCTCAGACAATAGTTTCAAGATGTACCCCTTTTCCTACAAGGGAATATATCCTTCTTTATGGCAAAGTAGTACTCCACTGTAACACACACACACACACACACACACACACACACACACACACACACACACACGTTTTCTTTATTCATCTGTTGCTAGGCATGTAGACCATATCCAAGATTTGGCTATTATGAGCCGTGGCCTTCCTTTTTGGCAGTTGTAACTAATGTTAATGAAGGGCTCGGGGGCCGCTGAGAGGGCGTATTCTGGAAACACAAGGAGTCAGGCCAGCCTTTCCTGCCTCAGCTCCCTGGTAACGAGTGTTTTGGGAGCACTGAATAGATACCAGGGAGAGCTCCCTGATGTGCTTGACGAGAAAAGCAGGATTTGAGGGATCCATAGACCTGGAGTCAGGCTGCGCCTGGCGCCTGAGCGTCGCTGTCCTTGGGCAGATCTGAGCCTGTTGCTTCATTGCTAGAAGGGGAGTGAGAGCTGCTTTCTGGGGCCATCGTGATGCAGCGCGTGGGAGCGGCTGCCACCCAGGTGCTGCAGAATTAACTGGCAGTCTGTTTCCTGCCGTTCAGGTGCTGGGCTGCCCCGGGGACAGTGCTCTGATGTGGTCACTAGGTCGTGCGTGGGCAAGAAGCAGCGCCTGTGCTCAGGAGCTCCCATCTGAGGGCACTGTGGCCGCTTCGGCTGTCATGGATGACGCTGAGCAGCGCACAGGGCCGCTGCTCGGGGTGTGACCCCTGGCACAGCAGCAGTGGCGTCCCAGGCACCTGGTGAGACATGCCGGGACTCGGGTGCACCCCAGGCTCCTGGCTCAGCAGCTGCACTTTGACAGGATCCCTAGGTGACACCCTTCTGGGGCCTGACAAGCCTGGTGCAGGAAACCAGCCGTCCAGGATCCCGGGGTCAGGAAGGCAGCGAGGGGTGGGGCATGGCTAGCGCAGACCACACAGGAGGCAGAGGTGCTCCCCAGGACCCAGAACACGAGGTTTGGGCACACACGGAGCTAGAGTGATGGCCGACCTGCCCCACCATCCCCAGGTCCAGGCAACCTGTAGGGATGGGAAACTGTGTCCAGCCCTGGCAAAGCACTCCCCAAAGGTCAGGCCCGTCGACCACAGCGTGCCTCCTTTTGGGCCTGGTTCCCATGAGCCTCTTCCCCTGTGCGGTGCCCAGGAGCAGGCTGGGGAGACCGAGGCTGCAGGGCCTCACCGCCTGTTAGTGAGGCAGACCCTCAAACGGCCACCGCAGAGGGCATATTAAGGACATTTGCTTGATCCCACTTTAATAACCTGCCAGCCTGCCCGGCCACACGTGGCTCAGAAGTTGTGGAACAAGAGGGCCATTTCTTATTATTTTTTAATAAAGAGCTTTTTATAACCTACTTCATCGGTGCTATTAACATGCCACGTGTTTAATAAGACAGTGCGTCTCAGGACGCACGTGCAGGGAACCTGGAGCAGCTGTGAGCATGCTCACCCTCACCACCCACCTGCATCCAGCGGCCGGGTCCCACACGCCAGAACGCGGTCACGGCAGGTGCGCATGCTTGAGACTCTGAAGGGTGTGTGTGGGGGGAACACATGTGCACATGCGTTAAGGACAGCATTGTGCACACACACACATACACACACACTTGTGTGTGCAGTTTTCCAATCCTTCGCATTGCCTTTGAGGGCACGTGAGACTGACTGTCTCAGAAACAGGAGGCAGTGGGGACGGGGAGGGGAGGTGGTGGCCATCCGTGAGAGGCTGTGCGGCCAAAGTGGACGACCTGCCTGCCTCATCTCGCACGATGCTCCTCCTTCCCCTCTCTGGTCTGTTTCTGGGTTTGTTTTCAGCAGGGGACACAAGTACACATGCATGCATGCGCGTATACACACACACACACACACACACACACACACACACACACACACACACAGTCTTGCCTTTCAGCACTGAGATCAAATTTCTGAGCCTAAAATCCCTCCCACGGTCTGTCCCATGGTTGGATGTCAGACAGGTCTGAGTTCAAATTCATGCCCAAGAAAGCTCAGAAAACTTGACTCAATTTTTCTATCTGTAAAAGGAGTACAGTAATACAATTTCCATCATTAGCATGAGAAGAATGCAGTAAATACTTAGCCTACTGTCTTGCCTGAGAGGCGACTTGCTGGCAATATTACTAACTCTATAGGGGCATGCAGGGGGCATTTTTATCTATGGTGTAGGTACTAAGAACATGGCACCTCCACATGAATTGTTCTGAGTTTGAACTGGGGTTGTAGCTGCATGAGCCTGAGTTTTCTAGAAAGCAGAGTCTGCAGCCCAGTTGGCTCCCTGCCTAACATGGCTCATATTTCTGTCCCTGGTCACCTTGGCCCTGCATGCTTTGCCTCCAAAGAGAGCCGGGCAGTGTTCAGAGCACGCAGGGCCCCTAGGACAGAGAGGGAATTTGGAGTTCCTGTTGCATCCAGCAGAAAGTTGTACTGGTTAGCTGTTAACGCTTGTGCTGTGTAACAAACATCCAGCTGCTTAAGACGATTGTTTATTTTCACACACGTGCATCTTGGCAGGTGACAGCCTGTCTCCTGGACCCAGTGGAGCTTGGCTCCAGTTATAGGTGGGGACCACGCTTGTATCATATGCTCACCTGCTCTTCAGGGGTCACAGGGATGCTCCCAGCATGCTCTTCTTGAGGCAATGTCAAGAGTACAAGACACAAACAGGTGATGCCCGTCCAGGGCCAGTCTCAGAACTGACCTGTTACCTCTATTCTCATGCCATTGGCCAAAGAAATCCCATGGCTGAACTCAACATCACAGACATGAAGAGACACACACTACTTCATATGGAAGAAACCACGAAGTCATGGGTTTTGGGTGTGGGTGAAGAATGAGGGACTATAATGCAATCTGCCAGAGATGCCGTAGGAGCTGAGACCAAGTTAGTAACGGTTCTCACTGGGGACAATCTTGTCCCCTAGAGAGCGGTAGGCAGTATCTGGAGATATTTTTGTTGCTCAAGAACAGGGTGGGTGCTTCTGAGACCTGGTGAACAGGAACCAGGGCTGCTGCTAAGCCCCCTGGAGAGGGCAGCACAGCCCCCTGGTCCAGCCCAAAGCATCAGGCAGAAGCCTTGTGACAGAGAGAGGCTTGGATGGAGGCACCACAGCCGTGTTTCTGGCTGCTGAGCTTGAACTTTAATCTTCCTTCCTCAGCCTCCCAGTGTGCTAGATTTATAGACCTGCACCACGGGCCTGGCTCAGCTGTGCAGGACGGTGCTCTTGTCACTCAAGGGTCCAGACTTCCGTCAAGCTGAGTCCTCCTTTCCAGACACACAGGACACGGAGCCAGCTCTCCACCAACGAGGAAAAACTGCTAGAGAACTGGCAGCTTTCTAGGGCCTGGTGAGGCACCCACCTGCCCTCCATTCACAACTATGCCTGTGGGCCAGACTTGCAGAGGCATGACTTGTGGGCAAAGAGCTCTGGAACCCAAGGCAAACCCCAGCCTCCTCCGTGGCCCCTCCCAGCACAGGGCCTCTCTTCTCACATGGGGCTGAACAGAATCACGCACTCTTCCCGGGCCCTCCAAGGACAGGACAGAGGAGAAAACGCTAGGACAGCTGTGGCCGGCCCCTCGTGGCTGAGCCAGAGAGGTTGACCTCAGCCGGGCTGGTCTTATCTCTGGGGCTGCGGTCACCTCGTCTCCCTGCAGCCTGGGCTCACAGCTATTTCTGTCTCTGGATCAGATACGGGGCTGTGATTTATTGATGGTAATAAACATTGCTTAGCACGCACTTCAGCCACACGGCTCACCCACCATTTAAATAAATCCCAGCCTGGGGATGAGCCAGGCTAGCAAGGGCCAGAAAATGGGGGGTCACTGGAAGAACAGAGGGGTCATTTGCAACCAGAGCCTTAAGGCTCCTCTGTCCCCCCAGGGCTACGTTATTGCCTATCAGCTATGGCAGCCCCGATCTTTTTCTTTTCTTTTTTTCCCCCAATCTTTTTGATACCAGGGACTGGTCTCCTGGGGGATCGTTTTCCATGGACACAGAGGTGGAGTCAGAGGACGGTGCTGGCATCACTGCCTTGGCCCAATCTTAGAGTAGCAGGTGTTAGATTGTCTTAATGCAACTGAATCCTTCCATGCACAGTTCACAGTGGGGTTCCTGCTCCTTTGAGAATCTCATGCTGCTGATGATCTGACAGGAGACGGCGCTCAGGTGGTAATGCTGGTGATGGGAAGCAGCTGTAAATGCAGATGAAGCTTTGCACGCTGGACTGCTGCTCTCCTCTGTTGCGAGGTCTGATTTCTAACAGGCTGCGATCCGTGAGCCTTGTTTAGAGGGTCTTGCAGAGGTGTGGCTTGTGGGCAAAGAGTTCCAGAGCCCAGACAATCCCCAGCCTTCTCCTTGGCCCTTCCTAACATCATGTGGGCTTTGTGGTGGGCTCTGCCTTATTTCCTTTCCTGCTCTGGGGAGGAGCAGTGCCTCTGGGAGGAAGCATCAGTTCCCTTGGTACTAAAATAAGATTTTGGAGCTGGAAAAATGGCTCAGTGGTTAAAGTGCTTGCCTAGCAAGTGCAAAGTCCCAAGTTCAATTCCCCAGCACCACATAATGCTGGGCATGGTGTCACATGCCTATATTCCAACATTCAGGAGGCTGAAGCAGTCGGATTGTCCTGAGTCCAACACCAGCCTAGGCTACATCAGTGACTTCAGGACCAGCCTGGGGTACAGAGCGAGACTTGTCTCAAAAAGAATAAAATAAAATAAGATTTCAAGCCAGCCAGAGAGCCCAACTCCCAGCAGGCTTTGGGAGCTACCATCTGAGGGGGACGAGAGAGATGTCTTCGTGAGGGAACAAGGTAGGAGGTAGCACATGGACCTCAAGGAAGGGCATCTCTTTGTATGCGCCACTCTCATCCTGGTGTGTGACACACAATAGCTGCTCAGTACATGCCTTAGTGTGGGTATTAAATTTCCCCAAAAAACTCATGTATTAAATATTTGTTTTCCAAACTACAGTGCTATTGGGTGTCACCTTTGGGAGATGGTGCCTACTGGAAGGAAGCTAGGTTCTTGGAGGGAATATTGGGGCCCCAGCTCCTTCCTGTCTCTTTTCTTCCACATTCCAGCCCATCACATGGTGAGCTGTGCTGCCTCAGGCCCAAAGCAACAAGATAACCTTCAAAGGGCTGACACCTCTGAACCATGAGCCTTCCCCGCTTTAAGCATTGGCCGCAGGTGTTTTGTCATTGTTGTGGAAAGCTAGCTATCCCCTCAAGCGATGGCTCTCCGCTGTTACAGGCATGGTCCTGGGGCAGGGACTGTGCATCTGTCAAAGTCACGGAAGCAGAGGATGGCGAATAGAAGATCCCAAGAACTGACACTTGATTTTGTCCATCCTAGTGTCTTGTTGGCTGGGATGACACCTCCCTTTAATAGGGTGAGTGAAATAGTCACAGAAGGAAAGAATGAGGGAATGGTGGTGACGCGGACATAGGTGAAGGTGTGGGGAGAAAGCCTGGTGGGATGAGGAGACAAGGGGTGCAGTGATGGGGTGATGTCATTGGGGGGTAGAATATGGTGGAGGTATTGAGAGCAGCCACGGGCAACTCAGGTTATGGGATACAGTCTCTCTAAAGTCCCTTGAGGGATGGAAACCATCCCAGCTAGTGCTGGGCCCAGTCTCGTGGAGGACAGCAGTAGCAGCTAGCACATGTTGGGTACAATAGGGACATCACAGGAAAATATGGTCCCCATGGCTCGGGCCCTTTCTCTCTGTCTTATTTTCAGCTTTCAATCCAGGCCTTCAAGATCGTTATCACCTCCCGGCCTCAGCTTCCAGCCTCCATCCCCAGTCTCCCCGCCATTTGTCTCTGTGGGTTCCCACACACGGGAGAAGACAGGTTGGCAGCCCTCTGGGGTCAGATCCAACTCAAGTCCTGATGGGGAAGTTGCTGCGCCTCCCTGTTTGGGCATCTGTGCTATGGGTATGATCATAACAGCATTGGCCTCAAAGATGGGCAGAAGGATTCACAAGGTCAGTGGTGGAGAGCTCTGGGCTGGTCAAGGGCACATGCTCAAGCCAGGCTGGTTGGGATTAACCTCCGTGGGGCTGAGCCCCTCCACGGTCACCTCACAAGCTTCTCTTTAGCCTGGAGGTAAACTCCTTTGGTTAAGGCCTGGATCCCAAACGTGATCGGCCATTATCAAGCATGGAGTCACGTGCTCCAAGCTTCCCACCCCATGCCCATGGAACCACTGACCAGGTATTCCCATCCAATACCGCGAGAAGGGTCACGATGATGATGTTGCTGGACCGTGAAGGGTGATGAGGGAGAAGCGGCGGGTGGGAAGGGGTCTGGCCCATGTGTCGGGGAGGCTCCTGGAGCTCCTTGTTTGCCCTCTGTATCTGATGCTTCTGGTCTAGGAGAGCAGGGAGAGGCAGACGTATCCCACCATGCCTGGTAAGGAGGACAAGAGCTCAGAGACTGGAGGAGCTCAGCCTGAGCCCCTAAGGACACAACTCTGCAGAATCTGTGGGTGCAGTGGGGAATTGGCCTGAGTGGCTCCTACGTTGGAAGGTGTCGATAAAGTTGGGGAAAACAGCAAGGGCAAGAACAGAGTCAGGAATGAGTCATATTTATGAGAGGCCCTGAAAGCCAAGCAAGGTTAGAGGCAGCCTGTGGGTGGAAAGGGAGCTGCCCTCGGTGCTGAGAGTGGGGCTCTGTCCAGGGTGCCGAGGGCAGTGCGCTGTCCGAGGTGCTGAGAGTGGGGCTCTGACCGGGGTGCCGAGGGCAGGCGCTGTCCGAGGTGCTGAGAGTGGGGCTCTGACCAGGGTGCCGAGGGCAGGGCGCTGTCCGAGGTGCTGAGAGTGGGGCTCTGACCGGGGTGCCGAGGGCAGGGCGCTGTCCGAGGTGCTGAGAGTGGGGCTCTGACCAGGGTGCCGAGGGCAGGGCGCTGTCCGAGGTGCTGAGAGTGGGGCTCTGACCGGGGTGCCGAGGGCAGGCGCTGTCCGAGGTGCTGAGAGTGGGGCTCTGACCAGGGTGCCGAGGGCAGGGCGCTGTCCGAGGTGCTGAGAGTGGGGCTCTGACCGGGGTGCCGAAGGCAGGGCGCTGTCCGAGGTGCTGAGAGTGGGGCTCTGTCCCGGGTGCCGAGGGCAGGGCGCTGTCCGAGGAGCTGAGAGCAGTCACGTCCGGCAGAGACCTGTCCTTGGCGTGATTTGTTAGGTGAAGTGAGAACAGCCCACGCAAAGAAGGACTTGTGTACATCGGCGACAGTAGGATCCCTGTGCCACAGGAGGTGACAGAGGTATTCAAACTGAAACCAGATAGGAAAGAGAGAGAAAGAGAGGGAGGGAGAGAGAGTAATAATGGAGGGAGGGAGAAAAGAAGAGGGAGAGATTTTATCTCACTGGCTGCAACTTGTGCCTCTGTGCAGAAGCCACTGTGCTCATTGTACATAGCACATTGGGGGAAACTGAGGCTCAGAAACTTAAACCATGTCCCATTGTTTCTTCAAGCAGGATTCAAAGATGGCGGGGGGGGGAACCCTAGAATCCAAGCTCTTATTCCCAATACCCTAATTGGTGTTTGATTGAGTTTTCTTGACTCCAAGATGAAGATTTGAATATATATCGTTGATTTTGAAGGGCTCCCAGTCACAGCTCTAGGAGCCCAAGGCAAGGACAGGAAGGAGAAGAAAAGGAAGCAGACTGTGATCATCCTGAACGGGCTTCTACAGGAGGCAGTCGAGGCTCCCAGCCCAGAGAACAGAGCAAGAGCTCCTCCGACCACAGGGCTGGGAGCTGGGTGTTGGTGATGTCCCACCTCCTTCCAGTCTCCCAGTAGAAACAGCAGAGCCACCACCAAGGAGGCTGCTGAGTTGAAGGAGCTCCTGCAGCCCTGGCCATCGCCGCAGACTCCACCCAGCCACAGCGACCTCTCCAGAGCGGGCAGCTGGACAAGCAGTGGAGCATGGAGGACCACGGGTGCTAGGTCAGAGAATTTCAACTTTGTTTAATAAGTCACTTGGAGTCACATGGAGGCAAACCACCAGCACATAAAGACCTACCATGAGCCAAGAGCTTCAATTCTTCGACTCACTTAAGGCTCATGACAGGTCTGGGAGGGAAAAGACATTTTTAAGATTTTATTATTATTAATAGCATTTTTAAAATTTTATTTTTATTATTATTATTATTAACAAACAAATGGAGAGATTCAGTCGGAGCTTTTTCCAAAGTTGCATGACTCCACCTTATAGGTCCTGGGCCAGAACCCTGAGCTGGCTGATCCTGCACCTGCCTCCTAGCCTGCCTCAGATTTGAGGTAACTGACTCTTAGAAGCAGAGCTGGCACCTCGCTGACTCTATGCCTGCGTGTGGTCCCAGCATGTGAGCCAGCTACGTAAATAATTCCATTTATTTGGCTAAGTCAGTCCTCTGAGGAACTGCACGAATATAGCTGGGACGGCCCACATGCACTCACAGCGATGCATACATACCTCACGTGGACGAGGGGTGTGTCACCATGTGCTGACAAACAGCCTGGGGATGAGCAATGGGAAGATCTAAATGCAGAGAAATGACAATCAGGGCTTCATCTCGGGGTGTAATCCGAGGGTCTCTGGCTCTGATGTCCATGAGGTCTCCTGTGGAGAGGCCCACAGGGGCTGGGGACTCTGGCTGGAAGGATTTGTGGAGCTTGCACAGGAAAGAAAGGGAAAGCTGTCCAGACACGTGTCCCTGCATTTGGCACACTCACGCTGCTGAGCTGGCAAGCCAGGCCCCCCTCCACTCCCCGTGCTGAGGGACTCTGGGGGAAGCCACCACTCCTAGAGCCCCAATTTCCTCATCTGTAAATTGACGGTAATCACACTTGTATCATGATTAAAGGGGATAGAAATGATTAGCCGGAGTAGACTGTGCAGGGCACTTGTGGAGGGACGTGACAGAGTCAGTCAGTGACTGTCACAAGTGGAGCTCTCCTGGGGTGGCCCGGGGTGGGTTGGAGGGTGACCCCAACTATCCCTGCACCCCCTCCCGGCTGAGTCCAGGGAACAATGGCCCTCCCTGAGGATGGAAATTTAGAGCAGCCATGGCAAGTGACTCTGCGTGCCAGCCCCGGGCCAACCACGAGTGTATCTCATTTCATTTAATCCTTACAATGGCCCCATGAGGACATGGCTATTTTTATCCTCATCTCTGAGATGAGCTTTCTGAGGCCCTGAGAGGCAACATGTTCTGCCCGAGGCCACACAGCAAGGGGCATAGGCCAGATTCCACACTCCCTGGATTTGCATGTTCAAGTCCTAACTCCCAGTGGTAACTTGAAATCTGGTCTTGTTTAGAAATACTGTCTTGATGGAGATAATCAAGTCCAAACGAGGTCATCAGGCTGTGCTGTCATCCAGCCCGACCAGTGTCCTTGTTAAAAGAGGGATGTTAGGCAGGCATCATGACTCGTGCCTGTGATCCCAGCACTCCGGGAGGCAGAGGCAGGAGGACTGCAAGTTCAAGCCAAGTCTGGGTAAGTTAGCAAATTAGCGAGACCCTGTCTCAAAAATAGACAAAGGCCTGGGGATGTAGCTCAGTTGGAGACCCGAGGTTCAGTCCCCAGTGCCACAGAGAAAGAAAAGGAGGGAGGAGGGGGACTTTAGAGCCAGAGAAGATGTCTGCCAAAGGCAAACACCACGCGAAGGGGGCAGACACAAAGGCGGAGCGCCTCCCAGCCGGGCCGTGCCAGAGCGTGACCACAGACCACCTCTCTGGAGCCAGGCCAGGAGCCAGAGCTGACTCAGCAACCGGCCCAGCTAGCACCTTAATCTTGGGCGTCCACCCCGCAGAACCGCAAGACAAGACATGTTTGTGGTTTCAGCCCTGTGAGTGGGTCTTGGTCACAGCTGCCCTGGAGATTGAACCCAGCTGGTTACACACAGGGCTGGGGTTTGAACTCACTCAGCACCTGACTCTTGTCAGTGTGCTAAGCTGTTGTTTCTCCCAGACCCAGGTGGTCCAGCTGCGGGAGGCAGGGGTGAGCTCCTGCTCTCCTGCGGGGAAGAGCTCTCCGAACACCAGAGCCAGCTTGCCAGCCTTTCTAATGAGGGAGCACCGCAGACGCAGGTGGGCACTGGAGCAGGGGCACCGCAGCGCCAGGGCTGGCAGAGAAAAGCCTCTCAGGCCCACTGGCTCCTCAGCCCATCAAGTCCCAGGTGGCGGGGGTCAGACCGACGCAATCTGCTGCCTTGGCTGGGCTAGGCTGGGCACGACGGGGCTGGATGAGCTGGGACCAAGAGCTGTGCTGCCCGCGTGTTGCCGTGGTAACCGTGATCTTCCAAGTGCTAGCCGGAGGAGGCTGAGGTCTGAGGGGATTTGGGAAGGACAAGGTGCAGGGGTTGGAGTGGGGAAGGCCAGTGCTTACGGCGAGCGTTTCCTGCGCTGGACGGCAGGCCAGCCTGAGCCTTCATTTCCCGTGCTTTCAAATGGCACAGTCCCTCTTTAGATGGGCAATTTTTCTGTCTGTTTTGCAGGTGAGGACACTGAGGCCAGGAGGAGGGGAGAGCTTTGAGTTAGGTCTCATGGCTGGGAGAGAACGACGCAGGATTTGAACCAGATTCTTTCCCCCCACCATCTATTTTTCCTTTCTGCCTCTGAGACCCAGGGGGTGTTTACTCTGGGGGCCTTGGAAGGGCCATGAGGCCTTTCAGCCTGGCTTTGAGGTGGGCACCGGGGTAGAGACAGGAGGTCAGCAAGGCCCATTCTCATTTTAGAGTGTGCCTAAAAGTCGGCCTGGTGGCCCGGCTCCCAAGGGTGCCAGTGAGCGCCCTGGATTGCGTCCATGCACCATATCTGTCAGATGCATGAGGTTGAGGGTGCAGGTAAAACTGAACCCCCAACTTCTGACACAGGTCAAGGTGAGCTGTGTTGTTGGCGCCAGATAACCCAGGGGGTCCCAAGGACTGGCTCCATTTCCTTGGGGGTCACCGTCAAAGCCACCACCAAGGATACTGGGGCTGGGACTCAGCCCTGGTGCTGGGGTCTCATCACTGCCAGACATCAAATACGACAGACCTTGCTGTTCCCGTGGAGTGGGGGGACCCAGGCTGGGTCAGCAAGTTCCTGGGCCACAGTGCCCACAGCCACACAGCAGGACAGAGGAGGTGTGGATTCCGCAGCACCCCTCCACTGTCACACTGGGTCTGCTGTCGTCAAGCAGCTGATGTGGGCAGGAGGGATTAGACTTGCCCCCGGAACCTATGAGCAGGACTTGCAGATGTGTCACCTTGGACCTGAAATGAAGACAATTGCGCGAGAGTGGGGGTTGCTCAGGAATGGGTTTGCTCAGCGGACAGTGAGTTCCCTGCCTGTGGAGGCACCTGAGGGAGGCCGGAAAATGTGACTAGCTAGCCACTTCTAACCTGTGCCCACGCTGCAGGATGGCCTTCCCTCCTCTGACGGTGATGACCTTTCTTTCCAAACACAGGCCCGTCTGGAGCAGGGAGCAGCAGAGCTCCAGTGGCCACGCGCCACCCCTGCACCAACCCTTGTGCCTCCTGCAGCCAACCTAGCAGACAAGATAGCCTGTGCCCCCACCCAGGAAAACCCTTGCCCCTGTCCCGTTGACCTCCACTAGCAGATTCCAGGATGGCAGATGGGAGGACCTGAACATGGTTGTCAACTTGGAGCAGATGAAGACTTTTGCAAACATGTCGCCTCTTTTGTTATGAAAACAATCCAATCATCAGCACTTGCGTTGCCTGTCACAGCGACACACCTCATAAAGGCCCCACACACTCGTGTTGCGTGATTCAAGGCTCTCAAGGGGATGTTTCTGAAGAAGATCTGACCATGGTGGGAGCACTGGGAGAGAACAGCAGGTTCCTGGGATCAGGCACAACCAGGACATGTTCTGAGCTGGTAGGCAAGTTTTTTTTGGGGGTGGGACAGATTGTATTCTTGACTGGCATGGAGGTTGTACCAGTGTTCACAGCATAGAGACACTATAGATGGGGACAAGAGGCAAAGGGAGCCAGAACTTCTCAGAGCCTTCCTTTCCAGCCTTGCCCTGCACACTCTCCGCCGCCCCTGCCCCTGATGCCAGCCCGCAGGGACTTTCTCTCCTTCTCCGTGTCACTTCTGTGTACCCATATCTTCAGATGGCTGCACCCAAAGGGAATTAGTTGTTGTTAATTCTACTGTAGGGGACTGTGGACTCCTAGACAGACACCTCTGAGAATTCTTGATTTCAAGTCCAGCTCCAGTCCCCCAAAACAATTACTAAACAAAGACATAGAAAAATGGTCCTGAAAGGTGAGTGGGAGGTGCTGAGTGAGCTGGCAACCTCAGAGCTGCCTCTGGAACGTCCCCTGTGCCCTTTGCTGCCTTTGTCCTCTGGAGCCACTTCCAGGTGCTGTGACCAACACTTTCCTCATCTGTCAAATGGGCGATTAGGTAGCACTTCCTGCAGGTGTCAGTAACAATATTTATTGAGTGCTTTTAATAAAGAGTGTATGCAAGTCTGATTTTTAAATTGCTCATGATAAGCTAAATGTGGGTGCAGCTTGATCCCCATTTCAGCCATGAAGAATGAGGTACAGCGAGTGTCAGTCACTTACAGGGGCTGAGGTTCAACAGGGAGGGAGGGAGGGTCAGTGCACCTGAGCCCTGTGGCCCTGTAACTAGGAGGGGAACATGAGACGACACACGCATGCATGCACATGCATGCGCGCGCACACACACACACACACACACACACACACACACACACAGGGATTGGCTGGAAGGAGCCTGCTGTTAGCTCCCCCTCTCTTCCCCTGTGGCTTCATCCTTACCCTCTCTGAATTCCTTCCCTTCCTTTCATTATCAGTATCACTGTAACCGATAAAGTTGCTTCTTATCTGATAGGGAAGAAGATAACGCCACCCCTCCCCTCCAGGGCTGAATTAAGGCAAGGTCCCCCCCATACTGGAGACCAGGCCTGGTGCCCAGTGAATAGTAGTGCATTTGCATTGAATGAACGCATCAACCATTCAGTTAATAAATGGATGGGCAGATGAGTGAATAAACGAGGAGATGGCTTACTGATCCCAGCACAAAGCTTTGGAAAGATATGTAGGGGAACTTGGGGGATTCTAATGCCTCTTACTCATTTTGGGGGGCTTGGAGAACAATGCCCTGTGGAGCTGCCCACGCACTCTTGGGGAGAGAACTGTGCATATTTTCTGAGCTACACTTTTCCTCCAGAGAAATAGTTATAACTAGCTCTTACCTTACATGGTATTTTATTTTTTTGTTGTTGTTGAGATAGAATACCCGATATCCATGACTTAACGAAGGAGAGATTTTAGCTCACAGTTTCAGAAGGTTTCGATCCAATCATAGGTGGCTGACAATGAGAGAAGCATATGGCAGAGGTGTATCCTGCTCACAGTAGGGCAGACAGGAAGCCAAGTGAGAAAGGAAGGGCGGAGCTAGAATATATCCTTCCAGGTCATGTCCCAGGGCCCCGCCCCTTCCAGGTCAAAGGTCATTGATCTGCCCCTTTCTGACCAGGCCCCCATCTCCTAACAACACATGGTTCCATAGCTATTCCCCAACATCCAGATACATGAGGCTTTGGCATTCCAGCTCCAAACCATAACACATGGTTACCATAACAATATTCACTAAATGGATCTGGTAAATTCTGGGCACAAGCATGATGCTTTCAGTCCTAGACAGAACAGAATCTCTGCTGTAGTTTCTCCCAGGCGACCCCGAACATCTAGGGCCCCTGGGTG
Organism: Ctenodactylus gundi; assembly: GCA_004027205.1. Taxonomy (NCBI): domain Eukaryota; kingdom Metazoa; phylum Chordata; class Mammalia; order Rodentia; family Ctenodactylidae; genus Ctenodactylus; species Ctenodactylus gundi. Next base: position 194,624 of record PVKB01002655.1, on the reverse strand, counting down.
AGGCCACTACTACCAACTGGCTGGGAGAAATACCACTCTCGGGTCCAAATGTCTCATCCTCAAAGGGTGGAACAAATTCCCTGGGGGAACTGATTGAAACCATTACAGACTCTCAGAGACAACACGCAGGCTGGGAGCAGGAGTCCGCCGCCTCCCTCTATCCCCATAAGGTAATAATAATGCGTTTTTGCTTTATGAAGTAGAATTTGTTACGGCCGATGAGGCGTAAAAATTGCCGGGTGGGGAAAAAAAAGAAAGAGGGGGAAAAAACTATAAATAAATTTGTAATTTTAACAGGGATTACCATGTAATTGAGAGGGGAAGGCAGCTGACGGCAGAGGCAAAGGCCAGCTCAGCCCCTGTGGTCTTGGCTCTGAGGCGGAGCTGGGAGACTGAAACAGAACTGTTTGTAGAGGGCTCTGGAAGAAACGTCAGCAGGCACAACGCCCTGGGAACAGACCGAAGGACAAGGGCGGTGAGGGGAGACTCAGCTGGGAACTCTTTAGTGCGTGCCTACTGTGTGCTCTCCTGGAGGCTTCAGTCCCTGAAAGCTTGGCTCTGTTTTTCCAAGCCTGGGATAAAGTGGAAATGGCAGCGGGGAGGGCCCGGTGGGGCAGAGCCACTCAGCCCAGGGCAGCTGGAAGCCGAGGCAAAGCCACGCCTCAGTGACCTGCTTCCTCCACTAGGGCTGCCTCCTAGTTTTCCACTGAGGACCAAGTTTTCAACTCTAGGCTGTTGGGGGTCATTTAAGATCCAAAGTACAGCATGAACGTCTGGGGCGGGGAACCAGCAGCAACCCAGCAGGGTGTCCTCGCTGCTGTCTTCCCTCCCGTGTTCCATCAGAGGAGCGTCAGAGACAGCACCCCAAAGAAGCTGGCCTGTGCACCTCTGCGGTTTTACACTGAGCTGCATCCATAACCTCATCCTTCCTTCCTTCCTTCCTTCCTTCCTTCCTTCCTTCCTTCCTTCCTTCCCTTTTCTGTTTTATAGACAGGGTCTTGCTAAGTTACTCCACCTCACCTCAAACTTGGGATCCTCCTGCCTCAGCCTCCCAGAATATTGGGATTACAGGTGTGCACCACCCCACGTGGCTAGGACTATTTGACCGGAGAAGTCACTGACATCTTGAAAACCCAGCTTCAGCTCCAGTGCCATCAGCTTCATACCTCATGCCCAGGACAGTGCCACCTGGAAAGTAGCCCAGAGGGAATCCATCTCAATGATGGGCAGCGCAGAGAAGGTGCCCCGGAGAGGGTGGGATGCTGGGAAGCAGCTCTAGGTAGTCATGGAAACATCCCAGAAGAGGTGCGTTTCTAGCAGTTTCCACCAACAATGGAGTGGCTCGAAAAGAGGAGAGGCGTGTTTTAAGAGAGGGTAAAGTCCCCAGGAGGCATTCAGATGGCAGCAGAAGGCCACTGGCCCGGCCCGCAAGGACGCTGAGATGGGACCCAAAACTCAGTCCTTGGAGAGTGTGGTGAGGAGCTGCACCCCTGGGGTCCCCAGGCACAGCCACAGCGTTGCCCACCCCCAGGTCTACCTGGAGGTGAGACAGAGATGCTGCCTCCAGGGAACCCACCCTGGCAGGAAGGCTGCCACTTGTCCTTTTTTCTTTACACTGTGAAGTTATAAAATTTTGCTTTGTTCCTCCTCCCAGAGCCCCCCGTGCCTATAAACAAGCACACCGAGATACACAAAGACGAACGGAAATCCCGAGCTCCTCCTCGGCTTCAGAATCCACACCGAGAGGAGAGAGGCAGGCCCAGGCTGGGTGGAGGCCGAGCCCAAGAACCCTAGGCCGTGCCAGCTGCGTTCCCCGGTCGTGATCAATATGTTCGCAAAGTGCCTTTTAAATTACTGTCGGAGGCAATGTGCCATATTTATGTATATACGCGTTCAGAGGTGACACGGGGGAGAAATGCAATTTCTATTATGAAATCCTAATGTGCATTTATCTTCAGAAATAACACATCGAGATGTTGGAGTGAGAAAAGTTGAAAAGCAATCTGTCTATAAATAAAGACCGCAGACATGCTGACATTTTGCGACTTGGGAGATTTCGGGGAGAACATTGCCCCTGGGGATCGTGTTCAAATTCCAACTTCTTGGAAGTCAGTGTTTGGAAGCCCGGAAGTCTCCCTGCTGGTACCGGGAGCAAAGGAAGTTGCTGTTGCTTTTTTTTTTTTTTTTTGCTAGAGACAAGGCTGGGGTTGGGTCCTGTAGGGGTGTTCGCTGACTCGGGAACGATTCAACTTTCCTGGCAGGATATTTGGGGAGGGAGGAAGGAGGGGAGCTCAAATTAGGAAGACGGAGGCTTACACACCTCTGGTACTAATGTATACTTCTTCATTCCCGCAGCAAATAAACAAGGATTGTGAAAATCCAGGTGTGTGAAAATGTAGGCTTCTTTTGAGAAAGGTGCAGGTGTCCCAGGGACCCTCACCCCACGAAGTCTCACGTCACATGAGACCCGTGACACTGAGGCTGCTTGGCTGCAGGGCTCACAGGTGTCTCTGGCCCTGAACGTTCTTCTCATGACCCAGGCAATGCCTTATGCAGGACAAGTGGATCGGGATCCCAGGGACAGGTACACTGTGGCGATGGGGAGGGGTGCTGTCACCCTCCTCCTTGACCCGGAAGAAGGGAGGGCAGGCGAGCTGTTCACACTGAGCATCCTGTCGTCCGTGTGTTTACTGGTTCACTCGTCTGCTTGCTTATTCATTCTCTCTGTGACTGTTTTTGGAACATCTTCTAAGAGCTGCACAGCGCTGGGGATGTGACGCAAATACCACATTCTCCCTGACCTCGTGGGCCTCACAGTACTCCAGACAGACGTGTAATTGGCAATTACCAGGAAGAGAGAGTTGTCGAGAGTGCCACGGAGGGAGGGGACCTGTGTGCCTCAGACTACGGAACCCTACGGCATGAGTCCGTGGGCTCGCATGGTTTCTGCCACTTCTAGGCCAGATGAGCCAAAAGCAGCGGGTAAGCCGGGAGCCAAACTCCGCCCCCTGTCAGCACGCTCCTATCAGATTCTAATGCTGTTGCTGATTGACAGGAGGCGGAGTCTCACTCCTCACCTCCCACCCCATCCTTGGGAGAATGATCTTCAACTAAGCCTGTCCCAGAGTCAAAAATGTTGGGGAACCACTGGATCATGGCTAAGCACAATTGATCCCCAGCACCAAGGCCATGACTCTCTGTAGGGGGTGAAGGCGGACACGGGATCGCGCCAGCTTCTCAGCCAATCAGATAACTGCAGATACAAGAGCAAGGGACATGTCTTCATGTCAGGTGACTTCGCATGCACTCAGCAATCCGTCATTTACACAGGGTCAAGAGTGCAGCTCGGGATGCCCAGCTCCTGGGACGACCCCCAGGTCTGCGTCGATAGGGCACACAGAGTCATTGAAAAATAAATGACTCCTGGACCTGGTAGTGCAGGCCCATAATCCTAGCACAGTAGGCAGCCGAGGCAGGACGATTCCAAGTTTGAGCCCAGCCTGGGAAAACTAGCAACTTAATGAAACCCTGTCTCAAATAAATAAATAAATAAATAAAAATAAAAATAAAAAACCACGGGGGGTATAGGTCCCTGTAAAGGCTCTGGACTAGATCTTTAGTACCACCAAAATAAACAACTAGGGCTGGAGGAATGGCTCAGTGGTTAAAGCACTTGCCTGGCAAGTGCTATGTCAAGCGCTAAGTACCTGAGTTCGATTCCCCAGCACCACATAGGTCAGGCGTGGTGGCGCAGGCCTGTAATCCCAGCACTCGGGAGACTGAGGCAGGAGGATTGCTGTGAGTCCAAGGCCAGCCTGGGCTCCATGGTGAGTTCAGGACTAGCCTGGGCTGCAAAAATAAATAAATAAAATCTGTAAGTAAATAAGTAACAGTGGGATATAAGTAAATAAAAAATAAACAGCAGTGGGTTCTGTGTAACCCAGTCTTATTAGCGCATAGGCTTCAAGGGCAAGTTCAAACCAAGCCCCCCATAGCTAGCTGAGCCAGGTGGATTTCAGAGCCTGGGTCCCTCCCACACGGTGAGGCAGCTAGGACAATTCTGTCATCAAGGGAATGTACTCACGTTTGCAAGACCCAAGCAGGAGTCAGCCTGAGCAGGGCTCAGACAGGACAGCCTTTAGGACCCAATGACTGGTAGCAGTATAATTTTTATTACCGCTATTACCTCAGCCATGGGGGGAGGGGAGGGTTGGGGAGGCACCGGGCTGGGAGTCAAGGGCCCTGGTCCCTCTGGGCCTTGGATGCTCTATAGGCAGCCTGGGCCTGCATTTGCAGGGCTCTGGGCCCCCGTGCCTACTGTCCTGTGCCCACCCTCTCTGCACCCTTATCCCAGGGGCCATAACGGGCTTCCCATCAGCCTTGCTTGTCCCTTGGTTTCTACAGAGTGATTGACCCTGCAACCAATGATCTCTGCACCCCAAGTGTCAGGGTGGGCCCCGTGAGGAGAGACCCTGGTACCCTGGGCAAGCCCAAGCCGACCCCTAACCCTCTCCAGATAGCACACACTTAGCAGCCCCCCACCTCACTGCCGACCAGCAAATCCCAGCTGAGCCCTGAGTTTGCATCATACCCCATGACCCATTTTACAGATGGGGAAACTGAGGCACCATTCTCCCCACTACTGATAATCATGCCGGCATCAGATCTTTCCACTGTGTGGCACCATTAGGGAGATGCTGTGTGCCAATTCACTTCTGTCCTTCCAGCAACCCCTGGGACTGTGTTCTCATTTCATAAGTGATGAGATCGAGGCTTCTGGAAGCTTTGCTCATGTCCACGGCACTCCTGGGCTCAGGCCAGGGCCCTGTCCTGTGCTGTGGACCCTTGGACAGAGCTTGTGGGGACAGGGGTTTGGAAGGAGCATGCTCTGTGCCTGGTTGCATCATCATGTGTCTGAGTAGAAGGAACAGAGAGGGAATTTTCGAGCAAGGTGGAAGGACGAGCTCAAATTAGGAAGGGTGGGCCAGCACACCCATGACTCCGTCCTCCTCCTAAGGTGAGGATGGGCGGGTGGTCCTTGGCCCTGACCTGGGGAAAGATGGGAGAAGGGGACAGAGGAGGAGCAGCTGGGCAGAGCTGGCTGAGCCAGGATGGGGCCTCACAGAGCTTAGCAGGAGACAGTGCCCAGTCTGTGAAGGGCGCGTGACGGGGAGGAGGAGCCCTGCTCATTCAGAGGCTGCGTCCTTGGGGCGTTGGGCTGGGGACCCGTGGGAGCTACTGAGGCTGGTGCAGGACCTGGGCTGGGTCCAAGTCCCTTGCACGGCAACAGGTGGGTTCAGCCTCTGCCAGTGGTGAGGACAACCGTCTCTCAGCCCTGGAGTCAGAAAGCAAAAGAGACTGTCAGCACTTCTGCCCCCAGGAGAAGCTGGCACCCGGCAGATGGCAGCCAAAAGCCGGGCCAGGGCGGCAGAGGGGAGACAGGAGAGCAGCCAGGGAGAGCGACACCGGGAGTGAGCCGCCGGGGGGCAGTGGGGCCGCGACCACCAGGGTCTGGAGCCCTGCTGCATGCAGCTGCTTTATCCAGGGCAAGTGGGCAAAGGAGGCCGATGTCCATGGTGATCCTGTCCCTACCCATAGGCCCCTGGGCCTGGAGCCTCACTAGAACCACTCCAAGTGTCCCCCATGGGCCACCGAGGGTGCCATTTACAGAGCCTCCCGCCCCGCACACCCTTCCCCTCCTCCTCCCAGGACTGTCCCCAGCTGCAGGTGACGAGCAGGTGAGCAGCCCTGACCTGGGTGCCACAGCACCCCCTCCCCCACCAGCCACCCATCAGCAATTCAGCAGCGCGGCATCTACGCACACACCGCCAACTCATGCCTCCTTCCTGGCCCCCAACTGCCCTGGCTCCTCCCTGTCACTCTGGGATCCCAGCCTCCTTCTCCCGGCTCCCTGCAGACCATCTCTGGTTCTACAGCCCAGGCTTCTCTTTCTTTGTTTTATGAGCATTGCTTTACGACCAGGGATTTTACTTTTTGCGGCAGCCGAGACTCGAGCCAGCCGGCCTGGCGTTTACGAGCGCTTTCAGGAAGGTTTACGAGGCTGGGGCCTGGGCCCTTCCCGCCGGCTCCTGCCACACCGGGCACCTGGACCCTTCCCGCCCGCTGCTGCCAGTGTGGGGCAGCACGAGGTGCCGTGAACAGAGCTGGAAATGGGTTGCAGGTTTCTTCACGTTCTTCTCGGGTCCCGGGCTGTTCTCAGGCTAGGGTCCCTTGTGACTTGTGCAGGAAGAGGACCCCAAGAGAGATGAGGTTCTCACACCCCCGTGTGGTCTCCTGTGTTTCTTGACTTCCTTTGGGACTCGGTTTCCTCATCTGTGAAACGGAACTGCTTGGGATATCTGCCCTGCAGGGCAAGGGTGGAGAGCCCTGCTCTGTGCTGAGCTGGCAGAGAGAACACAGGGCACAGTTGTCCCTCCCTATCCGGGAGGGGATGTGTTCCAAGACCTGCAGGGGAGCCTGGAGCCGCGGACAGAACCCCGGGTATACTGAGGGATTCCTTCCCCTAAGTTCCCTGCAGCCCAGCATGCAGTACCAGAGCCTGCCTGTCCTGGTGTTCCGCGCCCTGGTTCTCTGCTGCATTACAGCGCCCGCTCTTGGCCCCATTATTAAGTTAAATAAGGGTTCATTGAACACAAGCACCGTGATTCCTCCGTAGCTGATCCAATAACTAAACAGCAGCGAAGTGGCTATGGGGAGCCGAGTCTAGGTGAGCAGTGCCAGACACAGGAAGTCGCCACGGAATGGTCTCAGGCCACAGCGGACGCAGGTAGGGAGCAAAGCTCTGGAGAACACAGCCGTGGCTAAGGAGGGTGACCGCAGGTAGAAACCCCCTTCCCCGCTGACCCCTTCCCCTGGGACAGTCGGATGAGCAGCCAGCCTCAGTCTACACTCGCAGTAACTCGTAATGTGATTCATTAACAGTCACAGACGGCATTTCCTGAGCAGCTGGGCCAGAGGCGGGCCCGGAGCTAAGCTCTGGCACCACCGCCATTGTACCCACTTCTCAAGGCCACCGGGGCCGTAAGGGGTGAGGAAAGATGGCCCCTGGGAGACCCCGTCCTTAGATACGAACCGTGATCTAGGCTCTGCAAGATGAAGCAGGACTCCCACTGTTTGAAGGCTCACCCCACTCCGGGCAGAGAGCTCCTGGACCCCAGACGGTCCCCTGCCCCTTCTCCCAGGACTCATTTCTAGAGAGGAGAGGCTCCGGACTCTTCTCCCTTTTCACGGAGGAGAAGAGACCAGAAATGGGGGAGTGCAAACGCAGGCCGCTTCTGCCCGGAAGTGAGGAAGAACTTCCGGGTAAACTGAGAACAAAGCTGCTTCAAATTCACCTCCTCGGGGACTTTTCTGGGAGAAGGGCTGATTTCCAGGGGTGGCCACGTGGAGGCAGGGGCGGGAGTGGGTGCGCTCAGAACCCTCCCTGCCTAGGCCAGGACCAGACGTCCCCCCCACCTCCCCTACCCCCGCTGCCACACGAGCATAGAACAACCGTGGCTTGGTCTCCGGGGCCTGTCCCCCTGCACAGCCCCTGCTCCCCGTGACCCCTCGCTCCTCCTGGGCCCCACGCAGCTGTAGACCCGGCTGCGGCGCAGCAGTGCCCATCATGCAGGCCTGTCTCCAGCGGGGGTAGGATGCAGTGATGCAGCTTGTGTATCCTGCTCAGAGATATTTAATAAATATGCAAATCGCTGCCTCTACCTTCTCAGGCAGGTAAGGAGCGGGAGAGGCGGGGGGTGGAGGGTGGCCTAACTGTGCAGTGAGCAAGGACCGGAGCTGCCGCGTTTCCTGGGAAGCCTTCCACCTGGCACCCCACGGCCGGGCTCTGCAGGGCAACAGGGAGCAGGTGCAGGAGGGGACCTAGGGTGGGATTTAAGGAGAACAAAAGGGGCCATTGTACTCAGGGAGTCTGAGCGTGGTGTCAGGAGCTGGAAGTCTGTGCCTGGAGGCCAGACGGTGCATCTGCCCACAACACGTGGGCGGACCTGCAGACACACACACACACACACACACACACACACACACACACACACACACACAGACACACACACCCTGACCAGCCTCTCAGCCACTCCAAGGCTCATCTGACCTGCTCATTCATCTCATCCGAGCACCCACCCTCCCCTGGGTCCTGTCCACTCACCTGGCCACCTAACCTTACCCAAATCCACCCAGCCACGTGACTGCAAGGCCAGCACCCGGCCATTTATCTCTGCCTCTTCACTTTTTTACCAGCCATCTCTGTCCAGCCATCCACACGTGTATCCCTCCATCCCTCCGTCCCTCCACACATCCCTCCATCCACCCACACATCCATCCCTGCATGCTGTTTCCTACGTTCCAGGATCTGGGGATACAGAAGCCACTGGACGAGGCCCCTGCCCTTGAGGCATCCTCAGCATGCTCAGCACGATCAGGTGTCCAAGGTCACAAGGGACTGGGCACACACCTGCCACCTGTGTGGTTCGGGTAAAGGTCTCATCCCAGACACTCGTCTTTCTGGGGCTGGAGATCCTGAAACTCTCTGGACAGGAGCATGTTGCCTGGAATACTGTGGATGGATCGTCTCTTGCCTCTTGTCCAAACTCGGCCTGATCTGTGGCGCATGTACTTCTGGAGCTCTGGGGATGGACAAGGGAGCCCCTCATCATCTCAGCCCCTAAGAAGTTCATGGTCTGACGGGAGAGGCCTGAAACAGAGGGATGCACAATCGTGGGGGCCACCAGGCATGGGGTCACACACAGGGGGCCTTGAGTGCCCGGGGGCGGGTGAGAGGATGCCTGGGAGGCCGCCCGGGAAGCCCACGTGGAGCACGCAAACCCCACCTGGCCTCCAGGTACAGCTTCCCGGCGTCTGCCTTCCCACCCAGGTGCGGCTACCTCACAGGAGCTGAGCCAGGCTCAGCTGGTGATCTTACAAGTCAGCCCTCCGAAGGACTTGGTGGGGGAGCTCCGGTTTTAGAGTCTGGAGGACTTGCGCTCAAATTCCGCTCTGATCTTTCCTAACAAGCCTCCTGCCTCCTCTTCCACGGGAGGGAGGGACAGGTCCTCAAGAGGGACAGGGGTGGGCAGGCAAATGGCCCCACATGGGCAGGGTACTCCGTGGCCACTGTTGGACCTATGCTGTGGTCTTGGGCGGTGCTGGCATCTGGCCAGGCACGTGGAGGGCCAGGACTGTGTTCTCTTTGAGAAATGTGCCTGCACCCCCCTCCTCTGTCCTCTGCGTGCCTCCGCTAAGTCTCAAGGGACGTCATTCATTCATTATTTGATTCATTAATTTGCAGTGCCAGATGCCAGCACGGATAGCCTTCTCTCCTCAGGGAGCAGGAGGTAGGTAGCCACGGCCTGTCCCCTCACCAAATGTGCGAAGCCCCAAAACTTCCCTCAGTGCCCCATCCCCAAAACCTTTCTCCCCCTCCCTCCTGCTTTGCAAACTGAAATGGAAATATATATACATGTATATACATTTTTTTTTATCATCGCCTGCCTTAGACTATGTCTTCCCAGGAATCATGGGTAATCTCAGATGCAAATGTCCTATGCAAATCTAGCTCTGGTTAAAATTAGGAGGGAGCCCAAGGCAGTTGCAGCATCTCCACAGAGCCGTGATTTACACGTGAGGGACACCAGAGGGAGGCTGTGAAGACAGAGCCCAAGCCTGGTCCCGTGTCCCAGGCTGGGGTCCTCTGCATACGGGGTGTGGTTTCCGTATACAGATAGGAGCCGCTCGCTGGGGAGACCTTGAGTAGTTTTTTTCCAGGCCTTTATTCCAAACCAGTGGCACTCTACCTGGGGGAATTTTGTCCCCAAGGGTACATTTAGCGAGGCCTGGAGACACTTTGGTTGTGACAACTCCATGGGCGCCCATGGGATCTGGTGGGCACAGACCAGAGACACAGCCACACATCTCACAATGCACAGGATGGCCTCCACTGCAAAGCATTATGGGGCCCCCCATGCCAGTTGTGCCAAGGCTGAGGAGGTGGGTGCTGATCTGTTCTGTTCTGGAACCTTGCTGGGCTGCATAGGAGAGAGGGGAGGAGAGAGGCTGGTTGTCCATCAATCACCTTTACCTCGCGTGGAGAGCTGAGCTGCTCACAAACAACACGTGCTCGGCTCAGGGCTCACTGTCCTCTCAGTCACCCCGGTCTTGCTGTGTTCCATTTTCTGCCTTTTTCCTGATACCTGTGGCCCAGTCCTTCCCGCCACCCCCTCCCCAAAGACCCACTCTCACTCCCCTAATATATGCCCCTCGATACGGATCCTTCCCGTAAAATATATAGTGTTGTTTATCGGGCGAATGTGGTTTAATTTACATAAATTGTATTGGGCTATAGATCTCATTCTGCTGCTTAATTTTTTTCACTTAACACAGTGTTTTTAGATCTACCTGTGCCGCGGTGCATAAATCTCCCTCAATGCCTCTGCCTCCCACAGCTGGTTCTGGAGACATGTGCACCGCACCGACGGTGGGTTCCCACACCTCATCGTCCCATGCGAAGAATCTCCCGGGGGGTGGGGGGTGGAGGGGAGGACGGTGGCCTCCAGGGGTGTGGCACCTGAGTTTCATTTCCCTAGATGCTGCCAGGTTTCTCCCGGGCACCGGCGCTGCCTACGTGATCCTTAACACGTGGCGTCACCCAACTGCCCATTTTTCCCCAGTCCAACCTGCAGGGAGTGGAGTGATGCTGTTGTTTTAATTTGGGAAAAGAGCGTATACTTCTTGCTGTTATCAATGCCATGGATTGAACCCAAGGCCTTCACACTGAGCTATATCCCCAGCCCGTTTTTATTTTGAGACAAGATCTCACGAAGTTGCTAAATTGCCTGCACTGGGCTCAGAGGTGTGATCCCGCCGCCTTGGACTCCCAGAATCCTGGGATTATAGGCCTACGGCCCCACACCTGGCTGGAAAGGAACATTTTTAAGGCATTTTTCTAAGACCTAAGAACAAAAGGTGTCTTGTGTAAGCCCGTGTGGGGTATGCATGGACATGTGTGTGTATGTTTGTGTGTGTGTGTGTGTGTGTGTGTGTGTGTGTGTGTGGGCGGGGAGCATCTGCTCTTGTTCCTATGTCCCTACAGACCAGCCAGAGGCCGGTGAGCTCAAGGCCACGCCCAGCGAGCCAATGTCCCTCAGTCACTGGGGCCGCCATGAGCCAGGACAGAGGGAGCCTTCCTGGCAGGTGGTAAATGACCAAGAGGGGATGGGAAACAGATCCTGCCCTGCAGCTGAGGATGAGTGGGGGGAGAGCCCCTCACCCTGGAAACCAGCAATTAAAGACCACTGGGATTAGTGCTGCCCAGATTTGGGGGGGCAGCAGGGTCAGGAGTCAAAACTTCCCAGGAAGATACAGGCCTGAGAGAGGAACAGACTTCCTAGGGCTGTACGGAGCTTCTGTCCTCGTTATGGATGAGCCGGTACACGGGAGTGGGCACAGGGTGACGGGAACACAGGCTGGGCACCTTGTGACAGATGAAACAGGAGGCTGGCAGAGTCAGGACCCTGACCCGGCACAAGGGGCACAGTGAGAGGGGCGTCGCCGAGGAAGCAGGGTGAGCCAGAGCCCTACGTGGCAGGACCCACAGGCACTGAGACTGCTGGGGTGGAGGATGGGCACAGGGCTGGCACCTCTTCCTGGGCGGCCTGGGGGATCTGCAGCGCTGGGGCAGGGAAGGAGGAGGGCTCCTCCTGGCGGTGACTTCCAAGTACCTCACTCCACTTGGGAGACCCCTTGGGACCAAGGAAGGGATTCTTCCTAGCTCGGAGCTCCCAGTCCCTGGGAGGTCAGGGACAAAGTCCTCCAGCACCTCATCAGGCCCTGAGGTCCTCACAATTGGGTTCCCTCTTCTGGGAGCTGCCAGGGTCAGGGACTTTCCCTCGCCTGTCAGATCCTGCAGGCAGCTCCCCGGGACGCCACCACCACTCGTGGAGCCCTGGGGTCCTCTGTGCACCAACAGAGCACCTTGGCCCTGTGATCCACCTGAGTACCTGCACTCTGTGGTTTCCTGTCTAAGTGCTGTCATGGAGGGGTGACTGAAGCCAGAGTCTGCACCCCCCAGCACGCACGCATGCCCCAGTACATGTGAACACAGGCCCATCAACAGCTCCCTGTCTTGATTCTTTTTGGGGCACAGAGATGCCCTCTGAGGCACTGGGGTTCACAGAACCCCCTTTTGCCTTCCTTGTCATGAGGGGGACCCCAGTGGCCCAGCCTCTGAGGGCTCAAACCCTCTCTCAGATAGCCCCGAGTGCCCCAGCCTGGGTGGGGCCCCATCCTTCCCCTCCCTACCACTGCCTAAGGCCCAGATTCTGGAGGGGACAGTGGGCCCTTCCCCGGGGCGTGCGCTATCCCCACGGCAGCCTCAGCTCCCTCCAGCGCTATCAGCGCTATTAGACCTCAAAGACCATACAACATGTGTTTACTGATGGTGTGTTTCTTCCTAATATCAGCAAACTGTATTTCCAGGGAGAGAGGGGGGAGCCACAGGGAGGAAATACAGTCAATAACTCAGGAAAGACCGCAGCTGCCAGGCGGGGGCCCGAGGGGATGCTCGCTCCCCAGAGCAGGAGCAGGGGCTGGCTTGCCACAGTTGAGTAGCCACACCCACCTCAGAGTGAGCTGAAGGATGTAGTGGCCTGATTGCTGGGAGGGATTTGGTGAGGATAAGCCGGTGTTGGAGAATGCGTGTCAGGCTTCGGTTTCTGAGTGTGCCCTTGAGTCCCCAAGGCAACCCACCCTGAGCACCTATCCCTGAAATGTCTCCAGGGTGGGCTTGGGCCCCTGTGTGGGGTCTCTGGTTCAGCTGAGCCCAGGAAACCACTCAGCTCGATGCCATCCTGAGTGTGACTTGCAGGGTATGCAGGGGACTGAACCGGTCTTGGAGGACACCTGTGCCAGGAGCCTCTGCACACACACATCTGTGTGTGTCCTCGTCTCCCCAAGCCCCCCGACAGGTAGGATCGGGGTTCCAGGTGAGGCTACTGACACTCAGAGGACAGTCCCCAGACACAGGGCATCTCCCACAATCTCCCTGGTCCCATCTCTGCTGTCTCCAAGTTCTGCCTCTCCACACAGTGGCGCACTGAGCCTCACCTTGTGACCATCCCAGGGGCTGTGGGGGGCTGCTCCAGCTGTGCAGGGGGAGCTCTGGAAGGGCTGAACCAAATCCAGCTGCGGGGGGACGGATCCCTATCTTGCTGTGGTTCCTGCATTAAGCCAACTTTGGCCTCTGCTTTCCACACTGGCTGTGAGTTACGGCTAATTCCCCAGAGCAGGGGCTTTATATCGGATAAGCTCCGTGGTCTCTCCAGGATGGGAGGGAGATTGCATTTTCAGTGCCCGAAAAAAAAAGAAAAGAAAAAGGCATGCTTGGAGGTTGAGGGTTTGATTCTGTCTCTGGGGCCACCTGTGGTTCCAAAACATGAAATGGAAAATTCCAGAAATAAACAATTAAGAAGGCTTGAATTGTGTGCCATTATGAGTATCTTGCTGAAATCTTACACCATCCTGTCCCTTTTTTTTTGTGGGGGGGACCATCAAAGTTTTGGGCATCCCCATGGAGTACCACAAAACCCCCTCACGGCTGGGGAAATGACCTCATTTAACTTTACTTAGGTGAGTAATGTCAAACAGAAACTCGAGCAAAGTTGCCCGCCACTGAGGCCAGCCTGGTCTACATAGTGAGTTCAGGACCAGCCTGGGCTACAGAGCAAGACCCTGTCTCAAAAAAAGAAAGAAAGAAACAGCAGGACTAGTGTGTTTGAAACAAGGGAGAGATTCCTGAGGGGAATTAATGGCAAAATGTCTTTTACAGTAATGATTTTTAAAAATTTAAATATCTGTCATATTTATATCATGTCTCACAATTTATCCTATAGGTGGTTTAAAAAGTACTGAGGACCTCTGAGCCCTTAAGTGTCATTTAAACAAGCAGAATTTAGGGTGTTGTTGTCTAGATAGCAAATTTAGCCGATAAAAAACAAGATGAATAATTTTAGCATAAGTATATCTGATGTAATATCCAATCATGTAATATTTGGGACATATTTGTACTATAAAATTATGGATTTTTAAAATTTTGCAATTCTAATTTAACTGTGCATTCTATTTTTTTTTTAAATCTGGGAACTCTAACTGGAAAGAGGAAAAAGAGAGAAGAGGGAGGAAAGAGGAAAGATTAGAAAAATTATATTTACATTTTCTGATTTCGCATTTAGCATTTTGATTTATTTAATTTTATTGCCTGGAATTTATTATCAACTGTGGTGTGGCCCCTGGAGTTACTATTTGCTATAGTTTGGATCTGGAATGTCCCCAAAAGCCTTACATATTTAGATGTTGTGAAATATTCACAGAACTGTTGCTCTTCATAGGCGGGGCCTGACTGGAAGGGGCGGAGAAATGGGGCTTGATCTGGAAGGACCAGGTCATTGGGACGACCTAGCCAGGTCGCGCCGCCCCTTTCTCCCTCTCTTGACTTCCTGTGTGCCCTGCCTAAACCACTTTCCTCCAGCTACAGCGCCCCCGTGTGTTGCTGCCATTCCCAGTTGCCGTGTATGGGCTGTGACTTTATGAAACTGTGAGCTAACATAAAGCTTTCCTCCCTTGGACTAAGGGTGTCAGGCACTCTGTCCCAGCAACGAATGAGTGACTAAGACACTATTATAATGGCATAGAAAAACACATGCCGGCACACCCTTGTTCTCTCACTGTCTGTTTTCTCTTTCATACACAAATCACAGATTCTTACATTCAGTCATTCCACAAATATGTATTAAGAAGATATTATGGGGCTAGAGGAATGGCTCGGCAGTTAAAGCACTTGCCTAGCAAGCACTAAATCAAGCACTAAGTACCCGAGTCAGATTCCCCAGCAGCACATAAGCTGGGCGTGGTGGTGCATGCCTCTGATCCCAGCACTCAGGAGGCTGAAACAGGGGGATTGCTATGAGTCCAGGACCAGCCTGGGCTCCATTGTGAATCAGGACCAGCCTGGGCTACAGAGCGAGACCCTGTCTCAAAAATAAATAAGAAAGTATTATGTACCAGGAACTTTGCTAAGCACAAAAATGATCTAGAAATTACCTCACGAGGCTATCTGAAAATACCCCAGTTTCTCTCTCTGATTCTCTAATGTGGATCCCTGGCTCTGTCGGCTTATGCAAAGTACACAAACACGCATGTGCGTGAGGTGTGTGGCGAGCATGCGTGTACATAAATGCAGACACTGTGCACCTTGAGCTCTCCGGGGACGCGAGGGGTGAGGCTTACCACAGTATGAGGCAGTAAGTGGCAAGGGTCCCACTCCTCGGGGCTCTGGTTTCCTTCCCAAACCACGGTGGCTTCCACCTCAGCGTGCTGTGCATTTCCTTGTGTGCTGCCAGAGCGCCTGTGATCAGACAAAGAGTCAGGCATCAAGGGTCATGAGACTGGCACAAGGTGGCAGAGCAAGAGCGGGAGAGCCCTTGTCTGTTAAATGAGGGACAACCCTGCTGTATTGGGTAACCCTAGGCAGCTGTGTCTGTCTTTGCAACATCCTCCTTTGAGCACCTCAATGCCACAGAGCAGGCCCATAACCCCAGCACTCTGGGAGGCCGAGGCAGGAGAATTTCAAGTTGGAGCTCACCCAAGCAACCTAATGAGAATCTGTATTGAAATTTAAAAAAAAAAATTAAGGCTGGAGGTATAGCTCCGTGCAAAGGCCCTGTGCCCGATCTCCAGGGGGATGGGGGCGGGAGAGGAAGGAAGACAAGACAGGGTTTGGGTTTTACAGTGCAGGGTTCCCTGGACTCTGCCAGCCACCCTCACCGCAAAAGGCTGGCCTGTGGCTTCGCTCCCGTGGGTGTCCGCAGAAAGATTTGGCTGTTGGGCTGCACGCAGAGCTGGGATCTGCTATGCGGGGCCTGCTGCTTCTGAGGCTGGAGAAGATAGATACATCCGGGGAGGAGGTGGGTCACCCCGGGGAGGGAGAGACAGAGAGACGATCCAGTAGAGAGGAGAGAGGAGGACATCCCGGAGCAGCCAATTAAACCTCTTTTAATGGTTTCGGAGAATGTATGTGAAAGTTCCAAACCAATCTCAAGACCTAGTGAAGCAGAGATAACCGGGCCTTTGGCCGCTCAAGATAACCTGGCGGAAGCGGGAGTGCAGGCAATCCTGTTTTACATGAAGGGACATCGACAGGAGCTGGTCCGGCTGTCCGAGCTGTGTGATTCGTGATTTCCCTCAAGAAGAGGCTTTCCCGAGACAGCCTGGCCCTGGGCAGATACTGATGGCCGACGAATGAGCCGGTAACAAAGGGGTGAATGAAAGCAAAGCTCGCCCCAGGCTTTGATGGCTCCCGCCAGAGCCTGAGCATGCGTGGACATTTGGGATTAAAAAGGAAAATATGGCTGGGAGCCTCTATGTACTTTGGAAAATGCAACCTAAGCAATTAGTTTCCTAACTCGTATAAACCGGGATTCTGCTGCTGGGGCAGTTTTTCGTATCAGGCCCCCTGATAGGCTGTGAGTTGATTGTCCTGGAGCCAAACCCTGGTCCTAGATCTAAGCATTTTTGCTGGAAGAGAGACAGGGTGTTGGGCACACAGGATGATGTCACTCTTGGCTTAGACAGAATCAGGTGGAGCTGCCTCCCTTTGGGAAGAGCTTGGGATCTCGGCAGTCGCCGGCCAGGGCCTTTCCACACCTGCCAGGCTTTTTGCCCCCAGTGCCCGCAGCTCTAACCATGCACGCCCTAAGGTTTATTCTAGCTGCCTAGGTTCACACTGTGGCTCCACTGTGTCTGCACCGCGCGACTGTGGGCAGCCCACCTGAGCCGTCTGGCTACCTGCGAGGGTCCGTGGAAGGGGACCCACACAAGACAACGCCATGCGCCTGCCAGTCGATCAGTCACCCGCAGAACCTTAAAGAGCATCCGGGCCAAGTCGCACCCAGAACTAATCACAACTGCGTCTCTGGGGGAAGGGGGCCCCATTGTGTCTCAGATCTCCTGAGGCGCTGTCCACAACCGAGGTGCTGACCAACGGCCGCAGGAAGGGAAAGCGGGAAATCAGACTCTAGGAAGGCGGGAAGACATCTGGGGTCAGGCTTGGGGGCCGGGAGGAAGCGAAGGCCGGGCCTTCCCGTCCACACCGCCTCGGCCTGCACTCAGGGCAGCAGCAGGGAAGGTCACCTCGGAAATCTCAGCGGTCACCTCTAGCCTGGCCTCCCGCCGGCACTGTCACATGATGACTCCTTACAAATAGAACCAGGAGGAGGGAGAGGCCTGGGTGACGCGGGAAAGAATTCCAAACAGATGGGTCCTTTGATCGTTGGAGCGATTTCCGCTCGGGCTTGTTAGCTCGGGGAAGATCAAATGGGGGGGATAATGAGCAATTTTCAGGTAGTCGGTGCCACGCGCGCGTGGGGTGACAACCCAATTTAGTCAGATGGTTAATCAAGTCAGAATCCCTGACTTGACACGATCTGCCGAGGCCGCTCCTCCATTATGTGGAGGGCTCCGCGTCCAAGGGCTCCGGATTTCCAGTCATTCGAGGTATTTATCTCCACGCGATTTAATTAAAGTCTAGTGTTTAACGCCACAACGTGCGCTAATGATTTCTGGTGGTTGTGGGCTGAGTTTCCTCTTCCCACCAGCACCCCTCCCCGCTTACCTTCAACAAAAGCAAAAATCTCGTGATGTCGCTTGGCGAAGGGACAGGCGATGGGGGGCTGAGCCGGCCTGGTGGACCCGATGGGTGTCCAGGCTTCTGGAGTGGCTGGGAGGTGCCTGCCCCTCTGGTCCTGGAGGCTGGGCCGTGTGTCTGCGTTACGTGGGTGTGAGCCCTCTCTCCGTCACCCTGCTGCATGGCCCCTGGGGGGCATGCAGAATGGTGAACCCCATCCCTGCTATTTTCAGGTGGCACAGTGCTGTCACCGCAGGGGAGGGGGTCATGACAGCGAAGAGGTAAAGCCCTCACTCCCTTGCCGGAGTCCTCAGTGGCTTTCCTCTGAGCCCTTGTCAACGCAGGACGTATATTAAGCAGAAGTTTCCGGTTGGAACAGGATTTGGCCCTGTGGGGCGGGGGTGTACCTCAGCGGTGAGAACGCTTGCCTCGTGTGCACAAGGCGCTGGGTTCGACTCTCCAGCACCACATAAGAACTAACCAGGAGTGGCAGTGCATCCTTATAATCCTAGTACTCGGAAGGCTGAGGCAGGAGGATTGCTGTGAGTTTGAGGTCAGCCTGGGCTACGTAGTAGGTTCAGGACCAGCCTGGGCTATGGAGGGCGACCCTGCCTCAAAGAAAAATGTTTTAGTCCCACCCTGGAGCACCAAGCTGGGAGCAGCTGGAGTCCCTTGAGGATGTCATTCAGTCATGTCCAGGGAAAGGAGAATGCCCACTTTGGGGCCAGACAGCTGGCAGCCACGCCACCTCAGAGGGGGCTTTTCTTCTCCTGGGTCTCAGTTTCCTCATCTGTCCATGGCACCTACAAAACCCAGATGCTGGCACAGGTGCCTGTCCTTGTGAAGGGCGGCATAGACTGTGGTCGCCATGTGTGCCGCAGAAGCACATGGCTGAGGACCAAGCCAGGGGCCTGTGGCAGTGTCTGGGGACCTGGAGGTCTATTTAGAGTAAGGACGAGAGCCACATGGAGGGAAAGAAGCCCCCACCTGTGCCAGGCCATCAGTAGCGATTCACCCTCCATAGGCAATGACTGGCCAGACTCCAGGCATAGTAGGGTGCCCCCAACCCCCTATCTCCCCAGTGGGCCAGGTGGGTTAAGCTCAGAAGCCAGAGAAGAAACAGAAACCAGAATTACCTCTGAGGAGATGGCCAAGGAGCCAGTGAGCCATGGTCGGGCTGCGCTGGCACCCTAAGCCTCCACAGGTGACCAGACAGGTCCCAGATCTGAGGCACCACTGAGCCCCAAAGCAGCAGCTCCTATTCCTGAAAGTGGGGCTCACCTCTGGATACCACCAGGGCACTGGGAGGGAGCAGGACAGCACATTGCCTTCAGGGAGCTGGGCACAGAAGAGGCAGGAGCTGGCACGGTGGCAGGTCCCGGAATCCGGGGCTGCTGGACCTTCTAGGGGGACAGTGTACGCCAGAGGTCAAGGGCAGAGGGTGGAGAATATTCACGCTGAAGGTCCTTCCACACCCTGGGGCAGGCATGTCCCCGGCCTGACTTCGTTTCCACCCCTGGGTAGGGACAAGACTGGGACCTGAGTCTATCAGGTTGCAGGAAGGATGGAGTGGGACGTACACGCCCACGTGTGGAAAGGGACAAGCACATTCAGGTATTTTTGCTGCTAGGGGACCAGGGCCCACCACATACCATGGCCCCGAGCAGAGACCTGACCTGCAGGCTCCTAGGTGCCCCAGGAAATCACACCTTTTCTCTCACACTCCTTCCTGCTGTCTGTCCCCTGGCCCTGGGGGAGACCGGGTGAGATCCTATCACGCAGAGATACTCTCCATGCTGGGAGCCTCCCTTCCTCCCTGAATGGAAAGGGACTGGAAGTCAGGCCCGTTAGAAAACATGTCCCCATCTTCAATAAGCCCAGAGACCCTGCTCAGATCCATTGAGATCAGGGGCCAGTACTCAAGTCCATAGGGAAAACTATGGGTCCTCGGAGGACACTTGGAGGGACTCTGCGCAGTGGTAGACCTCCAGTCCAGCTGGAGGTGAACAGGAGATGTAGGAATCCCAGAGAGACTGGGTCACCCCAGCGATCTCTGGACAGTTGCTGTACATCTGTTTCCATCTTTCTTTGACCTGGCAAACTCTGGGAGCTGCCATGATGCGGGGTTACACGGGCTCCCTGTCCTCCCTGTCCTGCAGAGCCTCCTCTCCTGTCACCAGGCAACACGGACTGGACCCAGCCTTAGAAAACCAAATCAACTCAGCCCCTGGGGGTGGGGGGTGTCAGGCTCAGAATTTGAGGCCTGCTCCTGACCCCAGGAACTCCTGCTGTGCAGGAGACGGACATCACAGCAAAGCCCAAGGGACTGAGGAACAAGTGCCCAGGCACAGCAGCCCACAACGAGGCGCTGGGGCTCCAGATAGTCAGAGACGGTTCCCTGGGTGGGTGATGTGGGTATGGGGCCAGGCGAGGAAGAGGGCATCCCAAGAGAGGTGCCATCTGTGGGGAGTGGGGACAGGTGGGTGCTGGGACCACGGGGGGTGGTGATGGACACCCAGGGCCTGAGGGTGGGAGCTGGGCAGTGAGGCCAGATTGAGACACAATGTGGTTGGCACGTGGCTCTTCATACTGGGAAATTCAACATCTAGGGATTTAACAACTGTATATGGGAAATATATTTTCAATATTCTATATATATATATATATTAAACTTGCATCTGTACTGAACACATGCAGACATCTTGACATCACTATTCTCCTAATGGGGCGCTCTGTGTACATAACATTTATACTGCATTAGTTATCATGAATATCTAGAGATGGTTTAAGGAGTGTGTGGGGATTTGGTATGTCATACACAAACATGAATCATTTTATAACAGTTGCTGGAGTGTCTGTAGATTTTGGTGGGTCCTGGGGGGTCCCGGAACCAGCATCCCACAGATACCAGGGGATGACTGGGGGAGGACTTTGCCGAGGAGCAGGGACCAAGACCCACCAGAAGAGGACCCTGTGTGTGTCCCCTTTCTCTAGGGCTGCACACTGCCCAGGTAGCTCCTCCTTCCTGGGCACATGACTTTCTGTCCCAACAGGGTGTAAACAGCTTGTCTGGCTAAGCCTCTACCATGGGCATCCACGCCGAATGAACTGAAACCTTTTGAGACTGTGAGATAAATGAACATTTTCTTTCTTAAATTTTAGATATAAGGTATTCTGTCCCACCAACAAAAGTTAACTTAAGATGGCAGATGAGGGTTCACGGCCACAGGGAGCTCCCTAAAGACCCCCAGGCTCCCTGCCGCATCTCAATCTGGCCTCAGGACCCCGGCATCTGCGTGACACCTGTGTCCTCTGATGCCTTTTATCATGGCCTTACTAATTATAGATTCAACATTGTAATTTAAATTTTTGTTTTAAAAGATCCTCCTCCTTCTCCAAGCTGATTATGAGCTCTTGAATCAAGGACAGCCAGGTATAAACTCTGTCCTTCTTACTAATCATGCGACATTGGGAAAGTCCCTTAGCTTCTCTGAGCCTCAGATTCTAACTGCAGCATGGAGACAGTCTTGTAGTCCCCTAGAGGGATGTTGAGGTCTGGATCTGGAGTGTCCCCCAAGAGCCTCATGTTCCATGGGTACTGTGTATTGTTGGGAGGTGGGGCATGGCTGGATGGGGCAAATGTTCAGGGCTTGACCTGGAGGGACATGTGCTGGCTCCACCCTTTCTTCCACACTGGTCTCTGTTCTGCCATGCTGCTCTGTGTCCAGAACACCGGCTCCAGTTCTGGCTCTAGCTGTGGCCCCACCATGTGAATCCACCATTTTCCAGCTGCCCAACTGTGAGTGGACTGTGACTTTTTAAAACTGTGAGCTAAAACAAATCTTTCTTCCCTGGGTTGTGGATGTTTGGTATTGAGTCACAGTGAGAAAAAGGTAACTAAGGCACTGGGGCCCTAGGGGACCCTAAGGCACTTTGCCTGAGGCCACTGACACAGTGCCTGGTAAACTGTCCATGCTCCATGCATGGCTCTGCTCTTACCAGGATGAGAGTGATGGGGTGGCTATGACGGCTGGCTCACTATTGCCACCCATCAAGCTGTGCTCAAATCTCAGGATCCCCCAACAACAGAGTTCTTTCCTGCCACTGGGGTCAGGGGTCTCATCAGGCTTATCCAGGGCTGCCTCGCTGTGTGGCCTGTGTCCCCTTCCTGGGCCCAGAGAGGGGGAAGAACTCTAGCTAAACTGCACAGTGCCTTTCCCTTCTGTGCCACTCAGGACAGGAGGAGCAGCAGGGCCACCATGATGGGCTGCGAAGATGCCCCCCCCCCCCACGAGGGTGACAGAGAAACCCATTCCTGGCCAGGGGCAAGAGGGAGACTTATAATCCAATCTTCCACCGTGAGCCACTTGGGTGAACTTATACATATATAAATTTGTTTGTTCGTAACATTGAGATGGAAACCCAGGGCCTTGTGCACTCTAGGCAGGGATCTACCACGAAGCCACACCCCTGGCCTCTTTAAAAATTTTAGTTTTGAGACCAGGTCACTCAGGCTGGCTCAGATTTGCAGTCCTCCTGCCCAACTTCCCAAAGTGTTGAGATCACAGGTGCACATCACTCTGCCTGATTTTTCCCACTGTCGTACTAGTACAGAATTAAGACCATGATTAACTTGAATTGGATCCTTGCCCTCACTGGGCAGCAGGGGCCGGAGTCATGGGAGATGATTTTCCATGAGCAGGGTGGGGAGGTGGTCCAAGGGGTGCTAGCATCAGCACCTCCGCTCCACTTCCAATCTTCAGGCATTAGGTTCTCATGAGGAGCACGTGACCTGGGTCCCGCATGTGTGCAGTTCACAGCAGGGTCCATGCTCCCATGAGAATCCAGTGCTGCAGTGGTCTAAGAAGAGGCGGAGCTCAGGCGGTCATGTGAGTGCCAGAGCGTGGCTGCAAGCACAGATGGCTTCGCTTGCTGGCCGGCTCTCACCTGCTGCTCTGTGGCCCGGTTGCTAACACAGGCCAGACCAGTGTCCATGACCTGGAAGTTGGAGACCCCTGAGCACAGGCACATGTGCGTGCCTCAGAAACCAGAGTACATCTTAACTGGAGGCACCTGGAAACCAATTAAGCAGGAGAAGGAGATCATGTGGAACAGTGACCTAGAAGAACAATGGAGATTTAGAACCCATGCAGGTGTACAAACTGGGTCCCATCACTTTAATTTACCTTGGAATTCAAAACACTGAAGGTACCCTGTAGTGCGTGTGATCCACACCAAACGCTTGGACACACGATGTGAGCACACATTTCAGACGATTCAAGGGAGCACTGTGCGCCTCCAGCCAACCCAACACACCCCCAAACACCCCACCAACATCAGAGGAGAGAGAGGAAGTGTCATGTGTTCACGTGGTCACGTGGTGGGACACTATACAACAAGGACAACGTGAATCAGCTGCAGCGTGGCCCCCCACATCCACGCTCAGCACTGTGGCAGTGGAGTCCAGGTTCCTGATACGGGAAATTCAGGGGAACCTATTCAAGCGGGAGCACGTGGGGTCCATGTGAACTTCATCCTTCAGCTTGGAAATACTGGGCCTGGGACAGGCAGATGGCATCTTTCTACACCATTGCAGAGGGGGGAATTCAGGACCAAGGACAGACACTCCGAGGAAAAGGCTTGACTCAACACGCAGAAGGATTTCCAATAACTGGAACTGTATGAATACGGAGCACCCTTTGGGGGGAAGAGATAAGGCTCCTATATTTAATTAAAGGATATCGAGGCTGGCTGATGGGCACCTTGGTAAGCACCTCGGGGGGTGAGTTGAAGTCAGAGAGGCCGGGGGACGCAGGGCTGGCCAGCTCCACAGGCGACGGCAGCGCAGCTCAGAGGATATCCTGCGCACGGCCAGCTTCGAGCTTGACATCCAGTGCCCACTCATTATCTAGGTGACCGTGGGACAGTCGCTTGACCTCTCTGAGCTTCCATTTCCTCGGCTGGAAACAGCGCAGCATATGAATGACAGAGGCCAGCACTGGCGATCCCTCCACAAACGGCAGTTGTTGCTGTGGAGAAAAACGGTCGCTCCCACCTGGGACGCTGAGAGTCTGCACATCCTGAGTCTGTGGCTAAATTGGTCAGGGCTTTGTGGCAAGAAAGCTGCTCCAGCCCCAGTCACAGTAGCTGTCACGGCACTCAAGCCTGCTGCGTGTGCAGGTCAGCTGTGGCTCCAGCAGGACGCGGATCCTGGCCTCAGGCCCCAGGCGTGGGCTAAGGTCAGGTCTTCCCATCTTCTCATCCTGACGCCAGGCCCCTGCCAGTCACAGAGCCACGCAAACAGTGTGGACAACTCAGGTGTCTCAGCTGTGGTGACTCCACGGGCAAGCAAGACCCACACAGCTCAGGGAGAGATTGGGACGATGGTCCTATCTAGTGCATGCCTCTCTGGGGACCATAACCCTGCCTCACCATGGCCTGGCACCTAGTAGGACTCGCTACACACCATGGGACATGGGTAGCAATATCAGGCCCAGAGGACAGGACGCTGCCATCCCCACCCGTGCAAGAAAGGAGGGAGGAAGGCCTTCTGCAGTGCGGAAGATTCAGGAGGGATTTTGTTCATTATGAAAGAATGTATTAAAAAAATTCAAGAACCTCGAGACTATAAAATACAAGGTTCAAGAAACTCAGCCTAACAGTTAAGAGTGGAAATGTAATTTCCCCATTTTTATTGGCTTATATAATAAAAATCATTGCACAGCGGACAAGTTTTAACGCTCTGTGGAGCATCACGGAGGAGGTAGATCCTGAGCTCCGGGGGTCGCTGCTTCCCCGTTTTACCTTCCACGTGTTGTCTGCTGACCCCCAAGGCTGGCCTTGGCCCCCAAGGGGACTTGATTTTTTTTCCCCTGGGATTCCCTGTGCAAGTTGGGGGGACAGCCGTGGCTGGTTTTGTCTCTCTGTCTTGCAGAAAGGTTCAAAACCATTTCCACACAGGCCCAGGAGAACAGCAGCTGGCCCTCGTGTTTCTGAGAAGGGCACCCTGCGCCTTCTCCTCTCTGGCACTTGGTTCTTGGGCAGGGGTCTTCAACTCTGGGGCCATGGACTACCAATCTGCACAGCAGGAAACGAGTAGCCAACCAGCAAGCAAAGCTTCATCTGGATTTACAGCCCTGCCCCGCCGCTTGCATCACCGCCTGAGTTCTGCCTCCTGTCAAATCAGCAGCAGTGGGGTATTCTCGTAGTAGCAGGAACCCTGCTATGAACTGCACATAGGAGGGATCCAGGTTGTGCGCGCTTTATGAGAAGCTAGTGCCTGGTGACCTGAGGTGGAGCCCAAGGGGGGATGTTTCCCTCCTTCTCATCCACTTCCTGTTTGTGGAAAAGGTGTCTTCCATGAAACCAGTCCTGGTGCCAAAAGTTCAGGGAGCACAGTGTGTGGCTGCGCCGGGGAGGAAGCCCTGCTCGTGGGAGGAGTGGGACAGAGCCATGTCGCCCTGCTGGATCCAAGATCTAGGGCTGCCCAGGACAGAACCAACTCAAGGTGGGTCTCTTTCTGGGTCAGCCCCAACTTTCAACAGACGCTGGAGAGAGTCATCCACCTCCTTGGCTTTTCTCCAGGCAGGGTAGCATTTGAGGACCTGAAGGTCCCCGCGTGAAGGCACGGAGTGAGGTGTTAAGAGGGAAGGGCCAGCCAGCAAGCTGATGACACCGGCCTGAAATCCCAGCACTCTGGGAGGCTGAGGCAAGAGGATGGCGAGGTTAAGCCCAGTCTGGGTGACTTAGACACTTAGTAAGACCCTGTCTCAAAATTTAAAAAATAAAAATAAGAACTGGAGGATGTGTCTCATTGTGAAAGCCTGGGTTCAATCCCCAGTACCGTAAACACACACACACACACACACACACACACACACACACACACACACACACACACTCATGCGTGCGTGCATGCACAAATAAATACACAAATAATACAAATTTTAAAAAGGAACACAGGGCGAATGCTGTCCTTGATGCTCTGATGTGTGCCCTTGGTGTGACCTTGAACAAATTGTTGACGTGCCCTGTGCCTCAGTTTCCCAGGTAGGAAAGGCATCACCCTGACTCTTGGGGATGCTGCAGAAGGACACCCGCTGACGTGTCTGGAGCCCAGAAGGCGCCAGATCAGCGATCACCGCTGTTGTTATTATCCCAGCTTAAGATGCTGAACCACGACACTCCTTTTTTAATGCGATTTATGTTCCTGGGAGGCAAGCGCTATTAGGTTGACTATGCGAGTGTGTAATGTATGGGCAGGGGAAGGCCACGACAATGCAATCTGTGCCACGGGGCAGCTGGGAGGGTAGCAGAAGAACGGAGGACGAGATCCCTGCCTGAAGGAGGATGCCAGAATCCTCCAGAGCTCACGTGGAGTGTCTCAGGGGAGCGCTGCTAGCCCCAAGCGAGGAGCTCAGGGGCGAGGGGCCAGTGGGGCCCCTAGCAGGTTAGGGAGTGGAGGAGTGGGCGCCCAGAACGCCAGGCTGCGTGTTGCTGACAGCCCCTGCGCTGTGCACACAGTGGGAGCTTTCCTCTGGCAAAGTCCTCATCACTCCTCCCTAAACAAGCTGTGGAAGCAAAACTCAGCCTCCTGATGACCCAGGGGAAGGGGAAAGGGTGTGGGGAACCCCACAGAGATCCCAGGGACCACTGGGGGTCTCGTGTGACCTTTAAAACATGAGCCTCAGTTTCCCACTTCATCCCTGTGGTGGGGAGGGTCACTGGCAGGGTAGTTAGTGAGAATTACCAATTCTCACCCACAAAATGTGGGGCTCCGACACCCCATGACCTGGGAGTAATGGAGAAATTAAATCTCACCTGTGATCGGCGTCGGTCTCCACAACACTAGCGGAGTAGCCTGATTTTTACTTCCTGAACTAAGCCTGTTCGTTTATGACCTGGAGTGATTTTATAGCCAGCCACACGCAGCAGCTGGAAGAGCAGATCGTCAGGGGATTTGAGGTCGAGAGACTCACTGCTTTGTCTTGGAGGCATGGTGACTGTCGCATCTGACTGAGGAAATCTGGCTAGAGGGGGCTGTGTTTTGAAGGAACCACACAGTGCCTGAGAGGACCCCTTGGCCATAAGCCTCATCCCCAGCTCTTTCTATTTTTTTGATTTTGAGACAGGATCTCTCCAAGTCACTAAATTCCCCAAGCTAGGTTCAAACTTGTGATCCTCCTGCCTCGGCCTCCCGGAGAGCTAGAACTTTAAGGGTACACTACTCTGCTTGGAAATGCCTTTTAAAATCCTCCCATAACAGCCCGGTAGGCAGGTGAGATGTGGCGGACTCGACGTCACAGACAAGGACGCTGAGACTCCGGGGTGGAGTTATCAAGCTCCCTTCCCCGCCGTGACCCCATCCCACCCGTGGGCGCTTCCCTGTACCGTGACCCGCAGGCCTGCTCAGGCAGAAGCCTGCCCTGGGTCAGCGCAGAAGCATCCTGCCACACCGCGGTAACTGTGACCCCAGCCTCAGCGGCCTGTTTCCGGCTGCTGGCCCATGACAACGGGGACTCAGCCCTGTCTTCACTCCAGGACCACCAAGTTCTGCTTCTTGCTTCTTCCTCAGTCACTGGAGCAGAGGGCGGGGACAGGGGCGGGGTCTTTCACCTGCTGCCCCTGAGGGCAGCCCAGCTGTGACCCCAGCATTTCCCCAGCAGCAACCACCAGGGGTCAGGAAGAGCAAGGCCACCTGAGCCCAGGAGGTGGTAACCGGAAATAAGGAAGGAGTATCAGCAGCACCGGCGGTCCTCCGATTCCCCACTTTGAGGAGCATCCCTGGGGGCGGCTCTTTCTTCGGGAAACATCGCTACCTGCTGCCCGCGGCCATTACCGAGGTAATTCGGTCTCTCTAGTCTGTCTTATTACATGCAAACCCGTGTTATGGTTGTTTGTCATTTATGTGACACGGCCACCGTGTGCTGTTCTCCTGCGCCCGACCCACCAGCTCCAGGTTCTGCCGCTCGGTGCCCGCCCACCTCACCCCCCGCCTGTGGCCTTGTCCTCTCACGGTCCGTGCCCCCTCCAGCCCACCTCCCTGCTGTTCTACCCATGTCCTCGGAGCGGGTCCCTGGCCACCTCTCCTCTCCAATGCTGGCATGTCAACAGCTGGAGACGGGGGAAGGCAGTCCCGGGCCTTTGCATCTGCAGTGGGCACGGTCTGCACTGGGTCACATGCCTGTGCAACCCTCCTCACAGGAGGCCAGCAAGTGGTAATGCCTCCAGCACGCAGCCCAGGAGAGGAAACTGAGGTTCAGAGACCAGCACACCGTGCCCAGCTCCCACAGGCACCCGTAAGTGAGAAAAGGACACGGACAGCAGTAATACCACTAAGCGTTTCTGCACTGACCGCCTCGGAGGGAGCAGGTGGGGGACCCTTGCATGGATTTTTGCCAGCTGGCTGAGGAGCCCCTGCTCCTGTGGCCCATGGTGGAGACCAATAGCACCCTGGGGCTAGGGGGTAGGGGGACGATGCCCCTAGACAGGCTACTTCTCCATCCTTCTCAGATCTTTAATGAACGTTTTAGCACACTTTAAAAAAAAATAAATGAAGAGAAAAATTTTGAAAAGCCCTTTTTAAGGGTTTTGGCAGGTCTGATTAGTGGTTCTGAAAGCCCTAAGCAGCTGCTTAATTGGCAAACCCCTGACAGCCAGCAAGGGGAGGCAGAGCATGGGGAGGGCGCCAGCCTTTCCTCCTCTGCCAGCTGCTTCCAGGATGGCACCCTGGCCCCAGCCTTGCTGACCCCATCTGCCGCCCGGTGCCCCGCGGCAGGCAGGCAGATGGGCGTGGAGAACTCTCGGGCTGTGGTGGCCTCTTGTAGAAGACGGGCGCTGTGTGAGGACGGAGAAGGGCGGCAGGAAGGGCTGGACAGGGCAGGGGGCACGAGGCCCATGTGGGCAGTGGGGGTCACCAGGGGGACCAGCCATCTCACCTTCAGTTCAGACCCCCGGCAGCAGGAGGAATCCTTGGCATTGCTATAAGAACATGAGCCCAGGCCAGCATGGTGGTGCAGGCCTGTCACCCCAATGCTCCAGGAGGCTGAAGCAGGAGGATGCCCACTTCCAGCTCAGCTTGGGCACCAGAGCAATTTAGACAGAATATATATCATGCGGGAGGTGATGTTCTGTTACATTATATTCTAGGATTCTGATACATGGAAAAGAGGCACCACATTTTAGGCAAGATGCTAAAGGGATTTTAAGTGCAGAGGCAGTATGAGAAGGGGAGCGTATTTCATAGCATGCCGGGAGAGGGTAGTTGAATGAACTTGTCCTTTGTCGGATGGGGCCAAGGTGAGAAAGTCTTGGTGATCTTCAGATATCCTCCATGTAAAATGGTAGTTGTTGGGGTGTTTTGGTTTTTGTTTTATGAAAGGTCTTAACCAGAAAATAGAAAGCCCCAAAAGCTTGGTTTTGGTTAAATGTACATATTCAAGGAGGCTGAGCCAGCTGTGACATTTTTACCACAACGTCAGGCACGGTTCCTGGTCCTGGAGTGAAGAAGCTGAATCTGGTGACACAGGCCTGTAATCCCATAATCCCACTCTGGAAGGCTGAGGCAGGAGGATTGCAAGGTTGAGCCCAGCCCGGGGAACCTGGCAATTTAGCAAGACCTTGTCTCAAAATAAAAAGTAAATAAATACATAAAAACAAGAGAGATGGGAGTGCAGCTCAGTCAGTCAACTCAAGGAGGCCCCAGCCCACAAGGGGTTCATTTTCCAGGAAACAGGGCTGCCCAGAGGTGGCAAGCTCCCATCCCGCCACCCGAGCCAGCTTGGAGAGGCTGCGCTGACGAACAGAGTGGGGCGACGGTGGGGCAGGTGGTTTTCATTGCTGCAAGATCTCAATTTCAGGTGACTGTTGCCAGCTCGGGATGCCCACCTGGCCCAAGGCTTTCTCTGGCATGGGGTCCCTGGGACAAGGCCAGCTCTGGGTCTGGGAGCTGGGAGGGTGGTTGTGGTGGAGCTGGGGTGAGATGGTGCCACCCACAGCACAGCCACACACAGACACCATCCAGGCCGTTTCTCCCCAGACCTGGCACCAGGGAAGCACAGCTTCCTGTCAGGCTGGGTTATTAGAGGGGGATTGTTCCCTTTTATGCCTCAGAAATAAGCATGTGACCAAAGAGTGTCCAATCAGAGCAAGTCCTTCTCCTGGCCACATCAATTGGCTCAGAGATGGGCATGTGACCCAAGTTGAACCAATGAGATGACACAGTCCTCCAGGCAGAACTTTAGCAGGGGTTTCTGGGAAAGAGGGAGATATCTTCTCACTAACCGGTTGGCAGGGAAGCCCAGAGGTGCTGGCAGCCATGTTACCACCATGAAGGGGGAGCCCAAGAACAGAGTTGGCGCAGATGTCAGGACAAAGAGAGAAAAAAACCTATTTATTTGTTTATTTGTTATGTATTGTGTTAATAGGGATCAGGCCCATAACCTTCCCACTTTATCTATACCCCTCCCTACATCCCTTTTCGATTTTGATTCTGAGACAGGGTCCCAATGAATCACTAAGTTGCGCAGGTTGGGCTAGAACTTTTGATCCTCCTGCCTCAGTCTCCCAGAATGCTGGGATTACAGGCCTGTTCCACTGGGCCTGGCTCAGTATCTTTAGATTAGAGACTGATTATAAAAAATATTTGTATTTTTAGGTCAACATACATTTCAGAGTCACCTAGATCCAACAGGACCTGAAACTGTAGCCCAAGTATTTGTGTTTAATAAATCATTTATTGACGGGGTTTGAACCAGTTTTCTTCTGTCACTGGCTCCCCAAATCATCGTCTCTGAGGGAGGGGACTCTATTTAAAGTGCACTGATGAAGTTGTTCCTGACAAACTTCACGTGACCTGGTAGAAGGGACCATTTTCAGAGGTACAAGAGGAGATCCTCTCTGTTAGAGACCTGGGGTGCTCCCAAGGGGTCTCCAGAACACCCTCCTGCTCCCGAGGGCGCTGGGGCTGGGTAGGGAATTCTTCCATCCCAAGCAGGGGCACATGAGGTGCCCTGGACCATCCTGGCTGTTGTTTCAGCGGGGGATTTCTGGGCTGCCCACACCACTCAGGCTGTCCCCCTGACACCATGAGTCGGCCATGGAGGCCTTGGGGGAGGGAACGCTGTTGTGCCCTCTGATCATCATTATTGCTATTATTACATTTTAAAAACGCCTTCAGAGATTATTAAAACCTCCAGCAAAGATGTGCTCGGCCCACAGTTGCACCTGTAGGGTCCTGGTGTAAGTCCCTGACAGGACACTTGAGCTCAATGACGATGCTAATTGGTAGCTAATGTGTCCCCTCTTTAGCGGGGAAGTCACAGAGGGGCTGGGAGGGTGAGGCTGCCCTGCTGGTTTTCCGGGATAGGGAGGGTGGCGCATCCTGGCCCAGACTCTGGGGGACCAGTGTCGCTCAGGCCTGTGGTGATGGGTGAAGCCTGGGGACAACGCCCTGTCCTGCACCTCCAGCACCCAGCCGCAGCCACTGTCCTGTGAGCTCCTGGTGTCCCCAGATGGCCACCACAGCCTCTGGGGGATCAGAGGTGAGGGAATCAGTGTCTGGCAGGGTGACCCACACATGAGAGAAAGAGGACATCGGGATGCAGGCAGGGGTCCAGTTCTCTTGGGTGGTGGGCTGCCCAAGCCAGGAGGACCTGCGCATGTTTGCTCCGTGATGACTGCTGGGCCCCTGCAGGTAACTGTGAAGGGCGGAGCTCCCAGGGCGTGGAGATGGGTGTCCCTGGGCTCCTGGGAAAGCCTGTCATCAGAGACGGGGTTCATTCCCCAGCCTTCTGGCCCCCAAAAGATTCCAGTCACATGATCCTACATCCTCGGGGTGTGGAGAAACCTTGCAGGAAGCCCTCAGCTCTAGCCATCACCTAGGACCTCAGTCTGGGGACTCACGTGGCTACCAGGGCTTCCTGGGGACCCAGAGGGGGGTTGCAGTGTCGCTGGCCCACACATGCCAAACCTCGACTTCTCTCTGCCAGCTCCAACCACAGGCTACTGCCCACCCCACAGCAGACAGCTGCTGCACATCTGGAGGGGCTGCAATGCCTCCTGTGTGCCAGGCACGCTGCGGGGTCAGCTCAATCCCTCATAAGCTGGCACGGAGGAAGGACCCGCGGCTGGAGGGCCCTGCCCACACGAGGGAGGGGAGGCAGGAAGGGTGGCTTCTGAGCAGATCGTTGGCTTCCCGTGCCTCCCATTGCCTACCAGGCCAAGATGGGCATCATCCTGATGCCTCCTGGAGCCTGGCGCTCCCCTTCTCCCCTAGGTCTGTCACCATCCCGCTGTCTCAGGCCTTCTGGATGAGGACCGGCCTTGTTTGAGGGGCTCCAGGGTGCGGGGGAAGGAGATGGAGGGTGCCAGAGTGTGTATTTAGAAAACTTGATGAGGTCCCATGTTTCTATCTCTCTCCCTCCTTCCCGGCCCCTCACCTCCTCTCCCTGTCCCTCTCCACAAGTCCGACTTCTAACTTTCTTCCGTCTCTCCTACAGGTTTTATAGTTTCATTTTCTCATATTAGAGAAACCACAGGATATTTCACCTTCTGGTTCATCTCGCTGAGCATGATAGTCTTGAGGTGCTTCCGTGTTCCTACAGAAGACTCAGATCTGTCAGTATTAATGTCCTGTCCTCCGTATCTGAGGCTGCATAACAAACACGTCCAAGGTGTCCCTAGCTTGTAATGACAAAGGCACACTTCTCATTAGCGCTCTGCACCCCCTGTGGGTGCCAGGGAGTGGGGTGGGAGGTGGGGGAGGATTTTGCTCCCCACGTAGCTCACAGCCTTTCCTTCGCCTCCATGGGGCCTCCCAGAAGGGGCAGGGGATCTCAAGGATCCTAACTGGTCAAATCAGGCCACAGGACCAAACCCCACATCAATGAGGCAAGGCAGGACCCGTCACCTGTGGAAGGGAGTGAACATCGACTAGTTTCTCTCCAGCATCCAGGGAGCCAGGGAGCAGCAGCTGTGGGGCCACGGTGGCATTAGTGGAGGTGGCAGGACCTATAGAGGGCCCTCAGAGCTCACGGCCCAGGCCCGGCCTGTTCTGAGAGTCACCGGTGGCTCAGCCCAAAGCCCACATCTCCAGACCTTCTGGTTTCATAAACACAGAATCCGCCTGTAAAGACACAGCACCGTGCCCCAGCGAGTCGCCTGCTTTAATTATCTCCTCAAATGTCACTTCCCAACAAGACTGCCAGCATCCTCCAGCAGGGACCGGAGGGGCCTGTCGCTGCACGGAGTCTGTCACAGCGCCGGCCGCGGTGAGCAGGGTGCCACGGGCCGGGCCCCACGTGCTACTGCCCAGGGCTCCCACTATGACAGAAAGTGGCACAGAGGCTGGTGTTGTGACCGGAGCACTCCAGGCTGTCTGGAGCACCCCTATTCCAGAGCCCCAGAGGAAGCCTGTCCTTCCAGGCTGGAGCCCACAGAGGGCCACGAAGTGGCACCTCGTCTAGTAGGTAGGACATTGGCTGCACTACCGGGAAGACGAGGGGACAGTAGTCACAGGCCGGGTGCTCACCCCAGGCAGACCTAGGACCGAGCTGCAGAGTCTGGCAAGTGAATTAAACCTCTCCGACTCACTTTTTCTCATCTAGACGGTGGGGAAAGTAATACCTATTTTCCAAGAAATCAGGTGCCGTGTATACAGAAGGTGTGTGATATGTGCGTTTCTGCCCACAGCCTGAAGCCTGGTGGAGCAATTACTTGCCTGGGACTTCCCATGGTAATCTGTCCTCTGGGGGCTGCCCAGACCGAGCACCAGCTGTGGCTTGGATGTCGCATACCCGCAAGGCCCATGTGTCCAAGGCTTGTCCCCAGGGCGGGTGGCACTACCGGTGAGGGGGACATGAGGCTTTGTGGGCAAAGCTTCCGGTGGCTGGGGCTGTGCTCCCGAAGATCAGAACGGGACCGCCCCGCCGCCAGCCTCTGTGTCTGCCTTTCTGCTCTTTGCTTTGCTCTGTGATGTGCAACTCCAGGTCCTCCTGCCAGGACCTGCTGCCTCACCAAATGCCAGAACCACAGGGGCCGCTCCACCCACTGCCCAAACCGTGAGCCAGAGACACCCTCTCTCTTTACAAGTTAATCGCCTCCAGTGTTTGGTTACAGTGGCGGAAAGCTGGCTGACACAACCCACTACCCCGAAACCTGGTCCTTCTGCAGGGCCAGTCGCCAACCGTGAGTGGGTGGGGAGGTTCACGTGGGCCTTCTGGACTCTGCTGTCTCCCCATGCCGCCGCGTGGGCTGCAGCAGGTCAAAAGTGATGCTCAAATCCCAGGCACCACGTCCTGGCTGTGACCCGACAAGCCGTGGTGACACGCGAGGGCTCCTCTCCACCCTCGCCGTCCCCAGGGCCTGTGCCATCCTTGTCTGCAAAGATTCTCTCGTCACCTCCTCCACAGATGGTCACTCTGTGTCTCCCACCCAGAGCAAGAAGCGGGAGAGAGACCGGGAATAAATGGGGGAAGGTGGGGACAGAACTGCCCACCATGGAGAGACCGGGAGGAGGGAGGAGGAGGGTCTCAGGGCGGGTGTGGAGAGAGCAAGGGATGAAGGGACCCCCACCCTGCAAACCGGGCAGAAGCCGGCGCCATCGCCAGCTGTGGAGATGTCCTGGTGACAATAGCATATTGACTCATCATGACCAGGGGGGCCGAGCAGAAGAAGGATGAGGGACCTGAGCATTTTGGTGGAGAGAGAGGTCCAGGAAAGATCTAGAATAGAATGTGCACCTCACAGCAGAGGGGCAGGCTTGGGGACCTGGGAAGCCAGGCATGAGACGGGATATGTAGGGGCATCAAATCCAGCCACAAGGACCCCCAGAGCCTCCTGGGAAGAAAGCTTGGCAGAAACAATAAAGTCTGTGCTGGAGGAATGGCTCAGGGGTTAAAGCGCAAGCCTAGCAAGTGCTATGTCATGCACTAAGTACCCGAGTTCGATTCCCCAGCACCACATAACTGGGCGTGGTGGTGCATACCTGTAATCCCAGCACTCGGGAGGCTGAGACGGGAGGGTTGCTATGAGTCCAAGGCCAGCCTAGGCTCCATAGTGAGTTCAGGATGAGCTTGGGCCACAGAGCAAGACCCTGTCTCAAAAAAGATAGAAAAGAAAATAATGAATTTCTTTGTCTACCTGGGGCCCGCCCGACAGGCCCTCCCTACCTGTGGGCCTGCTCGCCCTGCCCGGGCCTTGGCAGAGGCAGATCGAGCACTGAAGGTTGGTGCAGCGATAAAGCAAGGCCTCTGGCACCAGGAAACCTGGATTCAAGTTCCAATTCTGCCACTTCCTGCTGTGAGTGTTGGACAGATTCTCTCACTGCCTATGGGCTCAGTGTCTGCAGCTGTCAAACGGGTCCAATGATACTGACATCGCTGAGTTGTTCTGGGTCCAGGACAACGGGATGTTTTGATGAGGCTCGGAGCAGGCCACGTGAGGAGAGACCAGTTACTAATTCAGTGTCGGTGACCTGTCCTGCGCTTCCTGGGGCTGTCCCCATGCAACGCCCCGTCCCAGCCTACCTCCCAACACCGCCTGTTTCCATGACGCCCTGGACTTGGGGAGCTAATTTTAATGAAAAAGATTGATTAATACCAAATGACTACCTTTCTCTTGTGTCCCTTTTTATCATTTAGAGTTGGAAACAAAAGAAAATCTCACACACGAGTCAAACATTTACCAAATTAATTCTCGAGAAATTGTTTGAGATTTCAAGGGTTGCTGGCTTTTTTTCCCCCTTTTTCTTTTTTTTTCCCCCTAACTACACTACATCATAAAGTAATTGCCTGATTAAGGGACGTGCAGCTCAGACAGTGACACATTTTTTAAAATTAGAACACGCCTGCCAACGGACACAGTTATGCAACCAGGCTTCTCTCTCCCAAACAACTTGATTCTCAAGGAGAAATGACAGAAGACACAAGGACACGCAGAAAAATAAGATGCCGGAGGCCCTGGGGACCCTCTCCCGACACTGACAGGGGTGCCACTGTCCCCACTCCACCTCCACCTGTGCAGTCTGGCTCTCAGAAAGATGGCATACAGGGATTCACATAAAGACACCAATGCAAACTCTGACCCAGCTGCTGGTGACAGTCACCGCCATGCTGCTCCCAGGGATGAAAGAGGGCCAGCCCGGGGGACATCACAGGGCTGGACAATGAAGAAAGGGACTGGGAAGGCCAAGAGGACAGCAAGTGTCCCCTCTCCCTGTCCCTACCCTCTGATATTCCAGCCACCCTGGCCATCCTGGTACTCCTACCATACCTATCCAGTCTCTAAATTCAGCTCTCCTAGAATACTCTTTCCCTGGACCTTGGGCAGAGGCCACCTGTGCACTGAACATCCCCTCCGAGAACCTCGGTCCCCACCCCCGACCCCCAAGCTGAAGGAGCAGCACCCACCTCCAGCCAGCTGCTCCCTCTGCCCCACTCCATGTACGCCCCTCCTGGCTGCAGCCCAGCTGGTCGGTCTACGCGTGTCTGTTGCTATGTGCACAGGGTGTCACACACTGCAGGGGATGGTCCTTTAGCCTGTTCTGTCTCTGTTATCCAGCACGGAGCCTGGCTTGTTAGCAGTCCGCAACAAACATTTGTTGGTGAAAATAAATAAATAAATAAATAAATAAATATGGATGGGAGTTGTAGCTCTGTGCAAAGGCCCTGAGTTCCATGCCTAGTGCCACACACAGAAAAAGGAATGGGTGGGTTAGGTTGGTGAATGGGTAGGTGAGTGGGCGGGTGGACAGATGGATGCGTGAATGGACGGGTGGGTGAAGGAGGAATAAGCAACTGCGTAGCTACAGCCCCTGAAGGGCACCGCTGTCTCCTCAGGGGTCACATCTTCCAGCTGCTCCTGACCCAGCTGCGGGGAGGGGGGACAGGCTCAATGGCAGGAGGGGAGAGTTCTGCCCCTCCTCTGACCCTGGGGATCCCGTCTTGGGCCCCATTTTCAGAATCTGTCTGAAATATGAGAGATTTGATCAGATGATCTGCTTCCTAGCTGTGACCACGTGGGAGTCCCAGTCGAGCCACTCACAGAAGGCCACGTTGTGCGTGATTCCATTCGGACACGCTGTCTGGGACAGGAGATGCCGTAGAGGCCGGCGGGTCCGAGGTGCTGGGGCAGGAGGGGCGGGTGGGCTGGGGAGGCGGAGACCCGAACAGTGTAGGTTTTCTTTCTTTTGACACAATGAAAAGTTCAAAGACGAATACTAATGGCTTTATAACTTTGTGAATATACTAAAAATCACTGAGTTGTAAAAACAGAAAAAGCTTAAAAATAAAATAAGAATTAAGTCCGGTTGAATGAACCGGCAATGAATGGTTAGGGCTGGAAGTCTGGTTAACTGTGCCCAGAAGAGATCTGCCCACAGCACCCACATGAGCCCTGAGAGACCCTGGAAGGGGCAGGAGAGCGAGGGCCACTGATGGATTCCTGGGCTCCCTGCTCCCAGACATCCTGGCCTTCTGGCCTCCTGACAAAGCCACCATCTCCCTGGCATTGCACTCCCAAGGCCAATTTGCCACTCCCACAGGTGGAGAATTTCTTTCTGACAAGTGCAAGCCTAGTTTCTTGCTAGGAAGGGGCAGCCTGTTTCCACAAGGTTCTAGCACCTTCTATGGAGGAGCTCTGCCCCAGGCCCTTCGTAGGTGCTTGACTCTTGCAAAAAGCGACCGGGGAAAACTTCAATTTCCAAATGACACAAGGCAATGGGAAGTGACCTGTCCCAGTTCACATAGCAAGACAGCGGCCAGCAGCCTGGGTTTGGGTCTGTGTTCCTAACCCTGACACCTATGTCCTCTCTGTCATGTGAGCGAGGGACAGCTGGTGAGCTGGGGTGGGGCTGTCCCTTCACCACCACCACAAGAGGTAGGATGGTGGCTTTTTAGTTCCATTCATTCTGTACCATGGGTGGATGTCAGCAGCTCTGGGGCCAGTCCCAAAGCCCTGGGTCCTGCCCGAAGCATCTCTGGGGTCCTGCCTGCAACAACCTGGCCATGGCCTTGAAAAAGGGCGACTCTTGCCAGGCACCAGCCTGAGTCGGGAGCCGGGACAGTCACGGTGCACGTGCCAGCTCCCAAGTGTTCACGCATCTGCCCCACTCACAAAAGAGAGAACCCAGGCCCTTGCTAGGTGTGGCGGTCCCCGCCCGCAATCCTGGCAACCTTTTCTCTTGTATGCAGGTGGTACTACTGGCTCAGCCTGAGCTACACCTCCTGCCCACTTTTTTATTTTTGATTTTAAGGCCAGATCTCACCAAGTCATTGCAGTGCTAAGGCTGGGCTCGAATTTGTGACCTTTTACCTCAGCCTGCCAGCATGCTGAGATCACAGGAAGGTGTCACTGCACCCGGTGGAATCTCAGCCACCTCAGAGGCTTACGCCAGTGGGTCACAAGTTTGAGGCCAGCCTAGGCAACTTGGAGGGAGAGACCTGTCTCGAAAAATAGAAAGGCCTGGGAATGTAGCTCAGTGCAAAGGCCCTGGGTTCAATCCCAGTACTGCAGAAGAGAGAGAGAGAGAAAGAAAAAAAGAAAGAGAGAGAGAGAGAGAGAGAGAGAGAGAGAGAGAGAGAGAGAAGGAAGGAAGAAGAGTCAAGGGTTGGAGAGGTGTCACCTTCTGGATTCCAACCAGGTCTGTCTCCTCCTGCCACGCGCACAGCACCACCCCCGGGCCCCGCAAGTCACTTCTGTCTCAGAGCTGGCTGTCCCAGGTTTAAAATGAAGACTGTAAAACCTCCCAGTGGGGCTGTCGTGAGGACCGAGTGGGAGTGATGGGCTATGACACAACATGACATGACACAAGATAAACTTCACATAATATGCCTGTTACATAATATATAAATGACGCAATTCCCTGCACGGCGGCGTAATCCACACAAATAGACCGAGCCCCCCCTCCCCGCCAGAGCGTGGGCTCAGAGATGCCACAGAGCAGCCGCAGCCTGTGGGGCAGGCCCAGGCCGCAGGCATTCCCACAGGACAGGAGGCGCCGAGAGAACCCACGGGGTGCCGATGCAGGGCTGTGGTTAAAAGCAAACCTCCACCCCCACCCCCCGCCCGTGGCACCGCGAGACCCACGCCCGCCGCCCAGCCTGGCAGGAGGAGGTGCAGGGGACCCGGGTTCTGACATTGACGTTGTCTCGCACGAAGACATACTGGTTGGCACTAGAGACAGACATCTGCCAGCCGTCAGGTGCCTCGCCAGGCTCCCGGGCCTTTCGGCACGGGCTCAGTGCTCAGCCAGCCCGGCTTCATGATGAAGATGGTGGATCACTGGGCCCAGCTCACAAAGTCAGAGAGGCAGCCTACTCCGCCCCCTCCTGGTGGCCCCAAGGAGGGTGAGGGACCGGCCAGAAGGGCTACTTGAGCCAATCCGCCGAGTATGCATTATGCATCGATGCCCTGCTGGTGCCAGGCTCAGTGCCAGGCGCAGGAGGGAGGGGCCCTGCACCCTGCCCTGGTGGCACCTGCCCTGTGTGTGTGTGGAGGCGGGGTCACCTTCCCCTGGGGACGGGCTGGCCAGTCCTCCTGCACCAGCGGGAGACCTTCCTGGGATGGAGGCCCCTCCCGTGCTCCTCACTCTGATTCAGGACCGTCAGGCGCCCCCACCCTGAGGACACCCAGGCCCTAGGTCTGTAGGGTGCAGGGCGAGGATGAGGCCCATCTTTGTTGATTAACTTAGGACAAACAGGGGCTGGAGGAATGGCTCAGTGGTTAAAGCACTTGCCTAGCAAGCACTACGTAAAGCACTAAGTACCTGAGTTCCATTCTCCAACATCACATAAACTGGGCATGGTGGCACACGCCTGTAATCCCAGCACTCAGGAGGCTGAGGCAGGAGGATTGCTGTGAGTCTAAGTCCAGCCTGGGCTCCATAGTGAGTTCAGGACCAGCCTGGGCTGCAGAGCGAGACCGTCTCAAAAAAACAAAAACAAAAACAAAAAGACAAACAATGTGGAGATCTGTCTGCCTCTGCCTCCTGCACCCCAGGGCTCTTCGTTCATTTTTGACAGGTATAACAGAATGCCAGATGCCGGGCACTTCATAAAGAACAAAGATTTGCTTCTCTGGGTTCTGGAGGCTGGGAAACCCAACACCCAGCTGCCCGCATCTGGTGAGGATCTTGCTGCATTGCCCCCTGATGAAAGGAGGAACAGCTAGGCAGGTGCACACATCAGGGACAGAACAGAACCCCACGGGGAGCCCACTCTTGGGAGAAGCAACCCACTCCTGTGTTCACAGGCCCCATCCGTTCATGTGGGTGGGGCTGAGTGAACCGAGCCTCTCTCACCACGGTCTCATTGAGATTTAAATTTCCAACACGTGAACTTCAGGATGCGGGTGGCGGGGAGGGCACATTCACGGCATAGTATCAGGTGGACCCAGTTTGGCTACAAAGAGGACCAGAGCCGAGCACCCAGCCTCTCTCCCCGGAGGGCTGAACTCTGGTCCTCACAGGGGGAGACACCGGTCAGCGTACCCCTGCTCATGCCCAGCCGGGCTGGAGAAGGATGGAGAGGAGGATACGCCCGTCTGGACGCCCAAAGGCCTGGATGCAGGCAGGAGGCAGAGAGGAGCCAGGGAGCATTGACGGGGAGGGAGACAGGAGCAGGGGGGCTCAGCACGGCCCGCTGGCAAACTCGATTTCGTGGCAATCTGGGTCTGAAATGAAACGGGCCTTTGGGGATGGAGTTTCCTAGCGCCCGGAGCCTTTGTCTTCATTTAGGGCGGCGGATGCGTGTATCGTGGCTTCTCCCTTCGCCCCAGCTACATTTATTGTGGATTTATTCATTTATGAGTCTTGCAACAAGAAGTTGAGATGAGTCGATGTTCTCTTTTTGCCTGAGCTACATTAATTTCGGAGTGAGATTTATTCTGCCCGCTGCTGCTCTTATGGGTACTGATGAGTCGCGGAGGCTGCACTCGGGGCTGTGCCAGGCAGGTGAGGCCGAGGCTCATGGAGCCAGGAGGGGAAGGGAGACGCCCGCAGACCGGGGTCCCAGCTCGCGAGAACCGTCAAGTGGCCCAGTTGGAGGACCGTGGTGAGATGTGATAGGTTTCTACTGCTTTAAGCCCCTCACTGATATTGTCCTTTTGGGACCTGACCTGTAGAAAGTGCGGTGGATTAAACTGTGACTCCTAAAAATGGTATGATGGAGTCGTCACATCCAAGAACAAGGAGGTGTTAGGGGAGGCCTGGATCCAATATGGCTGATGTACTTAGAAGAGAGAAATGACACAGAATCACAGAGGCAGACGGGCACATCCTAACACACTGGGGTGGGTCCCCAGAATCGGGGTGCCCACTCTGGCAGCACATTGGCCAGACTGCATTTTTTTGCCCCACTGGAGTGACGGGTGATGTCACTGGCTTGAGCAAAGAAATAAGCATCTTCTAGGTTAGGTGACCTCAAACTTACCTCCTACAGTACTGTATTTTGGATTAGGAATGTCTCCAAAGTCCTGTGTGCTTGGTGACTGATTATGTATTAATTGGGAACCAAGTGGATTAGCCCCCTGGGATTTCACGTGCGGCGAGGAGGCAGGCCTGGTTGGAGGGATGGGTCGCTGCGGGTGAGGACCGGCTGGGTAGATTCCTGCCCCAGCTCCACCATTCACACTCATCTGCTTCCTGCTGCTGCAGAGTGAACAGCTTCCCTGGAGTGAGCCCCTCCACCATGCCTCCTGCCATGCCAGCCACCCACGAACAGACTGAGATTTCTAAAGTGGGCTGAAATAAGCCTCTCCCGGGTGGGGTGTGGGTGTCAGCTGCTGTGTCACAGAAAGCGACTAAGACACACAGGCAAGCTGGGTCTTCACGTGACAAAAGCCAGACGTCCCGCGCTTCTCCCCTGCTCCCCACCTCAACGTCTCCCCGCCCCCAGGTACCGGCGCTGAGTGCCAACCCTCTGGCCTCGTCCCTGCGCTATTGCCCCCACCGGACCCTCCGCCTGGAGTCCTTCCTACATGTTTCCTCTTTGTGAATGTGTGATTCTCAGCACCTGGCTTTCTCTCTACCTGCCCTCGTGAGACTCTAAGAAACAGGGTAACAACAGACAAAGCCTTTGCTCCAGGCCAGCTGCTCCTAGATGATGACACTGAGTCCTCTCAGTAAACCCACGGGTGCTCATGTTACAGGTGAGGAAACTGAGGCCAGGAGGCGTGAAGTCATGTGCCCGGTGCCGTGGAACTAGCAAGGGGTTGGCCAGGATCTAAACCCAACCGGGGGTATGACTAATCATGGTGGTCCCATCCGTGTTGCCTTACTTCCATGGGGAGCTGTGTCCCCTCCCTACACACTGAGAATGGTGGCCTGCTCTTCCCTCTGAGCTCCTGGGCAGAGAGAAGACCTCTCTAATCTGCCTCATGTCATGGAAACTAATTGCTTGTGTAGTAGGGGGATTGTTAATCAGGGCAACAGCTATGTCTGCTTCACTGCGGAACTCCTGGGTCTGAAGCCACACTTGGTGCCAGATGACTAATCTTCTTACGGTCCCAATCCAGGGCAGCCTGTCACAGATAAGGCCCAGCTGGAGCCTGAGTCCTGGCCAGTCCTCATCAGAGTTTACTGGCTTGTCTGTGGCAGAAGAGACACACCCCACCCCAAGCTCAGAAAACAGGAAGTCTCCAGCTCAAATGTGCCAGGGGTCAGCATGGGGCAAACAGGAGCTCAGATGGTGTCTCTCACCTCTGTGTCCTCCCTCTGCCTACAGACTCACAAACTTTCCAAGGTTTGCTCCTCCTCTCTCCACAGAAAAGAACAGTTTCTCTCAAAGCCCCATATCCGGCTCTCAGGAAGCGAGGCTGGGCCATGTGCCTGACACTAACAGACCTCCATGAGGAGACAGTGAGCACTGATTGGTCCAGTCTGAATCACATGTCCATTGGCTTCATCTAGGTCACATGCCTAAAGAGGGTGGGGTCAGCCCCACCCAACCTGAGAATCACATACAAAATCTTTAATAAACATCCCAATGATATGGATTGTTCAGGCCCTGCAGGACAGTGATCATGACTAGGGACAGACTTCAGAGCTGGCTTCGCAACCCAGTTCAGTTCCTCATTGCCACACCTGACCTCTCTGCTTCTGTTTCCAACTCTGTAAAATGGGAATAAAGAAGCAATCAGCTCACAGGGCCGCTGTGAGGATCAAATCAGTTTAAATATGTACGACAGTTAAACAGGGGTAAGCGCAGAGTAAGCGTCATATAAATGCTGGTGAAGGCTGTCACTATCGGTGTTCAGCAAGTGCTGGCCTTGGGGTCAGCCTGGAACGAGCTGTTCTGTGCCCGGGCCCAGGCTCCACAGATGACATGAGCCAGGGAGAAAGGGCCGGGTGTCATGCTGAGCTCACAAATCCAGCTGCACGGACAAGAGGGCGCTGGGCTGGCTCAGCTCCTGGAAAAATTACCTCACGTCTCCTCCCCTAAGGATAGGAGGTGGCAGCTTTACATGCTACCGAAGCCGGGCCTTGTGGCCCAGGCCTATAAATCCAGCCCTCCGGGAGGCTGAGGCAAGATAATCGCAAGTTCAAGCCCAGCCTGGACAACTCAGTGACTTAGCAAGACCTTGTCTCAAAATAAAAAATAAAAAATGGTCTAAGGATGTGAAGGCCCTGGCTCTGCCACGGTAGACATTTTTTTAAAAAATAAAAATAAAGCTAGTGAAATCCAGAGCAATGCTAATACCAATAAAATTTTAAGACCACTGTGTAGTAGCTTCCTCTACTGTGTTCCAGTCAGATCACACATTGGTTTTTTCTTTTCTAATTCAGATTTGGTATTTTAGGGAAGACACTGGCAGAGTGTCCCCCGTCACAAATCAGTATTTGTAGGTACTCCGCTTGAGCAAGAGGAAGTGCCCGTCACAGCAGTATTTGAAGGACTTCGGTTTTTCTAGGAGATAGAGCTGTCCCTCTGAGTCCCCCCGGGGGACGGCTTAGTGTACAGAACAGTGGAACAGCGCGATTGGACAGTGGGTTTGTTGGCCCCGGTTTCAGGCGCGGTGGCTGGATGGACAGAGACAGGTTTTAGGGAGTGGTAGTAAAACGAGATAAGGGACTCGTGGCCTCTGTCCAGGGTGCTGAAGATCGGGATGGAAGGGCTTCATCTCATGTGCCAGCCTGCCCTTTGTTGGTGGGCAAATTTAGTTCTTTCTTTCTTTCTTTCTTTCTTTTTCTTTCTTTCTCTTTTCCTTCCTTCCTTTCTTCCTTTCTTTTTAGGTGATGCTAGAGATGGAACCCAGGGTATTCACACTATGCTACAGTCTCAGTCCACTTTTTTTTTTTTTAAATTTTGAGACAGATTCTCAC
The DNA here is from genome assembly GCA_004027205.1 of Ctenodactylus gundi. Lineage (NCBI taxonomy): Eukaryota > Metazoa > Chordata > Mammalia > Rodentia > Ctenodactylidae > Ctenodactylus > Ctenodactylus gundi. The sequence goes on along the minus strand of PVKB01002655.1, from coordinate 150,618 downwards.
TAAGTCACCAAGTTGCCCAGGCCAGGCCCAAACTTACATTCATCCTGCCTCGGCCTCCCATGGTGATGAGATTACAGGCTGGCACCATCAAGCCTGGCTGAGTATTCTATATCTTTTAAGATTCGACTTGTGGGGCTGGAAGAATGGCTGAGCAGTTAAAGAGCTTGCCTTAGCAAGCGCTAAGTCAAGTGCTATGTACCCGAGTTTGATTCCCCAACACCACATAAGCTGGGTGTAGTGGTGCACGCCTGTAATCCCAGCACTGAGGAGGCTGAGGCGGGAGGATTGCTGTGTGTCTAAGGCCAGCCTGGGCTCCACAGTGAGTTCAGGACCAGTCTGGGCTGCAGAGCGAGACTTTGTTTCAAAAAAAAAAAAAGTTTTGATATGAAGATTTATTAAGTCTAGCCACGTGAGAAAGAGCTCTGTTATCAACTGGTAATGGGTTCAGTAGGAGCAGGCGGTGGCATGTGCCTCCTGGATTTCTTTTTTAAGGTTGTACAGTTATGAATTTTTTATTTTCCTTGCTATACAATTTTTGCAGGTTTTTCCCTTTACTCAGCTGCTGAAGGGGCACCTCTATGTCCCACAAGGCCAAAGAGAGCCTGTGGTTTTGTGAACGTCTTTCATTGAACCTGACTCAGATTTGCACTTCCCATAGCAGATTGGACAACTGAAACTCAGAGAGGTGACTTGCGCTCTGTGCTCCCAGAGCCACGCCAGCAGGACTGATTGGGACACTCCCCACACCGCTAGCCAATCCAGATCCCAGATGCATTCCAGATGCTGAAACTGCGAGCAGTCCTTGGGACCCACGCCAGTCCCTGAAGTCAGAGGACGGCTGTCTGCAGCACTAGCTTTGGAGCTGGCCAGGCCCCGATTAGGCCCTAGCAGTGTCATCGTTGGCTGCTCAACTGGGACAAGCTGCGTCACCTCTCTGACTATTTCTTCAGCTGAACAGTAAGTAGTGGTGTAAGTAACACGGTGCTTACAATCTGGGGCTCGGGGCTAAGTGCAGTCACACAGTCAGATTCACCCTCCTGCCTGAAGCAATAACCTAGACAAAATGTATGAAACCATGGATTTTTTTAAATGCTGACATCAGAGAATAAAAGAGTTTGATCCCTCCGAGACAAGAAATGGATGAGCTGGCCTTTCAGTTCTCAGCTGACTGCCACAAAAGAGATTCCAGATCTTGGATTAGGCAAGGATTTCTTAGACGCATCAATAAAAAATCCATCAAAGAGAACTGATAAACTCGACTTCATCAAAATGAAAAATCTCCTGCTCTCGAAAAGATACTGCTAACAGAATGAAAAGATAGACACAAAGACTGAAGCTGGGCCCCGGGGGTACATCCCTGTGATCCTCGCACTCTAGGAGGCCAACGCAGGAGGATCACAAGTTCAGGCCCAGTTTGACTTAGCAACTTAGCAAGACCCAGTCTCAAAATGCAATTTTAAAATGGGCTGGAGGTGTAGCCTGGTGTGAAGATCCTAGGTTGAATCCCCAGAGCAGGAAGAAAATTTTTTTGAAAAGACAAAAGCATGAAGAAAATCTTCATAAAGCACAAAAGCAGTGGTCCCCAACCTTTTGATATCAGAGAGAAGTTTAGTTGAAGACCATTCTCCCAAAGATGACAGAGATAGAGGGTGGGGGGTTGAGCCTACTTGTTATGAGGTAGATTATTGGAGGATGGCTTTGAAATGGTGGCAGCAGTGGAAGGGGAGCAGGGCACGAAGCTCCGCCTCCTGTCAGATCCGCTGTGGCATTAGAACCTGATAGGAGCCCGCTGACAGAAGGCGTAGCTTTGCTCCTCACTTATCTGTCCTGGCCACCAGATCCTTTCAAGGCCAAAGATATGTACCAGTCCACAGCCCAGGCCTTGGAGTCCTCTGTCCTAAAGGACTTGTATCTAGAATAGAGTAAAAACTTGCAAAGCTTCATGCCAGGAATTTGAACAGCCCAATTAAAAACAGGCCAGAGATTTGAGGCCATTTTTGCCAAAGAAAAACACATGGATGGTACATAACACACAAACTATGTCCCCACAGTCGCCGGCAGTACAGGGACACCCAGTGAATGCCACCGGTATTTCAGCAAATGGTTGAGTGGTTTCTAAACAGAACATGCACTCGCCAGACTGTCCAGCTGTTCCCAGGTATCTGCCCACGAGAAAAGGAAGCACGTGATAACACAAACGCTCGATGACAGGCACTTTGGTTACGGTCCCCTTGAGCCTGGAAAAGACATGGGTCTACCAACAGGCCAAGCGGATAAACAGGCCACGGCGTAGCCATCAGGCGGAGGATCAGCCACCCGCATGAAGAACAGAGCACCAGCATACCACGTGGCAAGGCTGAGTCTCGGGATGGTCATGCCAAGGGAAATCAGCCACACAAACAGCAAGTCCCCCGTGTGTAATTGTTTATGCAAAACTCCAGAAAATGTAAACACGAGAGGGTCACTGACAGCAGGGCTGAACTTCCTGGGGATGGGAGGGAGGGGGAGAGGCAGGTACTGCCGAGGGGCACAGGCATCTGGGGGTGATGTGTGTCTCTGTCCTCAGGGGCTGAGGGTTTTATGAGGTCAGAAGGACATTTCAATCTGCCCGATGTGTCACTGTTTCCTTGTGTGCAGAATGTGCTTCAATAAATCTTTAGCAAACTGGGGAGAAACGCAAAGTCGATCCAGGCTGTTATGTGACATAATATTTAACAAGGAGGGGCACATCTCTCTCTGGGTGTTTGGTGGCACTTTTCCTGAGTGAGGTGTGAGGCTCCACAGAGGCTGAGAGGCTTCATGAGAGGCTCCAGAACGGGTGTGGAGAAGTTTGCCCCAGGGTTGAGAGTCACCTTGGTCTGAACCTGACTCTTGCAGCAAAGTCCCCAAGGTGCCACCACCCACTTGTCCTCTCCAGTGAGGCTGCTGAGTCTGGGCCTTTCTCCCCCTGAGCAGTCCTGCCCCCTTCAAGGCACCTGAAAAAAGGCTTCACTGCCTCTGCAAGCTGCAGAGCAGGTCTGGGGATAGTTCCCACCTCTAGGAGCACAAGGGGACATGGGGGGCTCAGGAGGAAAGTGGAAGAGTGACACTGAGAGACTAGAGCCAGAGGGCGAATCCTGACCCCTGTGCTGATTCTCCCAGGAGGTCCAGGCATCCTCTCAGAGCCTCAGTGCCTTCTGGGCCACATGAGGTCAAGCGATCACTTTTGAGGAGATCCCTAGCCACTTGCTTCCTCCCAGGATTCTTTTGGGGAGTAGCACTGGCATGAGATGACCCGGGGCCCAGCACCTCTGAAACAGCTCAGGATAATGCCCTTTCTACCACTGCAGGTAGCTGGCTGTCCCTTTCCCTGACAAGGAAGAGAACTCTGCCAGTGGCTTCCTGGGCAGAAATTTCCAACCTGAGCCCTCCATTCTGGCCCTGATTGAGGGGCAGCAGATGGTAGAGAAAGGGCATTTCACTCAAGGTCTGTGCTAGAATGAGGTGGAGATAAGAGCTACCCTTCATTCAGGGAGGCCACGGGGAACTGGAGGAGCTAGCTCTCCACTGCTGCCCATGACCGGGGCCTCAGGCGTCCACAGGTCACCCCCTGATGAAGCAGTGTCAGCCTGCCTCCTGAGGACAATGCCAGCCAGTCCCGGGCCGTGCGCTCCCCGAGCCTGCCTGGCAGTGGGAAGGCGCTAAATGGCAGGTGCTCCACCGCATTCCTTATCCAGATGTGCTGCAGAGACGCACATCTGGAGAACCAGGAGCAGCCTCTCCTGCTGGAGCTAATGAGCAAACGCCCAGCCCTGGGTCGTGGACAGGAGAAGCAGGTGCTGCCTCAGGCTGAGGAGCTGCAACCCTCGTCCCCACGTCCCCTCACCCAGCAGCTCTGCCTTCCGTGCGGCCCCACCCTCGCGATGGCCCACTGCTCCTCTGTGCCAGCCGAGGGCAGAGCCGTCAGCGGAAAACACACAATGGAAAACTAAAAATCGTCCGGACGGCTGCTAGCACCAAGGCTCAGGGTCCACTTTGGTTTTCCTCCTGAACCATTTTTACAAGAGCTTCATCTCTTTGTCTGGCAGCTCATCAGGCGCTGGGTTAAGCATCGAAGCACATTTTATCTGGTTTAATCCATGAGGCTGCACCATAAATTCTGTACCATGAAAAGAACACATCATAGCCAGGGGAAGGTCGGGATTGAGCACAGAGAAGTTGAACAACTTGCGTGAGGCCACACAGCTACAAAGGTCTAGAAACAGGCTCCTAAGCCAGAACTGACCCCACGATCGGTGAGCCACTGTCCCACCATACCCGGTTTCTGTGGAGGATGCCAGCCTGGAAGGGATGGTGATTTAGCCGAGCAAATGATGTCCAAGGTTCCAAAACCAATCATGTCAGGGCACAGCACTTGCTTAAAGACGAACCCCCCAGGCCTGGGGTGAGGAAGATGGAGGATGTGTGGGGCACGCAGGAGTGGAACACGGATTCTGTTTTTATCTAAAAGTCTGATCCTTTGTTCATTACAGATTTTTTTTTGCATTGATATTTTAACATATGGAATTAAAATACTACCTCCTGTAACTGCCGTGTTTGGCTTCCCCACCCCCCCACCCCCCCACGAACCCTAGTCATGTCTCTGAGTCACAGAGCCCTCACCTGTACCCAATGTGGGTCACGGGTGGGCAAACAGGAGAGTAGACACCCACACCTGCCCTTAGGGTGTTCACAGAAGCCCAGGCCCCGGGGTGTCTGAGCAGGCACAGGCTGGCGGGAGCCGCTGGGGCAGCTGGGAGCACAGATGTGCCACCTCAGGTGGTTGGGGCTGAGCCCGCCTGGTGGCTTGCTCTCTCACAGTGACTTTACCTCCCATGTCCCTATTTACTCTCCTTCAGAAGGGGACAAATGCAGGGAACCTGGTCCCCAGGGCAGGCGCACTGGTCCATGCAAAGCCTTGGGAACAGGCTCTGAGGAGAGGAGCTCTCCATGCGCCAGCTGTTAGGGTGGCCACTGCTGTGAGTGTCTGGGTAATTGGAGACAGGAGGGGTACAGAGGCTCCAACAGCGCCCAAGGCAGAGAGCGAATCCTGACCCAGCATCTCAGACTCACACCAAACACACACCCAGGGTCCCTGGGAATGGGCAAAGAGGTAGGGGAGCGTTCTGTGCAAAAGATGCTGCAGCCTCCTGGTAAAATTTGATGTTTATGAAACTAATTTCTTTTTAATTGTGATAGCATAAAATATACTGTTATAGTTATGTTTAAGAGTACAGCTCAGCGGTGTTACATCCACTCACCGACACGAGCCCTCGCCACCATCCGGCTCCAGCGCTCTTTCATGTCCCAGGGACCCGTGTAAGTGGGTCACACAGTACTCGTCCTTCTGTGGCAGGCTTATTTCAGAAGGAATAGTGTCTTCAAAGTTCACCCATGGGGTACCCTGTGGCGGGATACAAAAACCTGATGGATTTATGAGTCCTGGGAGCTATCTGAAAATGGAAGAAATAGTTAATTGGATAGATGGGTGGATGGATGGCAGATGGATGGATGGATGGGTGGGTGGATGGATCAGTGGGTGAATGGACAGATACATGGATAAACAAATAACGTAGATGCAGCATTCGGGTGAGTAGCCTGAGAGGGAGAGGCAAGGTAAGATTCCACACTACTCATGCAAAGCTCACAGCTGCAGAAGAATCCAGGAAGATAGACAATCCTCAGTGTCTCAGACTCACACTGCACACACACCCAGAATCGCCGCTCTGGGGAGGGTATGATGGTGTCAGCCACCGCCATCCTTTCCAGAAACACAGCAGTCAGGTGGTGAGGCCAGCCTGGAGTTTCTCAGGTAGAAGAAAGAGATCTTGGGCATTGAGAGAGAGACTCCTACCTTGCACAACCCCAAGGCAGACAGGCACACCCCAGGAAGCAATGCCGGCCTCCACAGGCCACTCTCACTGGAACTGGGTGGCCTAGTGCTGAGTCCAGAACTTTCTAGTTACTCACTGAGGGACGCCAGCAGGTTGCTGCACCTTGAGAGCCTCAGTTTCTTGAGCTGCGAACTGGGAGTAACTTTATTCCAGTATATAACTGGGGATTCTTACTTCTGAGGATCCAGTCAACCATGCAGAGTCAGCAAAGCTTGGGGGTCAAGAATAAGCCATGTCTTAGGACCCACCTCCAGCTCTGCCCTCTGCAGCGTCCAGGCCTCTGGGGCCCTCTGCATCTGTGCACCTTAGCATCAAGCAGGTGGCACGGGCAGCTCCCTCTCAGGGCCCTGCCCCTGGTGCTAATTGGCCAAGTCCCAAGTCCCCGCCCCCACCCCCAGCTGCTTGTCATTCACGAACCTGCACCTGCCATCACTTTATTCGTGAAGATTTGCATTGATTTTGCCATAAACCGTTATGAATTCAGATCGCAGAAAAAATAACATTGATCCCTCACCTCGTAATTTGTCTCCACGTGGCAGGGCCTGCTAATCGTTTTCCTGAAGGTTTACGTTGGGGACCGGGGGCCTTGGCTGCCTCCACTCATTCTGTGACACCCCTGTCACACTCGGGATGTCCTGTGGCCATTCTGTCTCTTTGGCTAAAAATGGGTCGCTTTGGTGACTGCAGACCAGGGGCCTTGCCGCTGTCAGCCGTGCCCTGTGGGGGAAAGAGAGGTAGGAAAAGAAGAGGCGTGGAGAGAGAGAAGGGCCTGCTGAGGACAGAAGGTGACTTCTGCCAGGTGCCTTCCAGAGCCAGGAACTTTCTTTTCCTACTGAGGACCTCAGGGTCCTAACACTGATGCCATCTGTCCCATCATCATAAAGAAATCTGGAGTCCAAGAGGCAAGACAGCTTGCTCAGCATCACACCACACACAAGGGGCGGGGCTGGTACTACAGCCCAGCTGGGAAGTAGCCGGGCCCAGGTGCTATTTCCTTCTGGAGGTCCACGATGTGTGACACTTCCCAGCGTCCCCTCTAGTTAAGGCCAATGTGTGTGTGTGTGTGTGTGTGTGTGTGTGTGTGTGTGTGTGTGTGTGTGTGATATGTCTATTATACAGCATGGGGATGCTCCCTGGGTGGTCAGCTAGTCCCAGGGACACACACAGGTTCTTTGACAATGTAATTCCCTTGGGAATTCTACCAACTTCCGCCCATGTACAGACAACTACCACTACAATCTCTTCCAGATGTAGTTTTCACTGTTGAAAGCTCTTCTCGTTCTTTTTCTGTGATCTCTGTCCTGTTCATCCCCTAAAGGGACTGGCCAGGGGCAGGCAGGTTGGGGGGGGCAGGGTGGGAAGGCGGGTCCTCATCTGACCGTGGCGGAGGCATCTTACTGAGCATCAGTCCTCTTCTCTCCTGTCCCGTTAAGCCCGCCCCTTCCAAGTCCTCTTGGATAACCAGCCTGCCACTCGCCATTTCCCAGAACTTTGAATCAGCCAATACGTATCACAATCAGGGACTTTCAACAAAACTGCCAGGGTCACAAGTAGCATGATCACAGGATCAGTTTCCAAGTTTCCACAGCCAATCTCAGCTGTTTTGCCGTATTGTAACTAGGGTCATCTCCCAGCTGGCTATCGTGGGTCACCTACTCATGATGCTAAGCCAGAGACCCACAGCTTCAGTCTTGCTATGATTGTACCTCACTGTGATACTAAAATCGGTTTTAGTTACGATACAGACTCAGGTGCTAGAGCACAACCACTCTTTTGATAAGATGCAAGTTTCTCTCTGACCTAACAGTAGACCCAGGACTGACAAGGTCAGGGGCTGAGGCCTCCTTCAATGCTACAATCTGTTGCTGCTAACACGTGGCTTCCACCCTGTAGTCCTGCATTCTTACCAGCGGGCACAGAGGAAAGGAGTGGAGGGTGCCCTATTTTCTTTCACGGGCACGACCTGGAAGTTGCTTCTATAACTTCCTCTTAAGTCTTATTGGCCAGAACCCAATCACATGACTTTACCCAGTAGCAAGACGTATGGGAAATGTAGTCTTTTGCTGGTGACCATGTGTCCACCTAAAATTCAGCAATTCCATTACTAAAAGATAAAGAAAGAGGTAAACAGTGAACACAATTATCTGCAGCAAGGAGCCCAGAGAGCTTAATAAGTCACCTATGCTGGTATCTTAGTTACCTTTTCATTGTTGTGACTTAATACTCAACATCCACAAATTTAGGGGAGGAAAGGTTTATTTTAGCTCACAGTTTCAGAAGGTCACAGTCCACTCAGGGGCAGCCAGCAGCAATGGAAGCACATGGCAGAGGCAGAGGTGGGGGCAGTTTCTCACGACATCACACACAGGAAGCCGAGTCAAGACCAGTTGAGACTCATCCTCCAACGAAGGCAGGAAGCAGCTTCTAGATCCTTCCAGGTCTCGTCCCAGTGACCAGCCCCTCCTGCATCCAGGAGTGGAAGGTGTGAACTTCAGGAGCACAGTGTGAAGGCTTAGTACACAATGTTGTGGGTCTTTGGTTACTGCTACAGTTCGGCTAAGATTTGGCTGTGTCTCCTAAGGGCTCATGTGTTGGCAGCTTGGGGACGTGAGAGGTCATGTGGGGCCCAGTGGGAGGTTCTTAGGCCTTGTCTCTGTTCTCCACGGGGATCCATCACACCCACCTGCAGTCTTGGAGGGAAGAGAGGAACAAGGTGACCCTGCTTGGACAAGGTGCTTCTGCATTTCCCCAGGAGGGACTGTCAGCCCTGACCTGCCCTTGGGAACTTGGACTTGGGGCATTTGATCAGGGAAAGGGGAGCTGGAGCGGGCACGTTTCCTACCTGTTGGCCTCATCTCAGGGAGGGTTGGTTCCGCAGAATTCATGCACCTCCACAAGCTCTGGGCACTGACAGGAAGGGCTGCAGATCTGTCCTGGGGCGTGTGTGTGTGTGTGTGTGTGTGTGTGTGTGTGTGTGTGTGTGTGTGTGTGTGGAGCTCAGGGGGCCGATGCATCACCATTTCCACGAGGTCTGCTGACCGGTCTCTGCTTCTGTTTCTTGCGGCCCCTAACTCACCACAGACAGACCCCCCAGTGACCAACAGAACCTTCCTGGGTTGGGGCATCCAGGTCGAGCAGCAACTCTGTGTGGATGAGGAAGGCAGGGGGAAGGGCAGCACTGGAAGGATAAAGCAGGGGACCCGAGAGACAGGGGAGGAGAAGGGGAGAAGGAAGGAAAGAAGAGAAACAGGGACAGAAAAAAAACAGAATTATCAGCTAAACCAACAAAAGGCTTAGCTATGCCTCCATGGAGTGATTTGTCAAAATACGGAAAAATTCCACCAAGTGTATCACGGGTTACATACAACACCGATGCAATCATTCATTCACTTGCTTGTCAACTAGAGCACTTCATTGTCCCTGTGCCTGGCAGCAACTCTCCAACCAGGGCAGCACTTTTATTTCAACCTTGGCACCCCTGACAATGATGTGCCGGGGATAGGACAGGAGACTCCCAGGGACACGCGCCGAGAGACATTTCCGGTCTTTTGTGATCCAGTATGAGATACAGCCCTCTTCCCCTGCCATCCGTGACTGGCTGGCACCTCCTCATGTTGTTGGAGCATCCTGGTGGGCAGGCGCACGCGGTCCCCTGGTCATGGATGTCCTCTCCCTGGCCGTCTCTCCATGTCCTGACCCCCACCACATGCTGCTGCACTGGCCCAGCTGCAGAGCTACGCCCCGGGGTCCTGTCATCCTCAGAGCCACCAGGAGGCCCTGCATAAGCAGGGTGACTCCGAGGGTGCTGCAGTCAGGTAGCCGTCCCATGGCAAGGCGGGTTAAAGTAGGACACATAGCTGGGCCTGTCGGTGCACGCCTGTGATCCCAGGACCCTGGGAGTCTGACGCAGGAAGATTGCAAGTTTGAGTCCAGCCAAGGCAACTTAACAAGACCTCCGTCACAATATGAGAACTTCAACGAGGCACTGGGGCTGTGACTGAGTGCCAAGGCGCTCGGTACAGTGCTCTGCATTGGGGGTGCCGCCTGACACCCCCCCATGTTCCACTCCTGCTTATTCCCTTCCCCTCTTGCTTGGCCACTGGCTCTGTAAGCAGGCAGCCCAGGCTGGTGCCTCCTCTGCTCCCCTGTCTGAGAGGCAGATCACAGGATGGCTTCGAGGTCCTCCAAAGCTCTGGATGTCCCTGGGGCCCAGTCCGAGGTGACCCACCCTTCGTGTGCCCCAGAAAAGAGCTCCATCCTGTAGTTCTGTTCTCACCCTACCTTCCTTACTCACCCTGAGTCCCACTCCCCGGCCCTTCCCTCCACGAGCGGCCTGCTTGTATGTGTTGTGCAGATGCCCAGGCTCTCCGGTGGGTGCGTGTCCAAGGCGAGCTCACGTGGCATTTCCTCTGGAGGGGCGGACCTTGCCATCCCCCCTGTCGCTATGTGTGTCTCTGGCCCGCTGCTGCCTGCTGCTCCAGCCCTGAGGTACACGTACCCTCATTCTGTCTGTCTGCCTAACTCTGTGGAACCAGACGATTTTAACATCTGTCCTGTGCCAGACACCGCCTCATAAAGGCTCCTGCCTGAGTCGGGCTTAATCCTCACAGGAGGAAGTAGAGAAGTAGGGAGGATCAGCAGCTTCTCCAAAACAACGGGGCTCGGAAGGGGCCCTGGGTGGCCGCGTCCTTTGTCCTGGTCACTTTGCAAAGCAGTCCCCCGGGCACCTTCCAAACCCGACGCCCTAGGACAAGGGTTCAGGAGTAACACCCAGTACTCATGGTTACTACTACCCACCACACGCCTACTACGTGCCGGGGTCTTTGCACCATGCAGACAGCCATCATGCGCTGCTGCACAAGTAGCACACTGTGCAACTTTCAGAAGCCTCATCTAACTAGAGGCCGCTGTGTCAGTAGCGCCCCCTGGGGTTGTGCAGTGGGATGGCAACAATCCTATGAGTTGGAGATTGTTACTCTTTGCATTTTTTTTCTCTTCAGCCCTAGAGATTGACCCAGGACCTTCATGCTAAGCTACATTCCCAGCCATTTAAAAGTATTTTTATTGTGAGACAGGGTTTCACTAAGTCACTCTGTTGCCCAGGCTAGGCTCAAAGCTGCAATCCTCCTGCCTCAGCCTTCAAGAGTGCTGAGGTTAGAAATACGCACCCTCCCTGCACCTGGCTGTTACTGGAGATCCAGCCCAGGCCTTCACCCCGAGCCATCTCCCTAGCCCATTCTGTTAGTTTTTATTTAAGACGGAATCTCAGCCAGTTTGCTGAGTTGCCCAAGCTGGGCTTGAACTTTGTGATCTTCCTGCCTCAGCCTCCCAGAGTCCTGGGATTACAGGCCTGCGACACAGGGCCTGGCTGTTCCTCCCTTTTTTCAGCCATGAAAAATGAGTCTCAGAGAGGTTAGGTAACCTGCCCAAAGAAGCACAGCCAGAGCCTGACAGCATACAGCTCCGAATTGTAGAGCTATGCTACAGTCTGACCTGAGGTCCTAGTCTGTCCCCAGCCTGTTAGTTCAGCAGACTGTGAGGCCGTAGTCGATTGGAGGGAGCCCCCTCCCAAGTTGAGCATTATTATGGTTTGGATCTGGAATGTCCCCCCAAAGTCTCATGTGTTTGCATGCTATGGATTCTCCATGGAACTGTTGGGAGACTGGAGCCTGGTCTGGACAGGTGGATCTCAGGTGTGTGGATTGGATTACAGGTGGTGGATTAGAACAACACCTGGAAGGGGTGGAACACTGAGGCTGGACCAAGAAGAGCCGATCCCTGGGACGGGACCTGGAAGTCTATGTGTGGTGCTACCTTCCTCTAGGACTTGACTTGGCTTCCTGTGTGTTATGCTGTGAGGAGCTGTCCCCCAACTTCTCCTCTGTCAAGCCCTTCTGCTGATGCCGACCACCCGTGAGTGGACTGTGACCTTCTGAAACCGTGAGCTAAAATAAACTTTCCCTCCTCTAACTTGTGGATGTCGGGTGTTGAGTCACAACAATGAAAAGGCAACTAAGACAAGCGTGCCTCCTGCGTTCCTGGGGTTGCTCCCCCAGGAGAGATGCTGGCAGGCAGGTGTGCCCCCGGGGGACAGGCATGGGCTGGCACACCTGCCCGCAGACACTGCTGCAGTGCACCCACGCACTCACCCTCTCCACCCTCCTCAGCCTGGCGTGGGGGTGGGGTTCAGCTCCCCTGTCCCACTGCATCATGGGACTGTTTCCCAGCCCCACCCCTCATCAGGATGGAAGACTTCTCGCTGCAGAAGCTGAGAGAAGCAGTAATTCCAGGGAAGAAGCCTGGGGAGATGGCTGGGTTTTGTTCACAGCATTAAGACAGCTTCAGAGAAAAGCCTTTATTGCAGACAGAAGAATATGATTTCGGAGCTATTCCCCCGGCCCATTGCAACAAAATAATAGAGCTTTAGTTCCTCTATATTTTCCATGCTTAGCACACGTGTATTTCAAGTATATTTGACAGCACATAAAATGGAAGTGAAATATTGCAAAATTGGCCAATTCTTGTACATTTTAAACGTATTTTCTTTATTTGTTGCTCTTTTACATAATCCACACAATCCATCTTTGGAAGCAGAGAGGTGGTGAGAGTTGCACCCATCCAGAGGATTTTTCCCTGGCAAAGGCATCGGGGTCAGGCGGGAAATTCCCTCTCGGGCCTGGTACTTCCTGGCTGTGGCCTCATCCCCCACCTGCCTGGGCAGTTCTGTCTCCCAGAGACGGCGAAGGAGATCGAGGCTGCGCCGTGAAGACAGCATCTCAACAGCTGCTCCCCTCCAGTCAGAAGGCACTGGGCATCCGCTTTCTCTGGGGCACTAGGATGTTTTAGCAATCTGAGTTAGAAATCTAACTTGGAGAATTTACCCGAAGTCAAAGCTCTTAACCTGGGATTTAGAAGTGGACCGTAGGGGCCCCCCTAAAGTCATGTGTCATTTGGACCACATGTACGAGTTTCCACGGCTGACCCTGATGACGCAGGCCTGTCACCCTAGCACTGTGGGAGGTTGAGGCAGGAGGATTGCAAGTTCAGGCCCAGCCTGGGAGATAAGCAGCTCAGAGAGACTCTGAGTCAAAATAAAAATTAGAAAATAGGCTGGGGTGTAACTCGGGGTGAAGGTGCTGGGTGCAATTTCCAGTGCTGCAGAAAGGAGGAGGAGGAGATAGGAAGCCGGGGGGGCTCATCCCAGCGAGGAAGAGGGTCTCCTCCTGCCTGGCTCCCACCTCCACTCACCCTGGCAGGAGATCGGGTAGTAGAGGGACCTCAAGGTCACAGCTGTGTGGACACCGTCCCCGAGCCAGATGGTTAGGACAGGACTCGCCACCTCAGGAAGGTCTCCTGGGAGCATTGGCTCTGTAGCCACCCTGTTCACAGGGGTGACAGACACCGGAGCTCAGGATCCTTAATCTCATCTGAGGTGCTGCAAGACAGAAGGCAGTGCCCTGCCTGGGCTCAGGGCCAGGGGAGTGTCGGGAGCCCAGGGCCATCCCATTACCATGGTGAGCTCGAGGAAGACCCTCGTGGGCCTCCACCTTCAGTGCAGGTTTGGGATGGTGTGCGTGTGTGTGTGTGTGTGTGTGTGTGTGTGTGTGTGTGTGTGTGCTACTGGGGATTGAGCTCAAGGCCTTCACAATGAGCTACATCTCCAGACCAATTATATCTGGAATTACAGGCCGGTATTGCAGGACCTGGCTTAGAGCTGTGTTTTATTAATGTCTATATGGTCAGAACCTGGTGTAAAACATGCAAGGTCTTAAGATGGATGGATGGATGGATGGATGGATGGAAGAGTGGAAGGATGAATGACTGAGCAAATACAGGGGTGGAATGATTGTCTTGGTCCCAGGTTTCTGTCCAGGGAAGCTGGGTTTAGGAGGTAGCCCTGTCTTTTGGGTCCTCCCTCCCCAGCAAGGCGCCATGTATAAAAGCCTCATTAATATCTCCAACAATGAGCAGCAGGATGAGCCCTATCCCTTCTCCATGAAAAGTAAACACCCCTCAGGGGCACGGAAGGCCAAAGCACCTTTCCCCATGGCTCTGCTGCAGCTGGTGACCTTCAGGGAGCCCATTAGGGACCAAGAGAAGGTATCAATCCCAAAGAAAGACCCCTGGATACCCCAGCAGGAGCTTCCTGGGCCCAGCAAAGGAGGGACAAGGGCCAGATCCTTCTCACAGTTCCAGCTAGCTAGCCCTGGGGACCCAGGGTGGGGTGGGGCCCCAAGTGAGCCCAGGTGGAAGGACCAATCCCATGAAATCAACAGGGTGACCAGCATGGGTGACGTCCCTACTGCTATGCTGTGGTAAATGAATTGCAGATATGGCCACAAGGCTCTTCCCATCCTTCGCCTTTCCCCATGGGACTCCTTAGCTCTGGCCACCACAAGGAGGAGCCCAGGGACTTCCCCCTTAAACTTGGGCCTGATCACATTGGCTGGTGACAGAGAAAGGCCTGGTCTCCCAGCTCAACGTGTGCCTCAAAGGTCTCAGTGTTTGGGTCTCTCCATGGCTTCTCTGTCTCTGACAAAAGCAGTGGGCTGGCCAGCTAGAGGTGAGCACAGGGGTGAGTAGCCAGGCTGGACCCAGGAGATCCCTGCCCAGGCCCACTCACTCCAGCATGGCGGCTCACAGAATCACAAGCTGAAATGCACATGCTCGGTAGCATGTGAGGGGATGGGGTGCAGGATTGCTTCCTCTGCAGCATCACCAGGCGGTGGGTGGCTGGCCGTCCACCTGTGCCAACTCAAACTCCTCCAGCGCAGTGTCCCTGGGCTGTGATGCCCAGCCACAAAGCTCCTTCTCCTTCTAGCTTGCTTGCGTGTTTTATTTATGCTCAACCAGAGAGAGAGCGAGAGAGAGAGAGAGAGAGAGAGAGAGAGAGAGAGAGAGAGAGAGAGGAGAGAGAGAGATTGTAATTCAGTCAAAATTTAAATATTAAAAGTTCTTACAGAATGTTTTGAAAAATCGTAAGGCATTGTCCCTGTGTTTCTTTCTTTTTCTAGGGTCTTTACACTGAGCTACATTCCCAGCCCATTTTTATTCTTGATTTTGAGACAGGGTTTCACTAAGTTGATAACATGCTCAGGCTGGGCTTGAACTTACGATCCTCCTGCCTCAGCCTTCCAGTGCTGTTGTCCCTGCCTTCCTGCAGGGCACCACCCCTCTGGGCCTCAGAAGCAGCAGCTACTTGGTAGTTGAGATTTTCCCCACACCTGGGGCTCTGTCCTGCCGCTAACTCTTGCTCCTGGGCGCAAAGCCTGAGCGTCCTACCTCACGCTGACCTTGGGCACTTCCTCTGTCGGAGAAATCTCTGTGTACTGGCTCTGGCACACGTTGGCAAACAACACCAAGACCTTGAGGGCCTCGGGAGGAAATAGAGCCTGGGTCATGGGAGAGACGGCTGGTTCTGTGTGTTTAAAATGCAAATGGCAGGTGGCCTCTCCCGCAACAGCGACCTGTGGAGGCGCCTGGGTTCCTCTTAGAGAGGACGCCACCGGCTTTCCCAGGCTAACACCTGCCACAAGCCCTGAGCACGACCCTGGCTTTGCTCTCCTGCCCCTGCACAGTGGCCCAGGCGCCCCCTGCGGTCAGTGGCTAAAGCTCACTTCTGACTCACCTTCCTCTCCCTGAAGCTCCCTCACCTCGCCCTCCCCGTCCCTGTGCCCACCCTGCCCAACCCAGACTGGACCACCACTATTTTCACAGCTATCACAGCTGCCACGGGGTACCAGACCCAGCACAGCCAACTTCCCTTCAAGGCGGGGAACCTGCCGTGTACCCTCTCCTCATTACCAGCCCCGCTGCAGACTTATTACCCAAAGTCGCTCCGGACTGAAATTGAATGTCCATGATTTGCATAGTTTTGCATCTCATTTGCATAGGGCTTATTTCTTGTCCAAAAATAGTGGCGTTCGTCCACTATTTTGCTCCTGACTCCACGACTCTCAGAATTGTTCTTTGCATCCTTGTCTTCTCACCTTCCAGCCCCCCACCCCATCCCCGACTGACCTCACCCAGAGAGACATCCAGCTGTCCCACGGCCAGGGAGGGGACAGGCCCGTCCGTTCTCTCCTCCCACTGTGCCACTGGGTGTCTGTGTTGGGCTTCGAAGCCGAATGCGGGCTGGCTTGGCATCTCTGTGCTCAAGCCCAACATCCGGTCTGGGTATACCAGCAGCCTAGGAAGGTCCTAGATGAATCAAAGAAAATGAATGAGACAGAGATGGAGTGAGTGGTTGGGTGAGGAAGCCATGACACAAAAGGAGCCAGAGGCCTTGGAAGACAGAGACGGAGTCTGGAGAAATAATACAAGGTCAGCATTGGGGTAAGACAGGGCCGGGGCTGAGTCCTGGAGACCCCAAGCCAGGCACGTGGCCCTGTGCATGTCCCCTCCATGCTGGTTGCCTCCATTTCTCAAACAAAACCAGGGCCCACTGTACCACAAAGCCTGGTGCAGTGCCCAACTCAGAGAAGGGACCCAAGAAATATCTGTAGGGTAAATGAAGGAATGAATGAATGAGTGAATTAATGAATGGATGGACACAAAAGCAAATCCTGTAGGTTGCTGGGAGGATGACAGGACTCACTGCCCACAGGCATCCTGGGCGGGGACCAGGGCACACAGTCACTCGCTAGGAGTTCCGCCCATCCACTCGAATTCCGGTGTCACCAGGACACGTGTGTCCCCACTGAACACACCAAGAACACAGACAGGTGCCACTCAGTGGTTCACTGGGCACCAACTTCATGGTGGACCCTGAGCCAGTCAGTGGGCGGCCAGGGGTGAGGCTTGGGGTCCGCTCCCAGGGCTTTGCAGCTGGGCTGGGAGAGAACAGGCCTATCTCCAACATAAAGTAGCTAGAGAGAGTGGGGGGAGGCAAGGACCCACCACAGGGACCCCGGGAGCCGCGCCCACGTGTGACATCGTGGGGGAACGAAGCAGGCCTTGGTCTCCCTGTGAGATGGTCTGGAAGGAGGATCGTGGAGGTGGGGCACAGCTGAGAGGTAAACAGGCTTCTCATCTAGAAACTGGAACTCATAAGACTCACCGGAAGCCAGGCCTGGTGCCTCAGCCTATCATCCCAGCAATCTGGGAGGCTGAGGCAGGAGGATCACAAGTTCAAACCCAGCCGGAGCAAGTTGGCAACTTGTGCTAACTTGAGACCCTGTCACAAAATACAATAGAGCTGGGGACATAGAGTGAAGGTCCCAGGGTTCATTCCCAGTGCCATAAAAAAATTAAAAAATATATATAAAGATCCACATGCCAAAGTTGTCCCAAGAATGCAGATTCCCAGTGGTATCTCTTGGTCCCCACAACTTTCTCCTGAGATAAATGCCATCATATAGCCCTGTCTCAGGAGTCAGGTATGGCCACTATAAGGACACAAAGCAACTTCCTCCCTGTCACCATGTCAGAGGAGCCTGGAACGTGTGCATGTGTGCATGCATGTGTGTGTGTGGTGCGTGTGTGCATGCATGTGTGGGAACACAGATGTGGGGCACACTCTCTGAAAGGCAGATGCCACTAACCCGGCTCCTTGGTGCCTCTCAGAGCCTCTCAGAGGCTGAAGTTGCTTTCAGGGCCCAGCTCCCAGATTCTGCCTGCTGTAAAAAATCATGTTATAATTACAAGTTAATTAAAGCAGAAGAGATCAAAGCCACTTTAGACAGATTAATGATATGGCGAGTGCCAGAAATTTTACCGTTTTATGTATTAACCACATTGTCGTTTTTATTCCACTTTTCTCCCTTCTTTTGTGGCAGCCGCAAAGCCTTTCATATCTTCCCCCGGCCCCCCTCCAAGCAGGAGGAATTTGAAGTCCTAACAGCTGCGCGGAGCTGTCTGTGGAGAAGGGACCCATTGAAAGGATATCAGAAAAATCAACGGGCCTTTTTAGCTTCTGACTACATGAAGCAACCATGCGCCTAACCCATCCTTTCAAAAAAATTTTAAAAAGCCTGAAAAACATCAGTCGTTAAAATGAGGCCAAGCAGAGGGGAGAATTGCAAGTGGGGCGGCCCCACTCCCGGCCCTCCAGGGAGGTTCTGGGAGGAAAGAAATTTTTGCATTTCAGGTTGGACACCTGGCTGAGCATGACAACCAGCCATCAAAGCTTAGCCAGAGGGCAAAACTGATCCCAAGAACCCAAGCAGAAAAGTAAATAACTGGTCCCTGGGCTCCTCGCTCATCCCTCACCAGGTGTCCCCTGAATGTCCCCGGTTGTCAAGCACCCCCATAGCCTGCGGTAGGATGGTGAGCAGGTCAGAGGTTACCTCCGCCTTCACGGTGGCTCCGATCCAGCCGAAGGGAGCGCTCGGTTAATCCGTGCAGTGCACAACGGGGCCGGATGTGGTAGAATCGCAGCCACCTCCTCATCTCTGTGGCTGAATAGTTGCGAAGTGGGCCAAGACATGCGGTCCCTGGCGGGACAGCAAGAGCACTGGCATCCTGGGCAGAAAGTCAGCTTGGCCACTTTGGGGCATGGAGATGCCGGCCCAGCCCTGTGTGGTCTGACTGTCCCAGCTTGGGTGCCAGCTGTGTAAGTGCAGAGACATCGCGGTCGCCTCATCGCCATGGGGCACAGCTGTGTAAGAGACCCTGGGTGCACAGTGCAGCTGGGCCTGCTCACCCCAAGGCCTGAGACAGCTCAACACACATTTGCATTGTGCCCCACTAAGTGGCAAGGGTGGCTCATCCCTTGGGAGCAGGTCATGAAGACAGCACTCAGCCTGCCTGAGTAAGCACCCGTAGCGTGTTAGTGGGATTGTCTATACTGGCAGAAGACTTGTGCCCACCCAGGACACTGAGGAGGGTGGGGATCTGGGGAGGTCCCTATTGGGTGTCATTTCCAGAGAACTGGTGATTTCCTGTGGGTGTGATGGAGAAAAACGACCACCACCCCTCACACCTGATGGGGTGCGACCTCGACCTAATTCACAGAACTGTGAGAGTGGTGATGTCTTCATTCATAGACCCTGCTCTGGGCCCCCGGGCAAGAAAGATCGGCAAGTTACTAATGAGAAAGGCATTTGGAAACGGCCATGCCCGGTACAGATGGCAGGCGCAGTGTTGGGGCTCCCGGGTCTTGAGCCCACCTCTGGCCTCTGCGGCTCTCTGGCCCTTCATCTGCACCATGGGAAAGGCAAACCCCGTGACCTCGCTGTTCCCTCTCCCTCTGCGCTCAGTGCTTCTGTCGCAGGAAATAACAGTGAGGCTTTCGGAAGATATGTCTGGTGGCCGAGCGCAAGGCAGGCTGGGGGCCGGAAGACCAGAAGGGAGACCCTCTGATGGCTTCTTTTGTGCGTTTTTAGTTTCGCTGTCCTGCTGTCCTCTCTCGCCAGAGAACTGGGGGGTGTGAGGAGTTGGAAGCCTTGGCCCAACTGGCCACCCAGATCCACCCAGCCTGCTGGCACCTCTATGCGGTCTGTTCCTACACGCTGAGCCTGATGGAGGCGCTTGTCACACCTGACACAGCTTTTCCCACAATGGGCGGGGCTGGAGGATCTTGGAGGGAGCCCCGACCGACCATTAACGAATATGCTGTTCTTCCTCCGCAGCGAGAGCGATTCAGCACCACCGTCAGCTCTCCCCCACCCACCCCAGTCGCCATGTTGGTTCCTTACCCTGGGAGAAGAACCGCCCTCCTCAGGAAGCTCCCATTGTCAGGGGTGAATTCTGACCCGGAATCCGGGGCTGGTGCAAGAGGGGAAAGCACAGTTAGGGTTCCAGGATGATGCAAAGTGACATAGTCAGGAAGTTAACATCAGGATGATGTGTGTTTCACAGGTCGAGGACGCGGAAGGTCGGGAGAATGAGAAACTTGCCTTAATCTTACAGCTCGTTAGTAGGAGAGCCAGGGCTCAAACCCGGGCCCATCTGAGTCCAGATTCCAGCCTCCTTCTTACCATGTCACAGCTCCTGAACGAGCAGGTGCCACTCTAGAGAACGACACACGGCAGCTCTGAAAATGTCTGTCAAATCATTCGAACAGATGAGTAAGAAGCACAGGAGTGAGTTGGACCAGGGTGTAGACAGCTGGGAGATGGAGGGTTGCAGAGAGCTGCCTCCAGATGCTAAACGGAGGAGATCAGGATGCTAGCTCCCCCTCCAGGGTGAGGTGCACAGGGGGCATCTGGAAGCAATCCATGCCCCCCGCCCCCAGTCCCACGTGGGCTCTGCCTCGCTCGAGGGCATGAGAGGCCCCTCGTCACCTCCAGCTCGGGTCAGGCGGGCAGGAAGCGCGTCCTCCCTCTGCCCCAGCTCAGTTTGCTTGGCAGCAGCCTAATGAAGGCGTCAGTGGCATCTGACAGGCCTGGGCACGCCCCCGACACATGATGGCAATGTGAGCCTGGAATCACACTTGTCTGATGTTGAGGGGAAGACACAAAAGCCCCTGGGACAGAAAAGTCTGAACGGGGTGGAGGCTCCTAAGTCAGACCTAAGGGAGGACTTCCCAGTGCCGGAAAGGCCCGGCTCCACGGGAGTGAGAGAAGGCGCCTTGGAATCAGGGGATCCCTGTGCGGCCATGCTGATCCCAAGCTGCTGTTGGGACACAGAGGGTCGTCCCATGAAGGGACTCTTCAAATCCCCTAACAGCAGGCAGAAGATTTCCTGCACTCACATTCCGCTCTGCAGGTGGGGATCCCGAGGTCCAGGGAAGGGAGGGAGGAGACCACGTTTCCACATCAAGGAGAAGCCAAGCAAGCCTTGGGACCTGTCTCTCCGGCCTCCTGCCCAGACCTGTCACCAGACAAAAGTTCCCTCCACGCTCCTCTGCTTTGATCGTCCCCTTAGCTCCGATGAGGGCCACTCTCCTACACCACATCTCATACACCCACTTCAGATCCAGTCTCCTTCTGGGCCAGGGCCTGCAGTGAAGACACAGGAAGGAACCCTTTTGTGAATGGGATTCTGTGACATGCACAAGAGGTTAGACTGCCAGGGAATGACTACTTGAGGGCACTGGGCTCTGGATCCTTTGATGCTGCACTTTCCTAAGCTCTGAGATGCTCTGAACTGGGAATCCTATGGCCTGAGTTCAAATCCTGACTCTACAAGGTGATCTTGAGCAAGTTACCTTCTATGACTCAGCTTCCCCATATGTGAAATACAGATAATGCTAATAACTTCTTTGCTCAAGGGTCAGAGGCCTTGCTTAGCATGCACAGGCTGTGGGTTTGCTTCCCAGAACCACATCAATATTAGCTAGGAGTGGTGGTGTATGTCTGTAATCCAGCACTGGGAGGCTGAGGCAGGAGGATTGCTGAGAGTTCAAGGCCAGCCTGGGCTCCATACTGAGTTCAGGACCCTCCTGGGCTACAGAGAACCTATCTCAAAAAGAGGAGGAGGAGGAGAGGACAACGGCTTGTAAAAGATTGGAAACTGTGCCTGGTATACAGCAAGTGCTCAACAGATGCCAGCTACTGTCAGCACGGTGGGGCAGGTGGGCCAGGGGAGCTGGCTGAGCTCTCCCACCTGGGGTTAGGCTCGGAGAGCCTCTGAAGACACATGCTGATCCGAGGCTGTAGTAATCTGAGCTCTGGGTCTGGGAGTTTTCTGTATGACCTTAAGCTTGACTCTAATCTCCAGGCTTCCGTTTCTCCATTCGGAAAATGAAATACTTGTAGTAAGCAATGTCTCCCTGGCACCCACAGACCTATGAGCTGTGAGCTAAAACAAACCTCTTCTCCTTTGGGTTGTGGGTCATGGGTATTGTGTCCCAGAGACAGGGAGACTGATACACAGGGTGATGTGCAGCCCTACCTGCCCTCCCAGCCTCCCCTGCAGGCTTCCAGGTGGAGCTGGCACTGCGGGCAGAGAAGCAGGGCCATGCTCAGATCCCACGCTCAGGAATCAGACAGGGAGGACCAGGTCCCAGCCTCTGTCCCCAGCCCAGCCTGTCCCCAGCCCTGACACTTTAACTCCTTGTCCCAACTCACCCTTGGTCAGCATCATTAACTCCATCCCCTCAAGACAGACCCAGCCCCCATGGCCCCACTCGCCCTAGGATGTCCCCCATGACCCAGAGGCCACAGCCAACTGGGCTCTCGCTGTGAGTGTGAGGGCAGAGAGGGATGGCAGGGAGGACGGGCAGCCACGGGCCCGCCTCGCTAGCCTCCCCTCATTTCCTGTTGGCAGCCTTCCGGCCTGCCTTTCCTCTGTCCTTCTATTTACCCACCTGTCAATCTCTTGCTCTATCTTTTCATCACCTGTCTTTCTCTCTAAGCAACAGAGCTGTCTGGCCTCCACTCTCCTGCCTGCCTTCCAGAATCCAAATGCACCTACCGTTGGAGTGGTGGCCCTCTCCTCCTTCCTCCCAGCTGGGAAAGCCCTGCCCATGCCCTGAAACTCACGCCCTTCCCAGCCAGCCAGAAGAAGGCTTCCAAGAATCAGGTGTGGCATAACGAAATTACTATCCTCTAACAGCATTGAAGTCTGGGCACTCACACCATCTGGGCTCTGAGCTCCTTTATTCCCTCAACAAACATTTCCTGAGCCCCTAGCATGTGCCAGGTACCTTCACTAGGCCCTGATGTTAGTCGGGAGAGACAAACTTCCCAAGATTCTTGGGAGAATGAGGTTTTATTTGAGCCAAATGTATAAAAGGTATAATCTTCCATCCTCAAAATAGTCACCCTTATGGCTGGGGATGTAGTTCAGTACAAAGATCCTGTGTTCAATCCCCAGTACAGCATTAAAAAAAAAAGGAAGGAAGGAAGGAAGGAAGGAAGAAAGGAAGGAAGGAAGGAAGGAAGAAAGGAAGGAAGGAAGGAAGGAAGGAAGGAAGGAAGGAAGGAAGGAAGGAAGTCTTTACAGATAATTGTCTCAGTTGCTGGGACACATTACCCAATATCCACAACGTAATAGAAGAAAGATTTTTAGAACCGTTTTAGAAGGCCTCAGTTCATTCATGGGCAGCTGGCAATGTCACAAGGGCCTGGTGGAGGACAGCTGCCCAGAGCACCACAAGAGAAACAACCAGGGGCCCAGAAGAATCTGGGGTAGGATGTGTAGACTTCCAGGCCACGAGGCTGTAACCTTCCAGGCACCTGTAATCCACCCCTCCTGACCACATGAAAATCCACAACATCCAAATGCACGCGGCTTTTGGGGGGCCTTACAGATCCAAACCATAACGCACTAAGGGATCCGGCTTAGAGAGGTCAGGTGACTTGCCCCCAACACTGCTAGCAAGGGACACAGCTGTGTCAAACCCAGCCTGATGCCTCTCAAGATGGTCTGCCTCCTTTCTGCATGGTTTATGGCTGGTTCTGTCCAGAGAGGTCCCCACAGAGCCTGGCAGCGGGGTGCTGGGGAGGCAAGAGTGGGCACAGGTATGTGCCTGAGAGGCAGTGGGATCCAGGTCCCCAGGGCCACACCCTCATCAGCTGTTAATCCCTTCACCCTGCCATTCTACAGCATAACATCACCCAAGCTCTGGGACAGACATGTGACCGCCATGACTGCCGCGGCCCTGGGGAAGGGAGTGGGCAGGGTCCAAGTACCCCTACAGAAGCCAGCATTGACTATGGTCTCCAGGACGAGGGTAGGGGACTCAAAAGTCATCACAGCACCCTAGTCCTGCTGCAGGACTGTCCAGACTGGCCTCCGAGGAAGCAAGGGGAATCCCGCTAAGGCGAGGTCCCGGGCAAGGACAGACATCCCCCTGCACAGAGCCGGAAGTGGCTGGCTTGGCCACTGCAGCACAAGCACGGCCACAGACGTGTCTGGATCTCATGCCAGTGACCGCAACTATGACACTCACGGGTCCCTCGCACGCATTGAACAGCTACTATGAGCTGCCCCGTCTTCACAATAACCTTGTAGAGTCAAGACTAATCCCCTGAAATTCACAGTTGGGGAAACCGAGGCATGGTGGAGTCACATAGCTAACTTGCCCCAGGTATTCCGGCCAGGAAGTGGCAGGGCCATGCCGGAAGTTCTACTTCACATCTGACCATCTAATTGCTCAGGCAGAGAACCTTGGCGCTGCCTTTGAGCCTGGCGTGCTCTCCCACCCCACACCTGCCGGCCCCAGGCAGGCTGGCGAGAGGCGAGCCACGGCGCTGCCACCATGCGAAGGCACAGCACACGCTGATCCGTAGGACACGTCTCGCTTCCCAGGGACACAAGCTCCGTGTCAGGCCCCGCTGTTTCCTGCACCGCACACTGCCACATTTCACAGTGCGCTCCTAACTCCCCTCAGCATTACTTTATTAGTGTGTGCTTGCGAGGCATAACACATCACATTCAACCTGGGGTACCCATGCGCGTACATCTCACGCCTTAGTCTCAGTCAGTTCCCCTCCGCCATCCTCCCAACTCCTTCCCATCTGCCCAAAGGCAACCTCATGTCGTAGCATCTCTCTCTTACTTGGTTCTTTAAGTTATTTCTATTCTGGGTTTTTCCCATAAAACAAAAACTTAACCTGGGTCTGATTTATTTAGCATGGCTTGGTAGTCCTAAGGCACGTCCATTTTCCTACAAATGACTCAAAGTTGTCCTTCTTCTTGGCAGAGTAGTACTCCGCTGTGTAGATACAACCCACTTCCATTACTCTTGATCCACTGATCGGCACGCAAGCCGTATCCAGGAGTGGCTATTGTGCGTTGTGCTGCTATACACGTGCGTGTGTCACTGTGACGTGAGGCTATACTCCTCCATTTAAAAGTCTGGTGTCTGCCGTGTCTCTAGATGGCCCCAAGAGGCCAGGGCCAGCGGCTTTTTCCACAGAGGCGTGTGCACATGCCCCCCACTCTGGGCCACACTCACCAAGGCATCTGTTTCTCAGAACGTGTCCCCGTTATTGAGCAGCTGGTTTCTGTAACTGTTGGGGAACATTTGGAATCTGTTAAAAGTGAGAGAGCCTGGCAGTGGATCTAACAATTAAAAAGAACCAAATGGGTCAAGTCACTCCCTGTTATAAAGCCTATCGCTGCCGAAGGATGCAGTCACCCAAAGTTGGGTTCCAATGCCAGCTCTGACTTTCTCCAACTGTGATTTGGGGTGCACCGCTTTATCTACCCTAGCCTCAGTTTCCTCATCTATAAAACGAGGTCAGGGTGCCCCCTCATGGGAGATTTAGAAGACAGACTGCACTTCTTTGGTTCCTGGTACACAACAGCACTTTAGGGGCTGGGGGATTGCTCAGTGGTTACAGCACTAGCCTCGCATGCACAAGGCCCCGGGTTCAGTTCCCCAGCATCACATAAACATTAGCTGCATGTGGTAGTGCACACCTGTAACCCCACTCAGGAGGCTGAGGCAGGAGGATTGCCTGAGTTCGAGGCCAGTCTGGGTTACACCTGGACTACAGAGCAAGACTTTGTCTCAAAAAAAGAAAAAAAAGGAAGCACTTTAGAAATATTGTCATTCTAATGAGCATCCTCTCTCTCCCCCCTTCTCCCTTTTCTTTCTTTATTTCTTTCTTTCTTTCTTTCTTTCTTTCTTTCTTTTTCTTTCTTTTCAAATGTACTACTAAGGATTGACCCCAGGGCCCTCACACCAAACTGTATCTCCAGCCCATTTTTAGTTTTGATTTTTGAGACAGGGTCAAAGTCACTAAATTGCTCAGGCTGGTATTAAACCTGTGATCCTCCTGCCTCAGCCTCACAGAGTGCTGGGATGTCAGGCCTGCGCCAATAGGCCCAGCTGATGGTTGTTGTTGTTGGTTTTTTTTTTTCTTTAATGCAGTGAAATTCACCAGAAGAGCCTCAGTCCCTTTTCAATTTCTCTGCCAAACCAAAGGACCGTGGTCCCACTGTGTGTTCACTGCATCCATGGGGACAAGCGCCGGGGCCCCTCGGGGACGCCAGAGTCCAGGTGCAAATTCTTACAAATATTTTTCCCCTCTGTGTATGTGTGTGTGTATATGGCGCTGGGGACTGAGCTCAGGGCCTCACACTTACAAGCTCTCTAATTTGGAGCCAAGGTCTCATTAAGTTGTCCGGACTGGCCTTGAACCTGCCGCCCTCCTGCCTCAGTTTCCCAGGTACTGGGATCACAAGAGCACGCTGTCACACTCAGCTTTCTAAATGCTTTGATTGGGCCTGGGGATGCAGCACCCGAGGACACCCCCCCCCCACACACACACACACAGGTGCATGTGCACATATTACACAGAGAGGAAGATTTGGGGAAAATTTGCGTCGGTACAGAACACGTCCAGTCTTTTTTTACCCTTGCCATTATTGCTTAAATAATACCACGTAACAACTAATATTATAAACCTGGTAGATTCTGGTTCCAAGCCGGTGGGGCTGATGTTGGCCACGAGGGACCCCAGCAGGTCGGCAGCTGAGCTCCAGGGCTGGCAGGTGCACTTCCGGCAGCGGGAGGCTGGTCTGACCTGTGTATCGCCCGCCCTGGGGAGAAATGACGGGGACAGAGTGACCCTAAATCCCAGCATCTTTAACTCACCGGAAACTCAGTAACAAATATCACCACATTCTCCGCTGGACTCAATCACCCCCAAGGTAGTTTTTAAACAAGAAAAGACTTTAACCAGGGAAGTCGCGAGCCCTTGGGCTCTGGTCCCCTGTCGCAGGGACACCATCTGTCTTCCTGGAGGTGACTCTCACTGCCTTTGTGCAGCTTGGTCGAATGCAGCAGCACAGGGACCGTAAGGATGGCACAGTGATTGAAGTGTTTGAGTGGTGGTGCACATCCAAACAAGGTGGCACTGGGGAGGCTGAGGCAGGAGGATTGCCGCGTGCTTGAAGCCAGCATGGACTACATGGCGAATTCAGGACCAGCCTGGGCTATAGAGCAAGACCCCACCTCAGAAGAGAAAGAAAGAAAGAAAGAAAGAAAGAAAGAAAGAAAGAAAGAAAGAAAGAAAGAAAGAAAGAAAGAAAGAGACAGAGAGAGAGAGAGAGGAAAAGAAAAGAAAAGAAAAGAAAAGAAAAGAAAAGAAAAGAAAAGAAAAGAAAAGGAGAGAAAATGGAGCTTCAAAGCCAGGCGTTGTGAAGCAGGCCTGTCATCCCAGCCCTCTGGGAGGCTGTCACAGGAAGATTGCAAGTTCAAACCCATCCTGGGCAACTTAGTGACTTAGTGAGACCCTATCTCAAAATTTATAAGTAAAACAAGAACGGTTGCAAATTAGCAGTTTAGTGTGAGGTCCCTGGATTCAATTCCTAGTATCAAAAACAGAGATGTTCTAACCTTTATTACATACCCAGATCCCACCTCTAGGAAAACTCAGATTTTTAAGAATTATTTTTTAAATGACAGCACATCCCCCAAAGAGCCTGAGACTCACCCCTCCCCATCAGTGGTGTCCGTCTCCCCGGAAGGCCAGGGCTGCCGGAGATTCGAACACACCCAAAGCTGCCTTGGAAATTGCCGTCCACGTCTCACTGCAAAATCCATCTCATCTGACCCACGATTTGCAAGGCTGGCTCTTGGTCACTGTCATTGGCATGATGGGATCAGGGAGAAATGGAGGGACTTGAGTTACACCCCAAGGTGACCTTCCCGGTCACAATGGCCCGGTGCGGCCCAGCCCTAAGTCAGGCTCTGCCATGCTGTCCCCAGAGCCCTTCCCAGTCTCCCAGCTCCTCTGGAACTAGTCGCTCCCCTCCCCACTCTGCTGCCCGGACAGAACATGTCCTGTCCCAGGGCCCCGGCCTGGCCTCAAGCCTGTGGCATTTGCACCTCTGTGTTTGAGACCAGCCCTTCCAAGCTGCCATCCCCGGGGCCTGGCACAATGCCCTCATACAGCACCACTGGGGCTTCATGTTTGCTGGGGACTCACAGAGGATAGGGGTCCGTTATCCGGGGGGGGGGGGGTAGGGGGGGTGACCAGGGGACAGCCACACACTGGAAGCTTGGCACTGCCACTCCCTCCAACCAGCCCTGCAGAGCTGGCTGTATTCATGCACTTTCACAAAGAAGGGAGACTGAGGCACCAAGGAAGTTCTGCCCCTCCTCTGACCTAGGCACACCCTGGCTGGTTGGTCAGGGGGCTGCTCTCCTTTCTGGAGCCCTCATGGAGGGAACCCCAGTGGCTGCTTTGTCCCCGCCCCTTCCTGAGGTGGGGGGCCAATGACGGAAGCAGTGACGTCATCAAGAATGCTGCGCACTGAGCTGGAGGTCCAGTCTGCAGTCCCAGCGGTGAGGATGCGCAGATTTATGACCCCTGCTGGAAGGGGCAGCTCGCCCACCTCACAGTCATGGCCACGGAGGCACAGAGACCCCAAGATCCCCATGTGCTGGGTCACGCGGGAAGCTGGCAGCCGGAGCAGGGGCAGTGACTCCTAGCCGCCTGCGTGATGTCCGGTCTTGGGCACCTGCCTCAGGAAGAAGGGGACAGCGCACCACGCGTGACCACGACGCGTGTGTCGACCGGCGCTCCCTTTCCTTCTCTCATCTTGACAAGTTTTACGAGGCAGGACACAGGGAACAGGAAGCGGCCTAGTGTCTCCACCCTGAGTGCTGGCTGCTGGCTGGCCCCTGTCCCGGGGAGGGGACCCAGCCGTCCCTGCCAACGAGTCTGCGATAACAAAGCCGGCATTAGGAAGAGAAGCAGTGCGGGAAATACTACATGTTCCGTCAGCCTGCTGGGGAAGGCCCTGTTAATGAACTCCGCTGCGTGCTGGGGACAGGGCTGACTGAGAAAGGGCTACACTGGCTCTGCCAAGGGCTGGAGGCCCAGCTGCCTCCGTCAGATAGGCCCGCGACACCTGGGCAGCTTGAATTCAGAGGCAGGAAGGGCTCAGCGCTGACAGTGCCCAGTGCCCGGGGGTCCCCTGGCAGCCTACAGGTGCTCAGGCCTCTGCACCAGCCTGGGGCGCTGCCTTTCCAGCCTCCCCTGCTGGCGGGACCTCGGGCACGGATCAGGAGGTGACAGGTCACAAGCAGGCGCTCTCAGTGCTGGAGCGCCCTCAGGCCACAACCGCCCCAGGGACTGACAGGAAGCTGCCAGCTGCGGCCTATGCGACTTGAAGTGGGATGGAAACAGGGCCGCCCCACCCCTGGGTCCCCCCACTTCCTTCCTCCCTTGCACTGGCTCCTCTGGATCACCTGGATTCCCCCAGAGCACAGCTCATCGGTTAGATGCAAATCCCATTAGCCGGGGATGCCATGGTCACATGACTACCGGGACACCTCCTACTTCCTGCAGGTCAAGCCTTAGAGGGGAGGACAGGATAGAGGTGTTGAAATGAAGGCAGGGGTGGGCGGGCGCCTTCCCACCGCCTCCACTGCCTGTTCTTCGCACTCTAGCTGTGTGGCTTCGGGTAAGCTGCTCGGCCTCTCTGGCCCTCACTCTCCCCATCTGTGAAAAGAGGATAGTAACAGGATCCGGAGAATCTAATAAGGTAAAGAAGGAGGCACCGAGTAGCCCTGAAGGGAACCCCGAGGCCTGTGAGGCTGCTGTCTTGTTCTTTTACAGAGGTTTCCGTGTCCTTTGGAGTAACTTTCTTACACACCCACTTCACCCAGCACTCTGGAAGTCCCTCCCCAGGGACTCTCGCCAATTGGCCCTGCTACTCAGCTCTGTGGGAGCCTCTGTGACCCCTGACATAAGGCACATGCCCACTGGGCCGGCGATTCTCTGCCGCCACAGCAAGATGCCTGAGACCAGATCATTCACAGAGAACAGGGCCCAGCTCCCGGAGGCTGGGAAGTTCCAGGCAGGACTCCGCCAACCACTCATCACCGGATGTAGGCCTCGTGCTGCATCCTGACGTCACGCAGGTGTCACATGGCGAGGCACAGCGAGCTCAGGCCTCTCTTCCTCTTCCTACAAAGCCACTAGGACCACCCCGGGGACACTGCTTCCAAATACCATGAACATACGAATTTGGAGATTGTGACAGTCTTGATCATCAACTTGACTGGATTTGGAGACATGTAGAGCTATGAGTGGGTCACAATGGCACCAACCTCCCCAGTGGCTACTTCACTGGTGAGTTCACAGCTGCATGGACTCTGCAGAGGTGGGGCCCCGCTGGGGGTGACTGGATACTTGCCGTGGAAGGGTGCATCTCTTCCTGACTCTTTCTCCCTCTCTGCTTCCTGGCCGTCACAAGGCAAGTGGTTTTGTTCCGCCATGATGTTTCCACCTTACTTCAGTCTACATCAGTGATGCCAGCTGACCATGGACTGAAACCTCTGAAACCGTAAGCCAAAAATCCACCTCTTCCCCCTTAAGTTGTCTATGCTAGGTATTTTGGTCATGGCGATGAAAACCTGATGAATAAAAGGATTAAGTTTCCAACGTACAAACTTTTGGGGGACACACTCAAGCCCTGTAGATACTGACAACCCCTTTCATTTTCTGAGCACCTTCTGTGTGGCAGGGCAGGACCCCTGAGATAGAGTGTTCCTGGGAACCCCGACTCATGTTTACTGAGCAAACCAAGCAGCAGGTGCTTTGTGAACTCTAGAAAGAACATCTAGCCACATTTCACAGAAAGGGAAAAGTCCCCTACACTGTGAGTCATGAGGCGCCTAAAGTCCAGGCCATCAAGGGGCCATCAGGGCCAGTGGTGCCAACTCAGGCCACTGGCTGGGGCTGAAAACAGGGCTCACGGACCAAGAGCCACAGAGGGAGGGAACAGGCGGGCAGAAGGGAGCCAGTGGTCCCTTGTCCCCCAGAGGCAATTGGGAAGAGGTAGAGGGTGACACCCAGGCTAGGCAGGTGTTCGCTTTCTTCCCTCTAGGGATTACACAACAGAAACTACCCAGGACCTGCTCCATGCACAAGTATGCACACACACACAGACACACACACACACACACACACACACACGTGTTCAAGTGGGCCCCTTGGTGTATCCTGGCCTGACAGTACCCGGATCTGTGATGTGCTTACTTCAACTGTCAAATTATCCAACATGCTTGAATCTTAGAAAACTCTTCAACCTTCTGGCCCCTAAATAGAAATTCAGAAATGCTAACCTTTGCCTCACCGTGACCTTGCTGTGTGGCCCTGAGTTGGTCACTTCCCCTCTCTGAGTCTCTCTACAATAACACAGTTGAGTAATGACTTTTTCATTTTGGGGGCCATGCGGTATTTGTGATTGAAACCGGGGCTTTGTACTGAGCTACGGTTCCAGTCAATTTTCCATTTTGGTTTTGAGGAAGGGTCTCAGTAAGTTGCTAAGTCAGCCGGGCTGGGCTCAAACTTGTGGATTACAGGCCTGTGCCACCGAGAGACTGCAGTTCTCGGCCAGGTACCTTGCTTTGTCCCTGCCTGCAGAAAAGGCCATGGCAGGCCTGTGCCGGGAGGGGGTGGGCAGGTGCCTGAGTTATTTTCAGCTCCTGATTAGGAGCCTCTTGCCAGCCTCGGGCCCTCTGACCCCGCGCTCGCCCGGCCGAAGGGTGTACCAACCGCTTAATCAGACCGCTCTCCACACAGCTGATGAATAGAGGCTCTCGCTTTGCAAAAAAGAAAGAAAGGAAGAATGGAAATGCTTCTGTAAATCAGCTGTTTGTTTAACTTTCCCTGGCATTTAATGATTGCGAGGCTGGGGAGAAAGGGAGAGCTGGAAAATTAATTTGAGTCTCGCCAGAAAAGCCAGTCAGGGAAATAATGAACTTCCCAAGTTTCCAGGAGAATAGAGCCGGACGATGGGGCGGGGGGAGAGGCGAGAGCTGGGGACCTCCACACGCCAGAGCTGGGCTGTGCAGAGCCGTGGCTCGCGTCCTCTCTGAGCCCCCGCAAACAGGGCTGGGGGCCAGGCTGGGACATCGGCTTCCTCCACCAGGCAAAGCCCCTGCAATCAACCCCCTCGCCCCAGGATGGTTAAGAGTGAGGGACGCAGGGGCAGCAGAGGAGGCCATGGACAGTAAGGACAACAGTTGTACATTCTTGTGCTGTGTGCATGGATATTCACATGTGCACACACAATGGTGGCAACATGTATGGAGAAGAGGGAGAGACGTATGGCTCCTGGCTGGAGGCATGAGAAAGACTTCAGGGATCATCTGCATATTGAGTTCCTGTTCTATAAACACTGGCCCTGCGATGGGACAGGGATGGGCTGACACCCCCATCTCCTGTTCCTAGCTACAGGATGTCTCTGTCACAGGCTGGTAATTCTTTTTACTGGAAGTAAAAATTTAAGGTAAGGGGCTTCCAGCAAGAGTCCCGTGGCACATTCTCATTGGACTGTCTTGGATCATATAACACTCTGGAACCAATCATGTAGTCAGAATGAATGGCCTTTACTGATTGGCTACAGAAAGGTCAGGTGACCCAACCTTTTACACCAAAGCCATCTGCCCCAGCACCAGGAACCACTGCCTGTGGCAAATTGTGCCGTGCTGCCGGGGACTTTGCGTTCAGCCACCCAGGGTCGTCCCTGAAGACAGACTGTTCTTCCCGGCATCCTGAGGCCCTGTGCAAACGCATCTCCTACAAGGAGCCTTCCACAACCACCTGGTCCCAAAGGCCCTTCTTCTAAGCTTCCCGTGGACCCTCTGTGCTATCACCCCCAACTTAGGCAGTGTGGTTAGGTACCTGACTGTCAGCACACGTCTTGCGTGGCTCACAGACTCCCTGAGGGCAGAAACTGCGTTATTTAACCCCGCCTGTTCCAGGTTCAGCACCAAAACAGTCAGGGAAATACGCACGAATGAATGAGCGAACACAAAACGACACGGGGCCTGTGTTCTCCCATCTCCTCTCTGACATTAACTTCCTGGTGGCACCCTGTCCTGCCAGGTTGTGCTTCCTGGTGTCCGACGTGAGTCCTCCCTGCTCTTTGGGGTAGGGAGCGCTACGGAGATGCTCACCGCCCTTCCCACAAAGCCCTTCGTCCAGGCTGTGCCCAAGCCAGAGCCCTCAGTGGGGACTCCTCACAAAAAGGCTGGTGGGACAGCTTCTTCCGAAGGAGGTGGGACCCAGCCCCACCCCCTACCCCACCCCACGGGGCTGGCATGCTTTCAGGAAAGGGCTGGAGGAGGCTGCACCCGGAAAGCACCACCGCCTCCACCCACCCCTCCCGGCAAGCACGTCCTCGGCTCTCCCTCCCTCTCACCACCCTGTCAGGGGCTGACGGCTGATGGACGGGAGGCTGTCATCTCCTCCCCACCAGCCTTGCCATCGTCCCCTCCACCCCCTCCCTCCTCCTGGGGGCTGTGAAGCAGCTCTTCCTAACGAGTTGGCACTCTGCCTGGCTTCTGGCACTCCAGGGAAAGCAGCTCCTTGCATACTGTGCCAAGATACTGGTAGAGGGCAGAGCCACCTCCCACCAGGGAGCACCAGGCAGGGTCCCTCATCCAAGCCCAGGGTTCTGTTTGTCCTCACCGGACCCCAGAGCCGACCTGCCCTCAGCATGCCTGCTCCCTCCAAGAGCCCAAGCTGCCAGCACTCTGTCTCCCTGAGTTCTCCCCAGAAAACCAGGAAATACAGGAGCCAGAGGGCACCTCGTACAAAGGTTTCAATTCCAAAATGGAAGGCAGGGCTGCAGCAAAGATGGCAGCCGCCTCCCTGAGGAGGCAGAGAGCATCTGGGTGAGGGTCATCCAGAGAGGGGTAGAAACCCCACCCATACAGGCGTCTGAGGACCTCACTTGCAAAAGTCGTCAGTTCCCCAGTGACACCATGAGCTCCAAGATGGCCCAAGCACACCCAGCCCTCCCCAGCACCTAGCCCCACACCGAGCACAGGGCCTGGTGTCCACTGGGACTCTGTCTCAATCCATTTGTACTATTCAAACAAGTGCCCAAGACTGGGTCATTTGTAAAGACCACTGTAATAATCCCAGCACTCCGGGAAGCTGAGGCAGGAGAATTGCAAGCTTGAGTCCATCCTAGGCAACTTGGCAACTTTGTGAGAACCTGTCTCGAAATCAAACCCAAAAGAGGCTGGAGACACAGCTCCATATGAAGGCCCCGGGTTCTATCCCCGGCTCTACAAAAGAGAAGGAGGGAGAGGAGGAAGAGAAGCTTATTTTCTCACAGTTCTGGAGCCTAGAAAGTTCACGATCCAAGGTGCCAGAATGTCTGGAATCCGAGGAGGGCTGCACCTTGCTTTCAAGATGGCGCCCGGTTGCCGCATCCTGCGGAGGGGACCAGGTTCGACTCCTTGTGACCAAACCACCACTTAAGACCATCCTGTTGGCCATGAACTTTGATGGGGGGAGATACATTTAAATCATAGCAGTGCTCAATACATATTTATTGCATGAATTATTACACAACAAACTTCGTTAGCTACGGCTAATGTGGATTTACTGTCCATTGTTTCGTACATGTTTGCTGAGCACCTACTACGTGCCAGGCTCTGTTCTGGGAGGTGGGGATACAGCAGCAAACAGAATAGGGTTATGAAAATTATTACCTACATAATGAGATCCTCAAAATAATCGCATACGTGTTAGGAAGAAGGGAGAGGAGAGTTTAGCTAGGCTGGAGACAGTGTGTCTGCCAAGGCGACGTTTTTGAAAAGCCCCGAGCTGAGCATGGTAATCTATACCTATATTTCCAGCATGATAGGAGGCTGTGACAGGAGGATCTCGAGTTTGAGCTCAGCCTGGACAACCTAGAGATTTGGGGAGATCTTGTCTCAAAATGTTTTTAAAGGGCTGAGGTTGCAGCTCTGTGTGAAGGCCCTGGGTTCAACGTCTTGTATCATAAAACAAACAAAACCTGAAAGGATCAAGACACCGAGCTACGCAGAGGTCTGGAAAGACCATTCCAGGAAGCAAGCAGCCAAGGCAAGTGCCCAAGGCAGGAGATGCCCAGCAACAGCAGGAAGACCCTGCGGCCAAGGGGCGGTGAGCAAGAGGGAGGTCACCAAGGCGGGTCCCAGGGCCGAGTAGGGGCCAGGCCTCCAGGGCTATGTGGACCAAGGGATTACCTCATATTCCTCCTGAGCTCATAAAAGCAGGGACCTTGAGGACAGAAAGGGTTGTGGTGTCACCACTATGCATCAAGTGCCTATCCTGTGACAGGCACCTCTCACGCTATGGTCATCTGCCCAGTCAAGCCTTGTGAGTCAGGCACCGTGCTGTCCTTAGGTCACAAAGCAGCCAGATGGTGCAGAGCACCCTCCCCCCAGTCAGGAGCGGGCATGCAAGGGGAACGTGGAGGCTGGCCAGGCAGGGGACGGGCGACAGCTCCCTGCCCGTCTGCTCCCCACAGGCTGCTGAGAGAGATGCAGAGATGGCTTGCCAGGAGGAGGCAGTGGGTGGTGGCACTTCCTGAGCACCGCCCTCTGGGCCTCTCCTTGGAACACGCCCACTTAGAAGAAGATGTTCCAACATCCTGTGTGCACCAGGAGTTCCAGAGCCACAAGGGACTGGATTCAGGAGGGGTCACCCAGCTGCTAGAACTCAAACCTAGCCCCTCTGCAGCCAAAGGCCAAGTGCTTCTGAGGCCGCCTCCTGTGCCCTCCTCACCACCGAAACAGAGGAAGGCTCCCTGCTCCCAGCCCCCCTGCAGCCTCTCTCCCTTCTGGAAGGTTATTTTGGACTCAGCGAATGCAAACCCATGTCAACACCCATCAAAACAAAAGTTAGTTCCCCTCCTCTCCGCAGGAAGGGACATCAGCCCAGAAGCTCTGGCACGCCAGAATAGTGACTTGCACGATATGGTTTCTGGGCGGTGAGACTCCAGGCACACTGGCAGTGGGATGAGTGGTGAGATATTTTGGGCAAGGACCCTTCCCAGCAGCCACCACTCATACCCTGCTGGCTGCCGCCCACTCCCCTCGTCCTCAGGGCCAGGCTCACACACGGGTGGGTTCTCGCAGACAATCTATTCACAGGCTCTTAAAGCTGGAGAAGCTTCAGGGATCACCCTGGCATATTCTTTCTGTCTTCTGGCGGGGAACCTGAGAAGGGGTCTTGTCTAAGGTCACACAACTCTAGTTTGGGGCAGAGCCAGGATCAGAGCCAGTTTGGCTGACTCCTGGCCGAAATGCAGCCTGACAACATCAGATCAGTCCATTTAGTTCCAAGTCAGAGACTCAGCACAATGGGCAGTTTTCCCACATAGCTGTGTGGTTTGCAGAAATGCAGGAACTAGGCTAGATGAGGTAGTCTCAGCCACTTGGAAGCTGAAGCAGGAGGATTATGTGAGCCAGGAGTTCAGGGCCAGGGTGGGCAGCATAGTGAGACTGTATCTCGGAGAGAGAGAGAGAGAGAGAGAGAGAGAGAGAGAGAGAGAGAGAGAGAGAGAGAGAAAGGACTTCTGGAACCTCTGTCTGGCCATTAACATCTCCATAACAGTAGTGCCTGTGTCACGGCTGTGGGCTGGAGTGTGCTGGGCACAGCACTGGTGCTCAGGAAAGATCAGGAAGTTCTCCACCCTCCTTGTGTTCCAGGCCCTCTGCTGCCCTTTGTGCCGCACAGAGTGCATGACCTGCCCCCCACAAACCCAAGCACCTGGAGTGAACTGGCAGCCCAGGTGTGATGCAAAGTGGGGCATTGCTGTCCCACTGTCCTACCTCTGTTCCCCCATACCACACTCTACTCTGGTAGAACAGCCCCGAATGTCCTCGAATGGGGGAACCAGCTAAGTGGGCAACAGGTGGAAGGGATGGGGCTGCCTTGCAGAGGTCCCAGAGGGTGGACAAGAAGCAGGCAGAAACATGGGACAGGAGCGGGTGCAGACACCGTGGTGGCAAGGGCCAGGGGCGGGGCTCTGAGAGGCAGGTCCTAGGCAGGATGTTGGAAGACTGCACAAGACCAGGACTCAAGAACCCGACACAGCCCCACAGGTCTACAGCTCCTCTGCTGTGAAATAAGGGGTTTTAAGCTGGGAAACCTTGTCCTGGGCTGGACAGAGAAAAAGGGGGCCATCTGCTGAGCCCTGGGACCAACCACCTTCACCACCAGAGGAGCCTCACAGAGCCAAAAACTGCCAGAGCCTGGAAGGTCTTGAAAGAACAAAAACTTCAACTTTATGGATAACAAAAGGATGCCCCAGAGCAGGGAGGGGGACCTGCCTTCATTATCTAGCCCCCAAGCGCCCACAGCTGGTGAGGACAAGCTCAGGAGTCAAGGTTTCCTCCAGCTTAGTCACTTTCTCATTGCCGGGACACCCTACCCAACACCCACAACGTAAAGGACACCACACCCCATACCCACCGTCGTTTCAGACGTCTCAGCCTATGCATGGTCAGCCAGAGCCATTGGCCGAGGAACCGTGTGTGGGAGGGCCCAGTGTGGTGGCCAGGAAGCAGAGAAAAGCGAGGAGCAGGAAAAGAGATTACGTCCTGCCAGGTCACGCCCCCAGGGACGTATTTCTCCAAGCAGCCCCATTGCCTAAGAGCACATGAACCCATTCACGGATAAGTATGGTTAAACCCACTGGTGAGCGTGGCACCCGAATGATGCAATCACCTTCTGAACACGCGAGGCTTTGGAAACATTCTAGGTCTAAGCCATAACACTCCGCCTGGTCCCTGCAGTTTGTTCCGCCACTCTTGTGAGCAAATAAGACACGGATAACCCGGCACCGCTGGGCGGTGAGCGCTTGCAGCCCAGTCCTGGGGCCTGGAGTCTGCCAGAGGCGCGATCAGCAGGGTTGCTTGGCTCACGCTTCTCGGAAGACATCCGCGGGGAGCTGTCCGAGGTGCTGACACCTTCTCCCAGATGCTGCATCCACAGGGCGGTCTGGGGTTGGTGGTGGGGTCACAGCAGCTCCCCGCTAGTCGCTGGGACTCAATACCCGACATGCGCAAGTTTGGGGAGGGAACTTTTACTGTCGCTCACAGTTACAGAAGGTCTCAGCCCGTTCACGGGCGGGCAGCTGGAAAATGGTGGAATCACACGGTGGGACCACACCTAGAGCCAGAGCTAAAGCCAGTGCTCGGTAGACAAAGATCCTCACAGCATGGAAGAACAGAAAGAAACCAGGGAGGAAGGGTGGAGCCAGCACTCACCCCTCGGAGTCAAGCCCCAAGCAGCCGCCCCTTCCAGCCAGGGCCCCCCCCCCCCATCCTACACAGTATCCGTAGGTACATGAGGCTCTTGGGGGACACTCTGGATCCAAACCATGACACAGAGCAACTCCTACTGCAATCACATCTCTTCTGAGCCAACTCTAATTAAGCAAGGATAATGACAGAGATCAAATATTAAAAAAAAAAAAAAAGCTACCGTATATCACCGTCAAAGCAAATGTTCATTGAGCAGTTACTGGGGACCAGGCACTGTTCTAAGGGCTGACTGTGGAACAATCCAGTGAACGCTGACAACAGTTTTATAGTGTGTGTACCATTACTAAATCCCTTGCTACATGTTAGAAAACTGAGGAACAGCAAGGCAACTTCACAAGGTCACGCAGCTCGTGTTAGCGCCGAGATACACACCCCGGCAGTTGGAATCTGGAGCACAGTCGCTTAATTTCATCCCTCCTTTCCCATCCCCTCGTAATCACGTAATGTGGTTGAAGGGCAAATGGAAATGATGTTGCATTATCTGCTGCTTTGCATGATTGGTGACATGGTTTCTTTCCATTAATGCACAAAATCCAGGAGCTGACTGATGAGGAAAGGAGTTTCCACCCTTCCTCTAGAGAAGGCTTGGCTGGGGTCAGAGGAAAGCCCATAGCTAAGGCAGAGAGTCCCCAGGCAGCTCAGAGCTACGTCTAGTTGTCGGTGATCAGGAGGATCCAGGGACAAAAGACATAGCCCAATGGAAGCAGAAGCTGGAGAACCGGAGCTAGGAGATTTCAGGGGCAGGGCTGGGTTGAAAATGGTCAGGACGCTCAGTGTTGGGTCCCTTAGGAATGAGGAACTTGGCATCCCAGCAGCTGGGAAGACTGCTTACTGAGGACCCTGAAGGGGACTGCCTCAGATGAAGAGGATATGGTATCCAAGCCGCCTTCTTCCCCAGGTCCCACGGCTGACACACCCAAAGCCACAAAGGCCCAGATGTCAACCTCACTGAGGGAGACTCCAAAGAACCGCTTCAGCTCCGATGGCCAAGCCTGGCTGGCCAAGGCTGTTTGGGGCCATGTCCCAGCTCAGGTTCACCCTCTTCCCAGTCCTGCACCCCCCTCTCCTTTCCATGGGTATCATGCCCACTTCCTGTCCCACATCCTGCCCACCACCCTCCATGTCCGTCTCCTTTTCATGTGCTGGGGCTTAGAAAATGATGCCCCAAGTGTGGAGCCATGACATGTTCAGCTGGGAACCAATCTTCACATTACATCCTCCCCTGATGCCCCCAACCCCTGCTTGGGTCCTCTTGTTCTCTTACAGGTAGGGGCTCCTCTCTCCCCTCACCTGCCATGTGACTGGACCCACCCCAGAGACCACAGGAACCATCTCCCCCCTGAAATCTCACTGTCGCAGAGGAGAAGACTGAGGAACGCAGTCACATCTGGAGGGACTTTTGTCACAAGATAATATCTGGCTCTCAGACTCATTCCAATTCCAAAGAAATCATTCACAAGTTAATTTCCATCTCTGGGGTTCACTCATTTTTCCTAATAATCATCCACTATTTCTCAAAATTGCTTACAGTCCTCCCCCTCCCTGTTCGCCTGCACTTTCCCGGGCACGTGGGTGACCAGGCTCCCCTGGTTCTACCCCCCACCCTGTGCACCTTAATAACTTTGGGGGGGCATCTCCTCTCTTCATTTGCATATTGCCCATTCACTCCAGCAAGCCAGCCAAGAGTAAAAGCTAAACTTCCCCTCGCATCCACACGGAGATGCCAGCCTGCAGCAGTCTCAAAAGCTCAACTGTGCTCCAGGGAGATGCCAGCCCCCACCGGCCATGGAGATGTGGCACATTAGATTAGCTACTTATTGGTGAGTTGATTTCCCTCCAGGCACAGCCCACGGAGCAGGTTAATCAACAGCACCCCCGGAGAGGGAGGACGCCCCCATCACTCAGGCAGAGCAGGAAGGGGCGAAGGAGGCAAGAAGCGGAAGACTGTGCCAGCACACGAGGCTGATCAGTGCCAAGTGCCCCTTCTTCGTGAAAGGTCCCTGGGTAAGTGAAACCAAGGTGGAGACATGTCGTGTGTGGAAAGACACGGAGGATCAGAGCAGACCTTGTGCTTGTGTACCCACTCCCGCAGTGACAGTGAAGACTCACCCTTCCACTCACATAGCAGTGTCGCGGGCTTGCTGCTACGAGGCCCACTTTGCTTCTACAGAT
This sequence comes from Ctenodactylus gundi, assembly GCA_004027205.1. Classification (NCBI taxonomy): domain Eukaryota; kingdom Metazoa; phylum Chordata; class Mammalia; order Rodentia; family Ctenodactylidae; genus Ctenodactylus; species Ctenodactylus gundi. The sequence continues at coordinate 110,622 of PVKB01002655.1, read as the reverse complement.
GCGGAGGTTGTCACCCAGAGGGTTGGTGGCAGAACGGGCTCAAACTAAAGTTTCCCAGTTGCAGAGCTGAATTCATCCTGTGGGCTGACGGCACAGAGAGGCCAAGGCACAGGCAGGGGCGGGCGAGCAGGAGGGCAGCAGCCCAGCAAAATGGAGCCGTTGCCGGGCCCGGGGCACTAGTCTGTCATTCCAGCCCTCTGAGAGGCTGAGGCAGGATGATCCAAGCTTAAACCCAGCCTGGACAACATTGGTGACTTAACAAGACCTTGTCTCAAATCAAAAATCAGAAGAAATGGGATATAGTTTAGTGTAAGGACTCTGGGCTCAATCCCCAGTCTCTCTGTCTCTCTGTCTCTCTCTCTCTCTCTCTCTCTCTCTCTCTCTCTCTCTCTCTCTCTCTCGTACACAATCGAACTTTAAAAGCTGGATGATTTTACAAAAAAAATTTTTTTCCTATAGAGACAAGGAAACATGGCTCCATAGTCTCTCAGAATCAGGCCACAAATTGCTAGCCACACCTCTCCTCAGCCAGGTGAGTGGACAGAACACGCAGATGCTGTACCTGGTGGGCTAAGTCCACATTCATTTCCAGGCAAGGGAGGGAGAGGTGTTCCAGGGATAAATGGCCACCCCCACTTCTCCTTGGCCAGATGAGAGTTGACAAAACACGTAGGTGCTGCACCAAGAGGTCAAAGTTCAGGTTCATTTCCAGCCAAAGGAGGGAGAAGCCAGGGCCAGGAGGAGGGGAAAAGGCCTGGACATGCCTCTTAGGTCCTGTGGTCCCTCTTCCACTGTTTCCTGCTTATAGAAACCTGGGCACCCTTATAAATGGGGAGATGGCAATTTGGCTGATGAGAACCCTCTATCTCCTCAGAGCTACTACTAAATTCATCCTTTAAAAAAATAAATAGATAAATGGCCTCCTTGGAGATGGTCAGTGGTGAGCGACTGCACCTGAGTGTGGACCAAACTGGCCGGTTACAGGAACTGTCTGGATCCATGAGGGTCTGACTTCTGCCACAGGGTGGAGGGAGGTCCTGGCGGACAGGTGGTGGAACCTCTGGAGGGCCAAGCCCCCCTCTCCAGGAAAAACACCACAAGGCGGCAGCTTGATTTGCTCTGAGCGGCAGGAAGTGCCAGGCACAGGAGTGACACACAAGATCAGTGACACATGGCTTGCACCTCTACGTGCTCCTGGGACTTTGCACGTACCAGTCTGTGGAGCTCACGCTCCTGCTGCACACTTCCTCATGCCAGGAATCATGGGAAGTGCTTTGCAGTTAATTCATTAATCCCTGACAACAACCAGGAGAGGCAAGAGCTATCTATAGGCCTGTTTGGCAGGTCACAAACATAAGGCCCAGAGAGGTTAACCAAGTTTCCTGGGGTCTCACAGGTGCTGTGCTTCACAGAGCCTTGTAAACAGCAAGAGCTTAATAATGGCTGTGTCCTCTGCCACTCCAGGGGATCAGAGAACCTCCTGGGTGGACACTGATGGGTGGGACGCAAAGAGCTTGGATTCAGCTGGGAAAGGGACCCAGACACCAGGAGAGGGACAGAGTTGCGCCCTAAGGACTCAACTCAGAGAAGCAGTCCGCAGTCCTGAAACTCAAGCTCCAGGCATCCAGCAGCCACTGTGTTCCACAGGCTCCCTGACCCCAGTGCTGACGGGGTGTGCGAAGCTATATTCAGCTGAGCAGTCGAAGGCAGCCAGGAGGTCACAGTAGCGCCCCCACGGCACTAAAATGCTCTCTGAGTCTTTCTTAGTTCTAATTAGTCAAGTCTAGGCCGCTGAGGTGGGGTGAGGGGGGGAGTGAGATCCCAGGACTTGGGGGGACCCTGGGGCTGGGGCAAAGGGGACTGCAACCTAGGGCTTAGGCAACCACAGCATGGCCGGAGGTGGCCTGAGCTCAGAGCCCCAAGGTAAGGAGTTAGTCACGTGTGGGTCAATTCACTGGCCAGTTCCTGGGTAGGACCTTCTCTGAGGAGTGGGCCAGCTGCAGGCCAAGACTCTGCCCTGTCCCCGTGTCACCCGATGGCTGTGCTTGAGTCTAGGTTCTCAGCAGGTGAGGCCAGAACAGGCCTGACAAGGACCCTGAGGGTATGGGGTGTGTGCTGTCCTAGGGTCATGGGCCGGAAGAGAGGGCAGGATAGATCTATTAGTCAGCTCGCTCATCGCTGGGACAAAATGCCTTGACACCCACAACGTAAATGAGAGGAGGTTTATTTTTACTCACAGAGTCAAAAGGTTCAGCCCCAGTGTAGCTGGCTCCGAGGCAGGAAGGGCATGGTGGACAGCCCGGGGAGGACAGCTGCTCTTGTCCCGGCAGCCAGGAAGCCACCAGAAGGGGGGGCCAGGGAGCCTTCTGGTCACACACACAAACACCCCCACCCCAGTGACCTAACCCTCCAGAGTCCAGGTTCCTAACAGCATGGGAACTCGCCAACCTCCGTGAGCCAAGTCCTGCCCAAATCCCTGCCTCTGAACGCAGGAGACTTTGAGGGACACTTTAGGTGGAAACCATAACAACAAAGGTCACCAGCAGGGAGCCTCTATCCAGCACAACCTCCTGGGCTTTGGCCTGCCCTCAGCAGGAGCCTCAGAAGGCCAGTTGGAGCCAATGTGCCCCCTCCACGCCCAGGGAGAAGGGAGGCCCAGAGGAGTGCTGTCGGAGCGGGAGCATCGTCCTCCGGGCTGCCCAATGTCCTACAGCAGCAGCTGACCAGGCCTCTCTGCCACGGGCCCATCAGGGACCCTGCCGGTCTCCTCCCCAGCAAGGCAAGCCTCTCTCAAGACAAGGCACCACCCCCATTCGCAGGCTCTGTGTGAATCCTAAGGACAATTCCTCACTGAAGGAGAAAGAACAGGGCTCTGCCACCCTGGAGATAGGACTGCTCACTGCTGTGTTCTGGCCATGTGACCCCAGGGAAGTCAGGGCCCCCCTGTGGTTTCCTCTGTGTGTCCAATTCTAAAACAAGCCCCTCTTGCTGCTGGAAAGGTGTCTCCAGCCCCAGCTCTCCTCTGTCCCTGCACATCGTTATCTGCACCGTGAAAGGGGGAGCTTTATCTGTGTGTGAATGGCTTAGCAGGGTGCCCAGAGCAACACAGGCCCCAAAATAGCGGGAATAAAGGACACAGGCAATGGCGGAAGGAAGGAACCAGAATCAGGAGGGAGAGAAGGCAAAAAGAGAGAAGGAAGGAAGGAGGGAGGGAAGGCAGAAAGGAAAGAGAGCTGGAGGGAGGAACTCAGGCCTGGAAAGTCCTATGTCTCTTAATACTCCCACCCCTCCCTAGGTCTAGCATCTAGCCTTGCACTTAGTGGGTCTTGCCTTGTCCTTGATAGGTCTAGCATTATACTTAGTAGATCTGGCCTCGCACATAGTAGGTCTTACCTTATACTTAGCTGGTCTGGCTTTGCACTTACTAGGTCAACTCATCATTGTTGGTTGAATGGGACAGAAGGCGCAATCAGCTTCAACGTTACTGAATGCAAACCTGGGCAGAGACCTCCTGGTAACGCTGTTCCAGTCAGCACCCGCCATGAATAATAGAGCTGCTGCCTTAAATACAGCCTGTCCTGGCTCGCCCCATAATTCAAAGTCATGTACATTTGTATGTTTGTCTGCTGCACAAGTAATCACATTAGAGCCTACGGGAGAAGAAAAAGCCCCTGCTCGCTCCAGAAGGAAGGTCAGGAGACTCCAAAGGAATCAGAGCTGTGCTGTGGGTGGCTCAATGAAGTCGTGCCTGGGCTCCCACCCCACCCCCCCACCCCGCGAAGGGAGCTGTGGGAGTCGGGGATGCTGGAACAGGGTAGCCAGAGACACAAGCCTGTCTCCCCCCACCCTCTCTGAGAGTGGCACAGGTGTGGCAAGGTGGGTTTCTGGCCTCAGTTTCCCCGTAGGAGGGACTGGGGCCAGTTAGAGGAGCAGCGTGGTACTGTGGCTTTTGTCACCGGCTCTGAAGCTAAACAAGTCTAAATTCAAGCTTGAGTTTAATGCTCACTAGCCTCAGGCAAGTAGATTGACCTCTCCGAGCCTCTGTACCTTTCGTTATAAATTTAGGGTTGTGTAAAGCACTCTTCTCAAAGTCTGACATGTAGTAAATGTCAAAGAAATATTATATAGACATAATATGCGATCCATTTTGCGATATACAATGTGACACACACACACAGCTGAGATATATTTCCCTAAAATTCAGAGGAATATGCCACCAAGCCGACAAACATCGGTAATAGCGTATAACCCATGTCATTAAGCCTTAAGTGTTGACACTTACAGATGACAGGTAGGTTGTAACAAGTAACTGTTCCTACTTCATCATTGAAAAAACAAACAGACTTTTCTCAAAAGGAAGCGTCCTTGTGCACGGTCTTATTCAGCAGATAAAGCCCAGTGACAATTTCACTCATCTCAAGGTGTTGGTTTAATTCATCAAAAACTGAGGAGTGTCTTTGGGCATCTGTTTACACTGGCAGAGAGTCTACTGTTTTCAGGAGTGTGAATGAAAAATAAGAAATAGCCAGGTCGGTGCTCGATTTATATTTTTTTGTAATTATTATACAGGCCTATAATTTCAGCACCCTGGGAGGCTGAGGCAGGAGGATTGCCAGTTTAAGCCCAACCTGGGCAATTTAATGAGATTGTTTCAAAATCAAAATTAAAAGATGCCTGGAGATATAACTCAGTGTAAAGGCCCTGGACTTGATCTACAGTACCACACACTCACACACACACATACACACACAGGGACTGATGAAAAAAAAGCTAATAAAAGTTTAGAGGAGAGATCAGCCAAGCCTACGGGCAAAGCCAAGCCCCATGTGGGTCCCTGAGGGGCAGAAGGTGTCTCTGTGTGTGGCACATTCCCTGTGATATCCGTGTGACTTCAGGAGGTGGTGTCACCCGGGGTCAGAGCTCACCCCTCTCCCGGGCTATTTCGGTCCCTTCGAAGACATCAAGGAGACCAGCATCCCCCGGTGCCATTCTATCACAACTACTTATTTTCCGACTCCCCCTTCCTAACCGACAGCCTCATCCTCGTAGCCTCTGCCAAAGCGGCAGGATCCAGCCAGAATTTAATTAACACTAATTCTGTTGGGGGGTACTTCTTTCCATCGATGGCATATGATCTGAGTTTCTATTTACAGCACTGATATGAAGTTTTCTTCATAACTATATTTATTAATGTGTTCAGAAATAGAATAAAGAAAACGGTACAAGCCATGCATAGACGTGACGAAAGTCAAGAAGGTAATGGCTCCACTGTGCATGTGGCTTTGCCTCCTGAGGCTTCATGTGCCCGGGACAGGGGTATGAGAGGTGGGAGCTCTTTAAAAGGCGGAGCTTAGGGGTGGTGCTAGGTCATGGAGGACACTGCCCTCAGAAAGGTCATCCTCCTAGGACCCCAGGTAGTGTCTTAACAGTGAGTTGTTCTACAAGAGCAAGGCAATCCGTGCCTTCTCCCTGGCTACCTCCCTCTCCTGTGATCCCTTCCTCCTGCCTACGCTCCTGCCATGATGCCATCTGCCATGTGACAGGTCCAACGAGCCCTCACTGGGACCAAACTGATGAAGCCACCTGACCAATCACCTTCCAAAACCATGAGCTAAATAAACCTCTTTTCTTTGTATGTTATCCAACCACAGTTATTCTGTTATGGTAACAGAATACACACCAATAGACTGAGAAATTTTTCAAAAGAGCGTCGATGAGTGTCTTGAGATCAAGGAGCTGTTTCCATCTTTGTGACCACGAAGAAGAGGAAATACTGACCCAAGAAAGAAATGAGAGGAACGAGAAGCCCACTGTTGGGTTCAGATCTGCTCCCCCCAGAGCTGCACGTATTTGCAAGGTGATTGGGTTGTGGGAGTTGATTTCATGTGCTATTAAGAGGTGGGACCTTTGGAGAGGAGCAGGTGACTGCGGCTGTGGGCTGGCAGCATATGGTCCTGTCCCCAGGTCCTTCCTGCCTCTCTTTGTCCCTCTGGCCACGACAGGATGAGCAGCTGTCCCTCGCCAGGCATTCCCACCGCGCTGACATCACCAACTAACCAACCATGCACCGACTGACGGAGACTTTGAGAGCTGAAATAAGCCTCTCCCCCTTACGCTGTGGGGGTCAGGCGTCGTGTCCCAGCAGTGACAAGGGGACTCACGAAGTAGGAGCTGGACGCACATTGCAAAGGAGCAGCAACCCAGGCGGAAGCACCTCTCCCGTTCTGGACCCAGCTGCGGCGTGAATTCTCCTCCCGCCCCACGTACATATGCTTTTATGGTCCTGGGCATTTAGCCCTGTCCATGGCTATCAGAGAGAATGACTTCTGGCAGAATCTGCTCTGCCTTCTGGCTGCTCCTGGTCCTGGCTACGCTTCCATCTTTTCACCTGTGAAACTGGGGCTCAGTCCTGGAGGTTGAGGTCAAGAGAGCCCCTGCTGGGACTCGCAAAGCGAAGGGAGGGAGGGGGAGATGGATCCCGGCTTCTTCCTTTCTGTCTGCCTCTGCAACTCCTGGTGGCAGCTCCCCACAAGTGGAGACAGGCCTGTGGGGTCCCACCTTTTCTCCACGCCTCATCTCCCACTGTTCCCGCAGCCTGGCATTGGAAGCAGCCATAGGCACCAAGTCCCCGTTACGTCCTCCCACCCCTCACTCATCATTCCTGCCTTATAAATCCAGTCATCCCACCTGGGAGATGGATTTCAGGACCCCCCCCCCCCAAGGCTACCAGAATAGGCGGGTGCTGTGGGCATGGCTTGTGCATATAACTACATACACTTGAATCATCTCTAGATTACTCCTTTTCCTTAATACAAGGTAAATGCTGTGTAAACAGTAGTTAGGTTGTATTGTTTCGGGAATAAGGACGGAAAAAATGAATCTATAAGCATTCAACAGAGGCGAAATGTTTGTTTTCAAATATTTCCAACCTGCATTGGGTGAAATCCGTAGTCACAAAACCTGCACGCATGCGTGGACTGTGTGGAGCCCTTTCTAGGTCACTGGTGGGAGCCGCAGGGCTGAGCCGCCTTCCGACCCCCTTTGTTTGGTTTTAAACCGGCTCCTTCTGTTCCCCAGCACAGAGCCCTCTCCTCACACTCATTAACGGATGGAGACTAGCGGTTGGAGGGTTTTACAACAGACCAGATCAGGCGTCAGGAAACTTGTCAAGATCCAGGTAGTAAATATTTTAGGATTTGTAGGTCACAGGAGTCTCTGCAGGGTAGTCTTAGTATGCGTGTATTGTTAAGCCCTTTATAAACATAAACACGCTTCTCAGCTCGGGGACAGCAAAGACTCAAGCCAAGGGCCAGATGTGACCCCCGGGGCAGACGTTTGCAGACCGCAGCAAGACACGGGAAACAAACACACAGCTCCCCACCCTGCGAGGACTGGTGACGTCTCCAGGGTCAGGGGTGGTCGTGTGACCTGCGGCTGGCCAACCAGCGTGCTCCACTTTCCTAGCCACAGGCTGCCTCTGAGTCGGGCACCAGCCCTGACTTCCGAGGGCCGCCTGAACACGAGGCAGTGTTTGCAGTAAGCACACCTACTGGAGGCCGGTGTCGAACCGGGGACCTTCCTGTCCACTCCAGGCAGGCAGCAGGGAGGGAGTTGGGAGCAGGTGATTTCAGCTGCTAAGTGCCCGGAGACGTGGAGGAGCGGGAACCCTTTCTCCCGACTTATAGACGAAAACCCTGAAGATCAGATAGGTGAAGAGAGCCACCCAGGGCCACACAGCGGGTCCGGGGGAAGAGCCGGAATTTGAACTTGCGATGTATTAAAGAATCTGGGACGTATTAAGCCGGAGTTGGGGCATCTTTGCCAAGCCGCGGAATTGCAAAGCTGGAAGCACCTAGCTGCCGGGCCCTTTGACTCCTGGCCCTTCCTCACCCTGCCGGCACATCCGCCTGTCCTGCAAGGCCAAGTTTCAGAGCCTAGCGTTCAGAAGCACTTCCCCAAACTGTCACCCACAGAGCTCATTCTGTGCCCTGAACTCCAGGAGCAATTACTGTCTGGATACTGGACCACTCATTTAGCAATTAATCACCAACCGCCCTGTGACAGCTCCCCTATTGCTGCCTCCGAGTATTGTTTAAATCCATAGTTGTTGTTTTTTTTTTTTTTTTAACTCTGCTCTCCCCAGGTAGATGGCAGAGGCGCCTTCGGCGGGGTCAGCCTCCTGCTGCTCCCAGCGGCCTGGCTCGCAGCAAGGACTCCATAGTGCTTTATTCATTTGATCGAACACTGTCAGGCCTCTCAATTCTCATTACTGTGAGTCCCAATGAGCCGCCCATGGTCACTTTCCGGACAGGTGACCTGGATTTACTCAGCCTTTCTGACCTCACGGGTATAAACTTTTTTTTCTGTGCACAGCATTGGGATTCCAGTGGACCCGCCAATCACAGGAGCCTGCCATGCCCACGTGATATGTGCTTGGCCAATCACAGAATTCCAATGGCCTCAAAGCACTGATTGGCTCAGAGGTGGGGCTTATGTCTCGGCGTCCAGCCAACAAGAGACCTTCCCTGGACCAACTATAGGGACTCTGCATGAGAGATCATCTCTGTGCCTTTGGGTGATCAGGCCAGGAGGTTAGAATCCCGGGAGACACTATGTGGACAATCTAGCCCCAGAGGGCAAGAACACAGTAGTCACACAGCAAGGGGGTAGGATGGAGAAACCTGAAGATGGGATCGGAGCCCACAGATCTGGCTGTGCAAGAATCCACGTAACTTATCAATTAAGCGAGCCAACAAATAACATTTTGCTCCAGTTGGAGTGGGATTGCTTCACCTGCAAATGAAAAGGTCTTCACTGATGCAGGGAAGTTATTACCCAGAATAGTCCTGATGAACACGAGTCACCCAATAAATGGGAGAAGCCAATGTTCGTCACCACTAGCAATCGCAGCATGAAAATGACATTTCCTCCCTTTGGAGTCTAGGTGGCTTCGCGGCCAGACGGACTCAATCTGGCTTCCGCATCTCTGGGGACATTAGCTGACCTCTCAGGCTTTCTGTTCCTCCTTTCAGGAAATGGCTCAGTTGACCCAGTCTCACAGAGTTACGGAGACAAAGGAGCACAGTTGGTGTGCCTTACCCAATGCCAGAGCTGCCATCCCACTGCAATTCCTGGCCATAGTTCCAAGGCACAGGACGAGGGCGTGTGTGCACCAGCCCCTCTTCCCCACAGGGGATGCTGACACTCACGTGGGAGCCCACACTCACCACACGGCTCATCACAGAGCCAGGATTTGAACAAGCACTCCAGAGTACTCAGAGCTCTTTTAAATTCACACTGCTGTGAGGGTTGGATGAAAAAGGACCCCAGGGGGAGTCCTTATTCCAATCTCCCACCTGTGTGCCGCTCTGGGTGCCAGGCAAGTCACGGGACCTTCCTTTCTCTGGGCCTTCCCTTCTCCACCTGTAAAATGGGCACGCTTCTGGTATTTATGACTCACAGGCGGCAGTACCAGGACTAAGTGTCACGAGGGGGTGCCCTGTTATGTGCTCGGTGAACTAAGACACTGCTCAGAAACCCCGCCTGCTCGGCCCAGCCCTGGGAAAGGTCATTTCAGTGCAACTTCGAGGTGGTAAGGCACCTCCAAAATCTGTGACTTTTCTGTTCATCTCACAGGACATTTATTTCTCTAGCAAGATACTGCCAGGAAGGGGGGAAAAAAGGTATTATGGGCTGTCCCTCAGTCCTGAGTCTGTGTCACGTGCCTAGACCAGGCCAGCCACAGGCACGGCTGACTTCTCCGTGTCTCTGCCTCCAGCAGCCCCGCTCACCTGGAGCTCAGGGACATCTCCCAATGGCTAAGACCCCTCAGTAAGACTCGGTGGTTCTTGTTTTCCTTTCTTTTTGTCTGGCTCTCTCTTTAGTCCAGAAAGACCAGGCAACGAGGGTTCATGTTTAATTGAACACTTACTGTGTACCACGGCAGTTCCCACGGGCGAGAGCCTTCCCAGGGCCGGAGATGGCCTAGAAAGTGCCGTTCCCAGGAATCTGTTCAATTTGCTTCTTTGCACCCTGTAGGGAAAGAGACAGCAAGCAGTCAGTGCCCTGCTGATTGGAAAATTAAAAGATCACCTCACAAATTGGTTTCCACAGGGGCCGTAGCCTGGACTGGAGGCCCTGGGGCTCAAGGCCAATAATGCCCGAATTAGGGGTGAGGGTGTTGGGGTGGGGAGCCATCAGGGGATTCTCGGAGCTGTCCAGCACCCTGGGCAGCCTGCAGGGAAGGCTGACCAAAAGCAGGATGGGAGCTACATTTCTGGGAGCCAGCTTGGGCTGGATGGAGAGTTAGAAGCCAGTAGGAGACATGTCCTTCCAGGGCAAACTAAGTCTACTTCTTTTCTGGTACCAAATTCTGGAATGTTCTGGAAAATGCTAGGCTTTAGGAAAGCACCTGAGAAAAAATTTAAAGACCCTGGATGATCCATCGCTCAGATTTTTAAAAAATGCATAAAATACTTCAAAACATAAACATAGCAGGACCTTGGGGAGCATCAGATACTGTTAAAGGAGCACAGGCCAACTGGTCTTGTCTCTGTTCATCCTGACATAATCCTGGAGATGCAAATACAACTGTCCCCACTTCATTCAAAGACAGAAAGCAAGGCTTAGAGAAGTCCACCATCATGGTCCAAACTCTTCAGCCAAAGAATGGCAGGGACTAGAACCCAGATCTGTCCATCCCCAAGGCAACTGGTGAGGCACAGCTTGGGGTCATCTGAGGCCAACACAGCAGGGAGCAAGCCAGCTACGTGGAGAAGGGGTTGGTACCTCTCTCCTTGCTTAGTAAGGGACAGTGAGAGCTTCCTGGCTTCCTGTGGAAGGTGACAGCCACACAGGTACTGAGAGGGAAGTGGCAGGTGACTGGCTTGAAATCAGAGCCACCTGGTCCTGGATAAGGGATCCCAAATATACTGGACCAGGCTCTCCCACACCTGGCTCTGTCACCAACCTGTCGGGACCCACCTGGGGGTGGGGAAGAGAAACACCTGGTGCCACCCCTTCTCCCAAGGGCTGTCTGCCAGGTGGATTTGGGACCAGAAGTAACACTGACAAGGAACCCAATCAGTCCTCCAAAAACCACTCAAAGCTGTCATCCTGATCCTAGCCCCAGGGTCCTACAACCTCACCAGCTGCCATCACCAGCACCCAGGTCCACCAGTTCTTCCTGAGCCCTGTGCCTGCAGGTGATGACATGTGTGTCCTGAGGGCCCATGCAGAGACTTGGCCAATGTCACCCCCATCCTCTTGTGTGGGCCACAGTGACCATTTGCCTGCTCACCATTTGCCCCTGATTTCAGTACAGCACCCTGCTGTTTCTTTAAGTGAGCTCAAGTGGCTGGATCTGAATGGGCAGAGAGCAGTAGCCAGATGGGTATGTGGCCCAGGTGTGGCCAGTCAGCCTGGTTGAGTCCTCCTGGCCTCGGAGGTTGACCCAGACACAGTCAACTAAGGACAGGTGGCCAGAAGGTCGAGGGACTCATCCAAGGTGAAAATGAAGGAATAAAAACAAAGCCTAGTGCAGATCAAGTCCCATCTGTCTGTCTGTCTGTCTGTGTGTGTGTTCTTCCCTCAGATTACTACCTGCACACTACCGGCATCTGTCAGCGTGACAGATGGCTGTGTGTTTCAGCTGGGCTACTTCTGGGAAAATCCACACCTCAAACAAGTTTCCCTGGGGCAAACTATCTCCCAGAGTGAATCTCTGCCCACTGAACACAGCAGCAGGCAGAAGTCCCATTGTCTTCATAGAGATTTCCAGGACTCTGGGGGCAGATAACATCCAAATTTGATGACAGCTATTTCATCGCTCATGGCTACAGTTTGTCCCCCAAAGACCCCGTGTGGAACGCTTCATCCCCACTGTGGCAGAGTTGGGAAGGTGGGAACTTCCTTCCGGTGGGGCCTAACAGAAGGAGGAGCGGGGACGAAGCTGTGGCAGGAGGCAGGAGCAAGCAGCCAACTGTGCTCCATCTCTTGCCTGTCTCTGCTCCCTGGCAAGGGGTCATAGCAACTGACTGGGGTGCCGATCCTGTAGGCAGAGTCAGCAGACAGTGCCCAGGGTGTCCCCAGACCCGGCGGGTCACTCCCCACTCCCCTGTGCTTGACCACCCGTATGTAGGGGAACGTCCCATCAGACACAGTGTTTCTATGTGTGACCCACCACCCTCACCTAACAGGCAGGCCCCCAGATCTCAGACCATGACCTCTCCCCTCTGGTGGGGGCTCTCTGGTCTATAGATTCTCCCCCACTTACTGACTGGTTCAGTCAGCATTTATTGAACACCTACTGTATGCCTGGGGTGGAGCCAGAGCTGAGGAGAGTCCGAGGTCAGTGTGAAATGGGGTTCCACCTTCCCAAGCCCAACATCCCAGTGGCTAAGAAAAACAACAGCTGGGCGAGGTGACTTGTGCCTGTAATCCCAGGCAGAGGCAGGAAGCTGGTGAATCCCAGGCCAGCCTGGGCCGCACAGGGAGATTGTGTCTCCAAAAATAATAATAATAATAACAACAACAACAACAACAACAACAAGTAGTTGTTCTAACACTGTTCTGCTCTGATCGACCCTGTCAAAGCTCTCCACGGGTGAGACACACAGGATCGGTCACACTTGTCCACTTACAGATGGGGGAACACAGGGCTCAGTGGCTCCCCACCCCGTGGCGTGTAAGTGGCGGATCTGGGATTCGAACCCCACCCCCCATCCCCTACTCCCCCTGCCTCTCATGTAGCCAGACCCACAGCCACACCCAGCCACCCTTTTCTGGGAGCCAGGATCTAACTGCTCAGCCCCTGCCCAGGCCCTGCCGAGCACAACCCCGTCTACACTGTGCCATGCCCCCTTCTGGGTAACAAGCCTCAGGAGAGGCTGAAGCAGGGAGATTCTCCCCAAACTGCCCTTCCTACCCCTGGAGGATCAAGGGCAGATCCAAGCCACCCGTGCTCGGCCCCTCTAGAGGAAGTGGCTGGAGACACCCCCCGCTGAAAATCCACAGGGCCTGGCAGCATGTGGATGGGCCGTAGCACACAACCCTCACAGTGACTCTCAGCGGCCTCTGTCATTGTGGACCCCAAGGTGATGCTAGCTGGGAGCAGCCTGGACCCCAGAAGTCCCCACGGAGCCCTGCCAGCTGCGGGGCGGGAGGAGGGGAGCCGAGAAGGCCCACAATGCCCCGCCTCCACCCACCAGGCCAGGCTCCGGCTTCAATCGGACCACTCTGCTTTTATCTGTATTCTATCGAGGATTTCCATGTGAGATCCTGTTTGAACAAAGCTTCCCTCCACTACAAACATTTTGCAGACCTCTGATCCAGCCCAGCCCCTCGTGTTAACCAGCAGAGTTTGCGGTCCAGCAGCCTTGGGCTAAATCCTATTTTCCGTGCTGTGGAGCCAGGGGCGTGTCACCTGTCTCAGCCTCATTTGCTCAACCTGTGTAATGGAGACCTTAGCACGCTGCTTCTCAGAGTCTGTGAGGACGGCCGCTGACATCCAGGAGGCTACTAGGGATGGTAATCAGCGACAGAGTGCCAGAGCCTGGGCACATGCAGATGCCAGTCTCACCGGGGCCAGCAGGAGCCCCCTCAAGACTGGACAGGTAACCTGGAGGTTCCCTACCAGGGCCACCTCCTTCCAAGTCACGCAGCCCACGTGGTGTGCACACGGCAGCCCCTGGGGGACCTCGGTGGCCTGACAGAGTGTGAGCTCTAATGGGCCCGACGGGCCATCTAGAACAGCCTGGGGAGCAGGGAGCCCCGGCCAGTGAGCCCACGCATTGTTCATGGGGCCTGTCTCCGCCGTGACTGCTGCTATTCAGCATTTAGATAACGCTCTATATTTCCACGGGCTTGGCTGCCACACTGCGGGAGCCGGCCAGGAGGGCCAGGCACAGGCTCCAGGTACAGAGGAGAGAGCCTGTGCGCTCCAAGCCGCTTCCCTGCCACCCACCCCTCCATCCATGCATAGCAAAGCCCTTAAAACTCCATGTCCTCCACTGGACGGTTGGCAGTTGGACCCTGGCCTCGGGGAGGACACAGGCTCTGTGTGTCTGTGGGATGTCTCCGAGCGCAGAAGGCTTAAGAGGGTCACAGCGGGGCTTCCTGGAGGAGACGACAGCTCAGCCGAGGGCCGGAGGTGATAAAGAACTGGTGGTGGGTGAAGGTGACGAGAGGGCAGCCCGGGACATGCCAAGGCCTGGAGGAGATAGAGCTGGCATCGGGGAGCTGCCAGAGGCTTCTCAGGCTGGGATGTGGGTGAGATGGGGCCAGGGGAAGGGGGGCAGGGTCTCTGCATGGTGAGCCCGGGCCTTATTCCAAAGGCCACTGACAAATTCCTCATGATTATAAAGGACTTCTCATTGCCCCCAACCACCACGTCCCTCCCTGAGGATCAGCCGCCTCCCACCCCCCAATCAGGAGGAGCCAGGATCCCTGCTTGGCACTAAGCCTGGACCACCTGGCTCAGGATCTGCTGTCTTCATGAAGGTCCCATCTCCCCGCCCTTCTCTCTCTCTCTCTCTCTCTCTCTCTCTCTCTCTCCCTCCCTCCCTCCCTCTCTCTCTCTCTCTCTGGGCTCCTTCCTCTGCCTCGACATTGTAGCTGACCAGGCAGATGAGTCCCAGGAGGCAACAGGCAGTTTCCATAAGGCTGTGATGGGCTTTGCAGGAATGTGACGGCCCCTTGAATCACCTATGGGCTTTAAGCAACCCCAAATCCATTCTCCTCTAGGAAACCCCTCCTCTGAGCCTTTATAAGTACTTCCACACCCACCTTCCTGTAAGTAATCCCAATAACTTTGGTTCATCCAAATGGACTTTGGTGCAATCATTACTTCGGCCCACCTGCTGCCTATCTAGATAACAGCCATTGGTGTTCATGTCTCCCCAGAAAAGTTATTCTCACCACACATGGTGGTCAGGCGGCAAAGCTGTCACCAGGTGGGGCTGGACCACAGACATGGACAGAACGGATTGCACTAAGGCCCACCGCAGGGCCAACTGTCTGCACCTCCCAGCTGAGGTGGCAAAGGTGGGGCCCAGTAAGCTCGTAGAAGGCAGAATAAGGACTGATCTGCATCTGACTCACTTCCAGAGGACCTGTCTAGTCTGTGACCATGCCTGTTTCAGGGTCAGGGCAGATAGGAAATAGTGTCCACCAGAACGGAAGAACCACAAGGGACATGATGGCATGCGTCTGGTTCATCACAGTGTCCCCAGTGCACCGAACAGTGCTCTGTGCCCAGTTGGCTCAGTCCCCAGACTCCGAGTGAATGAGTAAGTGTTGATCAAGGTTCACCCTGTAGCCAAGGCCATGGCTCAGGGGCAGCCTAAGCCCATGAGCAATCAGTCTAAGAAGTGTGTTGGAGCCCTCTGGAGGGAGCCTCAGGGCCACGGCACGGATCAAAAACCAAAGGACCCACTTGGCATTTAAGCCACCATCTTGGTTTCCCTCAGCCTAGGTTTGGTTCTAGCCTCCAAACTCACCGGCACCTGCAGGCCCTGGAAAGTCTCTGCCCATCCAATCTTCCCCACTGTCCCACACACCTGAGAGCATCAGGTGCCACTAGGTCACTCTAGGTCATGCCTGGTCTTCAATGAGCAGCTGTGTGCGCTGCCGGTGCCTCGTCATCACTACACAACAGACTTTAGTGTGCCCTTCAGTGTCCTGGCTGCCACACGACCCACACCTAACCAGCCTGGCCCCAGCCAGGCTTCCTCCTCCCCTCACAGCTCCACACCACGGCACATGTGTGTTCCTCAACGTGTAGTGCCCCTTCCTTCCTGAAAAGCGTGGCAAAAGATGACAGCAAAGCACATATGCTTGAAGAGTTGGCCAGACCAGTGTAACAGTCCTCCGTGGCCACCCTCGTTCCCACGTGAGGTCATTATGTGCTCGTCTTTATGCCGCCATCACACATCACCGTCACCCCCATCATCACCACCTCCACCACTACCGCCGTGGTCTCTGTCACCATTCCACCATCACCCCTGCCTTGTGCGGCTGCCGCCTATGCCACCTCTACCACTACCGTGACCCTCACTGCCATGACGACCACCCTCTGACCACCATTGTGTCCACCTCCATTGGCACCGCCATGACCACAACCGCCATCTCCATGACCAACCCACCGTCACTGCTTACCATCACCAACTGCTGTCAATGCCAGCTGATGTTTACTGAGTGCTTACAGTGTGCCGGCACCAGTTCAAAGTGACTCACACACGTATCTCCCTTTACTCTGTGTCAACCCCACGAGGGTACGCAATCATTATGCCCATTGTACAGATGCAGAGACCGAGGCTCATAGAGATTCAGTAACTTGCTCAGTGTTTCACATTCAAGCTATTTCTCCCTGATCCAGACCAGAAAAGGAACCTGGATAACCCAAAATTTCTTAGTTAGTTCTGTTTGACTTTAGGATGTCCTGAGACGGCAGAGGCTACTACTAGTGTCTGAACTCCAGCCATAGGCCCAGACACCACATCCTAGGAACGAACCTTAAGGTCAGGGCTCTGAGCTGCCATCTGCCTTCTGCCTGACTTCCATCCCAGTCCTGGGCTTGGGGACGGCACAGGGCCAACTAGCCCACAGGCCACTCACAAGGGCCCACGCCTACTTCTACATGGCCATGCTGGCGGTATCCGAGCAGGAACAGTTTCAAGGGGACTTGACAGGGCCTCAGAGACCAAGCGAACCTGCCAGCCTGCCACCCAGGGCTCTGCTCCGCCTCCTCCCACCCTCCAGGCTGGAGAAAGAGAAGCCCAGGTGGCCTCATCCTCTGCCCAATACCCCAGCCTTCCCTGCCACTGCCCCTCCCCACTCACCAGCCTTCCCGCCATGACCTCAAAGGTCAGAAGAGGCCTTCCTCCAGAGGCAGGGTAGAGTAGGGTCTAAGGACATCATATCCCTTGCCTCTGACAGCAATTTACAGGGCACCGTCCCCGGAGCAGGGGCCCCTCCCAGAATCAGACTACCTCTGGAATATCCAAAGGACAGTGTTTAGAATCCTGTGACTCTAAGCATCACAGTCCTAGTGAGGACAAGAAAAACAGAGGCTCTGTGCAGGGAGTCCCTGCCCACCCAGGCACATCCCCGCACGTCACTGGTGTGAAATCCTTCTGTTCACACTGAGGCTGCGGAGGCCACGCCACTCACTGACGGTCCTCCAGCTGGGATAGCACCACCAGAATTGCACCTGACAGTCCTCGGCAGGGTTTCCTGTCTCCTGCTGGACCCCCACCTGCATTCCGGGCCTCCAAGTCCGGAAGGGGCACCAGTGTGCTTGGTTCACCCCACCCCATTTGCAGGGGGCGCTCCAGTAGGCACAAACACACAAACAGATCCATCTCGCCCCCGTTGGAATTCGTTCCCTTCTAAATACACCCCCTTGTAAATCCAAACACTGTCATTCCAGTCACCTCTCATTTTGTTAATAACAGAAGTACAGGTAACAGGGACACTTGCGGCTGGGCTGGTGCCCGTAGAGCGCCAGGTGCCCGGCACCACTACCACACTCATTCCACAATCGTCACACGGACGGGCCCTGTTGGCCCCAGTTTGGCAAATGAGGAGGTATCAGCACCAGCAAGGCAAGTGGTGTTCCCAAGGACACACGTTGGTGACGGATTAGACATCGCTGTGCGGTCACGTTGAACATCCACCCTCCACCTCAGGATGTGGCCTGCTGGAATTTGGGTCTGCGCAGATGCAGCTAGCTGAGGCCACACTGGATGGGCACAGTGGGGCTCTAAATCCCAGGACTAGTGGCCCCGTAAGGAAGGGGACTGCAGAGAGAGGTGGGCGGAGGATCAGCCCTGGGTCAGCAGAGGCAGAGACCAGGATGATGCAGTACAAGGGGGACCCGGATGGCTAGTGCCACCGGAAGTGAAGAAAGGGCCAGATAGGGACCCTGCTGACACCTTGACTCAGACCTCCAGCCCCTGGGCATTGTGAGGGAAGACACTTCTGTTGTCCTAAAGCACCCAGCTTGTGGCACCACATTATTGCAGCCCCAGGAAACTATGGCAGACTCCAAGACTAGTTCCCATGCCCTGCAAGCCGTCTTCCCCTCCCACGGTGACCCTGACGGAGAAGGGGTCACATGCCACCTATTCAGGTAATCAGGAGAGCTTTTACCAGCAGCCAGTGGGCATTCAGGAACTGGGGACACAGGGACAGGACACTCAGGGGCACACACAGCAGGTGGGAACAGAGCAATTCTTGCCTCTGGCCGGGAGCAGGAGGGTACAGGCAGTGTGGATGGGTTTTGCCTGACAGTGTAGGCATCCCACTTTCAGGCTGCGTCACCAAAGGCAGGCCGCAGGCCACCTCCCCAAGCCTGTGTTGCCTCATCTGTAGAATGGGGGCACTTACACCAATCTGCCTTCTTCAAATTAAGTAGAGGAGAAGCAAAGCCCATGAGATCGCTGCCTGTTGGGATGGAGGAGGTGGAGGTGTGCTACCTAAGCACAGGTGTGTGTACCTGAACCTCTGAGATAAACTTCCATTGTTAGTAAACACGATCAGGTAATATCGTCCTCGGTAGCCAAACTTGGCTGAACAGACCTGTAATCCCAGCACTCTGGGAGGCTGAGTCAGAAGGATCTTGAGTTCAAGTCCATCCTGGGTAACTTAGCAAGAGTTTGTCTCAAAACTTTAAAAGATTAAGCTTTAAAAAGGACCAGTGCAGGGAGGTCGGTGTGAAAGCCCTGTGTTCCAAAAGAAATCATTCTTCGCCCCTTTCTTTGTGTGCAGAAATATTTCATCCGAAGTGGAGACAGAAAGAAGGCTTGGTAATAGAGGGCACAGGGCAGCCAGGTTCTGCAGACCCATCTGAGCTCTGGCCAGGCGGCTCGGTCTGTTTTTGGAGCACAGAGCCATCCTCAAAGGGCATCTCAAATCTCAAACCATCAGAGCCACAAAGAAAACACAAGGCCCCAGGGAAGAAGGCCCATTCGTGTCGGTCCCCGCTGCCGCATCAACCCCAGCCGGCAGGTTTCGCTTCCTTCTGCCCAGGCTGCCAGCCCGGCCCGCCAGGGACAGTGCAGCACAGCTGAGGTTTGTCAGAGACCGCGTCTGATCGCCACATCAGCTTCCAGTCAAGTGGAGGGGAAAAGAGGCCCAGAGGATCAAACAAGACTCCTCTGAAAGCCGCGCTGAGCCCAGGAAGCCTTGAGAGGTGGTGCAGGAGCCAGAGCCTGCGGTTGTCCCGGTGGGAGCTGTCAGGGGGCTGATTCCCCGGGAGCGAGAGAATCGGGGTGCTGGAGTGGAGGCCCAGCTTGCACAGGCTAGGAAGCTCCCGGCACCCCCAATCTGGGCCTGATGAGAGCGTTAAGCTTTGGAGGCGAGGGCCCTCGGGGAGGCCATGCTGCTCACGATCACCTCCCTCGTGGGATCCTGGTGACGTCACTTCCTGCCACAGAGTCCTAGTGGAAGGTGGATGCACTTGGCTCAGCCCCGTGGGGCCCGGTGACTCTCATTCAGGTGATTTAATTCTGTCTGATTTCCTACCTTTTTAAGTAAACAGCAGAGGAGACAGAAGCAGAGAGAATGATCTGGAGCCAGAGTGCTAGCTGTGGCACCGCAGCACCGCGCTGAGCCTCTCTGGGCCTCAGTTTCCTCAGCTGTCAAACGGGAATAAGAATAGCTGGGTGTGATGGGACACCACCTGTAATCCGCACATCCTGGGAGGCGGGGGCAGGAGGATCACAAGTTTGAGCACAGCCTGGGCAGTTTAGCAACCTAATGAGGCATGGGTTTAAAATAAACAATTTTTTAAAGGCTCAGGATGTAGCTCAGTGTGAAGGCCTTGATTTAAAAAAAAAAAAAAAAAAGAATAGACCTTAGGGGACAAGGCTGAGTGAACATGAAACAGCCCAATACTTGTAAAGTACACTGAGCGGTTTTAAGCATCTAGCAAGCAGGAAATAGGTGCTGCCTGAGGATCTGGTAAGTCAAGCTGTGTGGGCAGGGGTGTGGACACAGGCTGGGGAAGTCCCACTGGGTGACCACACACAGCGTCTGGGCCTCAGGTCCGGTGGTACAGCTCAAAAACCATCAAGAAATCCCAGCACAGTGGCACAGGCCTGTAATCCTAACATCCTAGGAGGCTGAGACAGGAGGATTCCAAGTTCAAGTCCAGCCTGGGTAACTCAGAAACTTAGCTAGACTCTGTCTCAAAATAAAAAATTGAAAAGGGCTAGAGACATGGTTCAGGGTGAAAGCCCCGGGTTCAAGCCCTAGTAGTAAAAGGAGTGGGGAAAAGCTTTCAAGGATTTGAACCCCAGAAGCCCAATTCAAGGAGACATGCCCTTCCCCTTAACCACGAAGGCACCTGCCCCTGTTCTGTTCAGTGTCCACCTTCAAGAGTCGCCCGCAGGAAAGATGTGGCGAGAATGCCGAATGCACAACGACCTGCATTTGAATTTTCATCCTTTCTCCTACTTCCCTGTGACCTTGGGCAGGGGACACCGTCTGTCTTAGTGTCAGTTTCTATATGTGTAAAAATATGTGTCTGGATATCCAATTCGTAGGGTGCTTGGTGAGAACCAAATGGGGGTCGGAGTCGACACCCCAGGAGGGGCCTGGCAGTCACTCTATGCTAAATAAATGTCATCTTGGTCTCCTTCGCGCTCCTGACGCCTTGCTCAGACCTGGGCAAGGACCTACAGGAACAAACACAGGAGTCAACGGATTCTGGTCCTGGAGATCTTTTACCCAAGACCGAGAAGTAGCAAATCACTGCTTAAAGAACAGACGACATTTGGCCATGGAAACAGAAGTGGCCCAGGAGTTCCGAGAGAGCTCCCTGGGCAGGGACAGTCTGGAGGGCTTCCGGGAGGAGGAGTAGGAAAGAGTCACCCTCCTCGTTATCTGCCATACATACGAGGGGCTTCACAGCACCTGACCCCATTAGGCGCAGTGAGGCTGGCAATGCAGGTGACGCGGGTGAGGACATGTTTGAAATCTGCTGCCTCCGACGGGGAGAAGCTGTCTGGACCAAAGGGTTAGCGGGGGCAGCACAGACAACCAGAGAGCTGGCAGCGAGTGATGTTCAAAACGGCGCACTTCGGGCCCCAGACACTTATGTCCTTCCAGAAAACACCCCGCGTGGATGTGAGGGAGGAGAGGCCAGCCCTCCGCCTGGGGCGTCAACCCGCTGCCAGGGCCAATTCCACAAGGCTCCAGTGGTAGGAGAATAGAGCTTCGTGCCCACGTGCATCCGCAGACCTGGGTACCAGTCCAAGGCCCGCCAGCCCATCCCAGTCCGCCCTCCTCCATGCCCATCCGCCCAGCAACCGGACCAAAGAGGAAATAACTGTAGAGCCCAGCAAGTTAGCGAGCACAGCCCAAGCTCACAGCGACGGGCGAATGCCGGCACCTGCGCCGCCCCTTACGTGGCCCAAGGGCGTCGAACTTGCGCTGGGCTGACCAAGCCAAGCAGGCGCTGGCTCATCACAGCACGGGCTCCCACGTGTCAGCAAGGACCTACGAGGGACTCTGGGCAAACTGCACCATCCTTTCCGCTGGCCTTGAACCCGGGAACCTCCGCTGGCAGCCAGACTTCCATCCCCGGAGACTGGGACTGGGGCGAGGGAGCCGGCAGGAGAGCGGAGCTTCTGTTGGGCTCTGGATCAGGCAGAGTGATGCCAGCGGCTGTAACAAACCTCAAATCTCCGGCTTATTAGGGTCATACAAACGAATTTCTGGCTCCTTACAGCAATCTGTCATGGCTTGTTCTAGTGACTTTGGGACCCGGGATCCCGCACAGTCCCTCCCCTCCTTCCTCTCGGGACTCCCCGCATCTGGCCACGGAAAACTGGAGGAGACACATCTGCAGCTAAGCTCCTGCGTTCAAAAGTGACGCGTACCACTTGCACCCTACTCCACTGGTGAGGAATGGTTGGTTATATGGCTACACCTAAGCACAAGGGATGCTGGGAAATGTAGTCCTGGCTAGGCAGGGAATTGTGGGAAGTATAGTATTGCATGCTCCCCTCAGCAGCTTCTGAGGCCTGGTCTACCCCTTCTTTATCTCTTTAGCTTACATAACTTATTAAAATTTTTCTTTCAGCTTACACTAATTTGGAAAAGTTTTATATTTAGTGCCCAGGGGTCCTGTCTAGAAGATTCCTGCGGCTCATGTGTGCAGATCTGACCAACACCCCCATCCTGCGGTGCCTGTCCTGACCCCACATGAGTCCCGTCCTCGTGACCAAGGCCATGTCCTATGGAACCAGCTCTTTGTAAGTCACCGTAGGTATGAAGACCGTGCTCCTGGAGAGGAGAAGCCATTACCTGCCTGGCTTCTGTCCCCCTCTCTGCTCTGTCCTTCTCCAGCAGAGGCAGGAAGAGCTTTGTATGTCTTCCAGCAAAGCTGTTCAGCTAAGGGGCACGACTCCAGGAGGAGCAGCAGGAGGCCTTTCCCACGCCTCTGTCTTCACCTCTATTCACATCCGGGCCAGGGCTGCACAGGGTCTATTAAAATACAGCCACACGTTCTTTGGCCTTCTTTCCCTCTGCAGAGACTAATTCCTGTCCCCGAGTGTGAGCTGTACTTAGCAACTCGCTTCTACCACAGTCATGCATCGTAGAACAATGGATGTCCTGAGAAATGTGTCATTAGGCAGACATGACGATGTCTGCACCCAGACTACGATGGCTACAGCTTCGCTAGGTGATAGGACCTTACGTGATTCCACACTACAGGCAGTCAAATAATCAAAATGTCATTACATGTTTTGTGACTGTATACAGTGTGGCATCCGAGAGACAATTACACAAGGCTGTGAGGAGTCCGTTTCTCTCTCTTTCACTCTTGGATCATTAGCTCTGGGGGAAGCCAGGTACCCCATCAGGAGGAAACTCAACCAACCCAACTGAAGAGACCATTATGGTTTGAATCTGGAGTGTCCCCCAAAAGCCAGAGGCAGAGTGGGATACCTAGGGTGCTGTTAGGAGGTATGGCCTGGCCGGAAGGGGCAGATATTTGGGGTTTGACCTCCAGAGGGATTGTGTCAACTTGTTAAGATTAGGAAACACCCAGAGCTTTGAGGTGTGAGTGATTGACTTGTGGGCCAGGGAATGGGGGGGCACCCACCCTGGGTATGGGGGGCCCAGCTGGCAACTTGAACTAAGTAAGGGAAGGAAGAAGAAAAATTGCTACCTCTGCTTCCTGGGCAAGGCCTGACCTTCACCTCAGTCTCCAGGTATCAGCTTGTTCCTGGCTTGGCTTTCTGTCTGCCATGCCATGAAGAGCTTTCCTCCCACTAGCCGTCCACTGTGTGCTTCCTTGGTCGTCGCCAGTCAGCCACGAATGGATTATGTGAGACTTTCTGAAACTGTGAGCTGAAATAAATCCTTCCTCTCTTCAACTGTGGATGTCAGGTATTCTGTCCCAGTAACAAGCAAGTGACCTAGGGATGAGGAACTGGGGCATCCCAGCAAGAGCCCTGTGACTGGACCCCTCAGAAGCAGGTCCCTTGGCTCTGGTCAAGCCTTCAGATAACCGCAGCTCTGTCTGACATTTTGACCAGTAACTTCATGAGAATCCTTGAGCTAGATCCCTATTATGATATAGACCTGAAATGTTCCCCCAAAGGCTCATCTGATGGAGGCATGATCAGAGGTGGGGCTTTTAGGGAGTGATGGGACCATGAGGACACTAAACTCATCAGTGGATTACTCCATTGACGGGTCCCTAACTCAGTGCCATTATGAGAAGGTTCTGGAAACAGAATGCGGGGCCTGGTTAGAGGAAGTAGGTTACCAGGGACATGCTCTAGAAGAGCGTATCTGCCCCTGTTCTCTCTCTCTCTCTCTCTCTCTCTCTCTCTCTCTCTCTCTCTCTCTCTCTCTCTCTCTCTCTCCTTCTTGCTACCATGACATTGTCAGCTGTGATCCACTGTACCTTCTGCCTCACCTCAGGCCCAGAACAATGAAGCCAAGCAACCATGGACAAAACTTCTGAAACTTCTGAAATGAGCTGAAATAAATTTTGTCTCCTTTGAGTTGATCCCCTTGGGAATTCTGTCACAGGGATAGAAAACTATCTAGCACTCTGACCCATAGAAACTGTGAGGCATATTGAGTGCTTGTCATTTTGAGCCAGTAAGTTTTGAAGTCCTCGATTACACAGATAGCTGGTACAGTGAGGAAGAGAGCAGTCGAGGCCAAGTCTCCTGCCTCAGTGGCACTCAAGAGCCCATGGACATTCGCTGGCTGAGACTAGCTGCCATGAAGCATGTGACTTATAGCAGGTCCCTGCCTCTCCTTGGAAGCCGAAAGCAGCAAAATTGGACAGTAATGTGTTGTCGTTCAAATATTTCAGCTGGAGTCTGGGTGAATTATGACACCATCCCACTTTATCCAGTGTAGCATCTTTCATAAGAGCCATGTCTCAGAAACACTTTGGAGAAGGAAATAATAAATAATTGCCCGAGGGGACGGAGCATGAGATGAAAAGCTCGGGCGGCAGGGGGGGAAGGAGTGCGCAGGCCCACAGAGCTGCGGTGGCCAGGGCGCCGGCAGCAGCCCGCCGGGCAGAGCCTGGGGCTTCAGTGCTGGCCTCCAGATGCTTCTGGAACATTCTGGAGAGGTCCCCTCAGGGGTGACCTGATTCACACCCTGTGTTTACTCTCTTTCCAGCGCTCGGTGGCTCCTGTCACATTCCGAGTCAAGGCAAGGCGCTCCAGAGACCCAGACAGTGTGTTCCCAGTGACTCATGTTTCGTCAACTTGAATAAATTAGGACACATCTGACAGACCCGGAAGACACAGTTTGGTGGGTGTGCCTGAGGGTGACTGACCCACCCCGGATGTGAGTGGCACGAACCAATAGAATAAAAGGCAAGAAGACAGCCTTATACCCCCTTGACATGGAGCTCTAGATTTTTCAGCCTCCAATAGACTCACCCCAGGGACTCTGTGGCGCTCAACTTTGGACTGGTGCTGCTTCCTTGACCCCCTGGGCCTCCGTCTTTTTATTTGGGCCACCACTGGATCCTCCAGCTCTGTCATGTGCAGGTGGCCATTTTGAACTCTCCCTTCTCTGATCTCACTAGAGACAGACTCTATTAGCCTACCCAACATATCCCCTTCCATAATTTTACCTATGGATTTTCTAGTGATATTTATGTTGCATTTCTAAAGAACCCTAACAGAGTGCTATCTAATCCAACCTTATTAGTCCTCTCTCTTTCTCTGCTCCCTGAAACTCTAATCTTGATGTTCTTTCAACCCGTCTCAGGGCCTTTGCACTGGCTGCTCCTTCTCTGAGGAGCACTCTTCTCTCAAGCACCCATAAGCTAATTCCCTTACCTCCTTCAAATCTTTGCTAAAATAATACCTTCCTGCCTATGCCTGTCCTGATCTTACTTACAGTACTTTTTCCCTTTCCCTCACTTCTGATCATCTACCTGCTCTGTCTCCCCACCCCACTGCACAGCTCAGCTACTCACTTGCTCCATCCTGCGCATACTGTGACGATTAGAATCTGTCTCCCATGAGCCTCACAAGGGCAGAGCACTGGTTCCCACACGGTGCCAGGGAACACCGTGAATCTGCTGGGCGTGGTGGTGAACACCTGTAATCCCGCACTCTGGGAGGCTGAGGCAGAAGGACTGCCAGTTCGAGCCCAGCTTGAGGACCTTAATGACTTATCAGGACCCTATCTCAAAATTTAAAAATTAAGTACGCCTGGGGATACAGGTCAGTGGGAAAACCCTGGATTTAATCCCCAGTACTCCTGGGAAAGAAGAAGAAAAAAGAGAGGGAGAGAGAAGGGAGGGAAGAAAGAAAGCTCAAGGCCCTGAGTTCGTTTCCCCAGCACTACATAAGGCTGGGTGTGGTGGCACACATCTGTAATCCCAGCACTTGGGAGGCTGAGTCAGAAGGATTGTCCTGAGTCCAAGGCCAGCCTGGGCTACACCAGTGAGTTCAGGATGAGCCTGGGCTACAGAGTGAGACCCTGTCTCAAAAAAAAAAAGGAAAATAGAAGAAAAGAAAGAATGAGAAGTAAGGAAAGAAAGAAAAAGGAAAAATCATGATGCAAGCCAGGTGCAAGAGCACAGGCCTATAATCCTCACATGCTGAGAGGCTGAGGCAGGAAGATCAGAAGTTCAAGCTCAGCCTGAGCAATTTAGTGAGACCCTTTCTCAAAATGAAGAAGGCTGGGGATGTAACTCGGTGCAAAGGCCAATGCCCAGTTCAGTTCCCAGTACCACACACACACACACACACACACACACACACACACACACACACACTCATACACACCCCAAAACGAAAGGGCCCAGATGAATTCCAGTACCACCACTGGTATAGACAGAGGCTGATCTGGAGAACAGGACAGAGCCAAGCGTGGAGGCCAAGGCCTGTCCCCCAAACCCCAAGGAGAACAACCCAGTTCACCCCAGGCATCTCTGGGTTGGACAGGCAGGGGGACCTGCCACCCACAGCTCAATCTCCCCACAGGAACACAGCTCATGCCTGCATCAGCACCACCCAAAGGAAAGGTAACGCAAGCCACACCAAGTACTAGCCAAATATTAACAGATAAAATTTATGTGAATACTATGTTTGATTTGCCCAATATCTCCAAAGCATTATCATTTTAATGTATAATCAACATAGAAATCACTCTTGAGATTCTGAACATTCTTTTTCATACCAATTTTCAAATTCTAATTTTACACTAAAGCTGAGTGTGGTGCTGCACTCCTATGAACCCAGCACTTGGGAGGCTGAGGCAGGAGGAGTGCTGAGTGTTCAAGGCCAGACTGAGCTGTTACATAGTGAGTTCAGGACCAGCCTGGACTGCAGAGTGAGACCCTGTCTCAAAAAAAAAAAAAAATCAAATTGTATACCAATGGCACACCTCAATTCAGACTGGCCACATTGCAAGTGCTAACAGCTTCGTGTGGTCAGTGGCTAGCAAATTGGGCAAGAGAGGCAGGGGGCAAGGGACGGGCCGCCTCCCACGGGCAGCAAGTTCCAATCGGGAGACAGTGGGGCAGCGAGGTCATTCCATCACCACCACCCTGTCCCCAGGACTCAAGGGAAAGGTACCATACATCACACTGATTGAACTGTGACGGGGACGCTGGGATAGAGCTGTGCCCCTCCTGGAGGAGGGGAGGGATAGACAGAGTGGATGAGTAGATGGGTGGCAGGTGGATTGGTGAGTGGGTGAATGGACGGATGGACAGATCAGCAGGTGGAGGATGGATACAGCGGGTGAGGAGATGAGTGGGTGGGAAGGGGTGAACAGATGATGGATGAGTAGATCACTCATGATGAGATGATGTGGACCCAGGTAAGATGTACCACACCAGGACAGGGAGTCAATTTCAACTTTAAAATCTATAAACACTAAACCCTTATAAACAAACACTAAACCCTATGAATGAAAACATGGTAGGCTTGGTAGCAACATGGCCTCATCTTGGAAAAGACCCGCATCCCAGCTATTGCCACGCCACCCAACCTCTATGGGCAGAGGAAACAATAGTATCAATCCAATAAATAACAGGTGCCATCAACCAGCTCCCCGTGTGGCAAATGACTGAGTGTGAGTGTGGTAGGGACATAAGTTCCACGCAAAAAGGATCGTTTGAGCCCACTACTTACTTTCCTATTTCTAGCACCTGGCATATGGCAGATGCTCAATAAATATGGACTAAATTAATAAATCACTTCACAAAAGGCTCAGAGAGGTTGAAGACCTTGCTCAAGGTCACCTCACTACCAAACATGCAGATGAACTTGAACCAAGGTCAAATGGCCCACAGCCTGTTTTATAACCTGCCTCTCCCATGCGTAATGCAAAAAAAAAAAAAAAAAATCTCTTTTCTTCTTTTTGCTTTGAGTAACATGGAACCAGGTCCATGATACGGGTCACTTACCTTGAGAGGACCCCAGAAAGGTCAAAAGTGACACCATATTGTTCATTTCTCCAGCTCCTACTTCCGCAGGATGCCTTCTCCACACTGCTTAAGAGTGCTGGGGAAAATAAATCCACTGGAAATGAAGTAAGCTTTGAGTTGACGTTGGCACGCAGGCCCCTGAGAGTCACTGGTTAAATGCACAGGAATTCTGTGAGCTAGCAGGTACACAAAGCCGTTATTAAAAATCAAATTGTATAAACTTACCATGAAATAAATTGAGTTAAAAAGCAAAGACAATAAATGCACAAAATCCATCATCCCTAATTCCTTTACTCTGTCAAACTCCTGTGTGTGTCCTTGAGGCGGTTTGTCTACTGCCACCGTGTGCGAAAACATCCCGTGCTGGTGACTACTGAGTGTCTCCTTCCCGGCCCACGTTTAATGGCAGCCATTTTGGTAGCTTGACATCAGGCATGGCAGGAGTGTTTACACCACGGAGATTGGCCAATGCGGCTAAGCAGGGGCCCTTTGAAGTATCATCCCAGAGTTTGTTGTTGTTGTTATGGGCCAGCACATGACAGGTGGCTTACAACTGAGGACACCGGCACAAATCGAGGAGCAGAGCTTTAAGATCTCTCCTAGGCCAGCAGAGGACTGAAAGCCGTCTGCCCACAAACAGGACAATCACACTTCTAAAGATGTCACCAGCACAGGGTCTTGGATATGCTCAAGCTGCTTCCATGCCGGGAGTCGGGGGCTCAGGATCCATCTCCTCTGAGGTCTGGCTACCCTGTCCATCTCAGCAGGGCGCCCCAAGACCAAGGGGCCCATTAAAGGGCTTCCCCACCCCCACCCAACTCCCCGTGGACATACACGCCCTACTCAGCCCTGCAGAGTCATTGTCATGCGTGTCAGAGCAGGTCTCGAGTCTCTAATGAGCAGTTGGCACGGTGCCCACGGTCTCCTCCAAGCCCCCCTGCTGGGATGAAGTTGATTTAACCATGTCCTGCTGTCTATACCGGCCCCCCTTCTGCACCTGCTTGGAACACCTCCAAAGGCCGTATCCTCGTGTCAGGTGAAGACACTGTGACGCAGAACACCAAAGCAGAAGTCAGCCTCAGGAGACTGTCCCCAGCCACCTGCCAGTCCTCCACCTGGGCGCACCGGGACGCTCGTAAGTCCAGCATTTCCTCTCCAGCGGAGTCCACCACCAGCCCCGCTCCCCTCGGGCTCCGTGTGCGCGGCTGGCCACTTCGAACACAATCTTATTTAGACCTGGGGCGACTTGACAAGGCAGGTGCTATTACCTCTATTCCACGGGAGAAAATTGAGACGCACGCAGCCCATGAATGTCTGCGGCAGCGTGGTGACGCTCACGTCTCGGGCTGCAGACTCACGCAGCAGCCGGAGCGCGACACTCGCTGGGAGCAGAGATCCTAAAATAGACCTCAAGGAGGGGGACGGTTTCCACGGCACGAGCGCGGGAGGGGCCGCGGCAGGCCTGGCGCAGGAAGCGAGGCTGGCCAGAGGGCACAGAGCGGGCAGCAGCAGGGTTGGCAGAGGACGGGAGCAAGCTGGGGCAGAGGGAAGTGTGAAGAGTCGGGCACGGCCAGAAGCCGGGGCGAGGAGGAGAGTGGGCGCCGCAGGTGCGTGGGCGGAGGGACGGAGGGACGGAGGCCGTGGGCAGGTGGGACAAGGCGGGATGAGCGGATCGGGAAGGACATAGGGTGCTGGCGGCAGGTGGGGGGGAGGGGGGACGGAAGGGTGACGGGCCGGTGCGTGGAATGGAAGGACGGACTGCGGATGGACGGATGGGGGCCAGGAAGGGTGACAGACGGGCGGATCCTCCCTAGAAGGGCGCCTGGGGATGGGGGGGACGGGCGTGGCGAGGGGTGGAGGAAGCGATGGATGAGCGGGAGGAGGGAAGGGAGACCAGCAGGTAGATGAACGCGGGAAAGGTGGCAAGGTGAAGGCGCGGGCAGGCGGAGGGGACCGGGAAGGCGCGGAGGAGAGAGGACGAGTGGGGTGGGGGGCAGAGAGGACGGGGTCCGGAAGTGGACGCCAAGGGGGAGCAGCCCCTGGCCGGACAGTGGGCGGCACCGGGATGGGAACGTGAGCAAAGGAAGGACGAGGGGCCAGAGCGACAGGGAGGACGGGAGGGAGCCCGAGTCCACAGCAGGGACGTCTGTCTTCCACCGACCACTGGCCCAAGAGGGTCACCTTCCCACCGGGCCCAGGACGCGGCCCAGCCAGGGCTCCCGGGTCCCACGGAGGCCATAGGACACCCGCCCGAGGCCCTGGCCGGGAGTGGGCGCTGCCCGCGTCTCCCCTCCCACCCTCCGGGGCCGCCTCAAGCTCTTGGCAAGAGTCACGCTGGCGTTGCGCCGGGGGACAGGCAGGTTCGACCTTCTCTGTTCTTGGACATAATTACTGTTATCCCAGATAATCGCTTTGAAATAACTCTGTGTCATTACGCACCTCCGCGCTCGGTCCCCCATTCGTCTGGCGCAGCCTCTTCCAGGGAGCCGAGGTGCGGCAGGAGCAGCCTGCCAGGCCGCTTCTACAACCACAGACTCATCAACAACAACAACAAAAAAAGTACCATGTGGGCCAGGGACAAGCCACTTCTGGGTGCATAAAGACCCAGTGAGCCCCAGTGTGCGCTCTGGCCCCGTGCAGGGCAGGAGGCTCATTTTGGGGGCCCAGGGGAAGTCAGGGTACTGGAAGGAATCTGTGGCCGGAGGCCTTCGCTGCGCAGGCCCAGGGAAGGCCCAGGGACAAGGAGCGGGAAGACGCATGCCGGGGCTGAGCCACTCTGGGTGGGGTTGAGATCACCAGCAAGTGTCCCTTCCTCTGCCCTGCGAGCTGGCGGGGCTGGGCCCTGGCTGGGCGCTTGAGGGCACGGGCCCAGGCAGGTGGAGCAAAGCATAAGGAGAACCAGAACCTTGGGGTCCAAAGAGCTGCCCCGAGCCAGACCCGCCCCGTGGGAGAGGCCATGCGTGGGTCTGCGGGGGCAGAGCAGGCCCCCGGACCTAGCTCTGGCTCCCGGACGCTGCTGTTCCTGGGACCCCTGCGCCCTTACCTGGAACACTGCCTTTGCAACGAGGCAGAGCTGCGTGCGGTTCCTGGCTCTGTCACCAAATGGCTGTGTGACTTGGGCAGTGACTTGGCCCATCTGAATTCTCATCGGACCTGTCGGGCAGGGGAATACCAACTGCACCCCCCCCTAAGGTGGTGGGAGGATTCATTGCCACGACGCACATCACTAGCGTGTACAGCCAGGTCTGGCGGCGCCGGCCTGCCACCTGAGCGCTCCGGGAGGCTGAGGCAGGAGGACCGCAAGGTCAAGCTCCGCCTGGGCAACTAGGCAACTTGGCCAGAGCTCGTCTTGAAAGTCAACACCAAAATTGGAATATGGCTCCGTGCAGAGGCTTTGAGCTCCGTGTCCCATACTACACATTAATAATAATTAGCATGGGGAACAAGGCATAGCTGTTGTTCAGGAAGCAAGGATGAGAGGAACAGCACCCTCGGGTAGCCCTCCCACCTGCCAGCCCGCCTGGGCCTGGCCCCACCTGTCCGCGGTACTCGCTGGGCTCCCTAGCCCGGCCTGTCTCTATGGAGCACCGCCACAGCAGTGACCAGAGGGGCAGATGTGGCAAGCCAGGAGTGCGGGACCCCCCGGTCCCCACCCCCACGAGCAGCTCCGCCTCCTTCCTTACCCTTGGCACACCTGTCCAGCGCATCCCCGCTCCAGAGAAGCTCAGCTCAGCTGCCCGAACAGACGCGGCAACCCAGCTGCTGAGACCCCCAGGAGAACTTAGAAGAGAGCGTGGTGGCGCACTCCTATTGTACCAGCACTTGGGAGACGGAGGCAGGAGGATTGCTACGCGTTCTCAGCCAGCCTGGGCTCCATAGAGAATTCCGGACCAGTTTGGACTACAGATCAAGACGCTGTCTCAAAAAAAAAAAAAAAAAGCAAGGTGAAGGAAGGCCTAGACTCCCAAGTCCAGCCTTCAGTCTCTTCTGCTACAGGACTGGCCCATATCTAGTCAGCAAATAGGCCCAGAGAGGCAAATTAACATAGGGAAGGTCACACAGCTTGTTGGGGGTGAGGCAGGGATTCCTAACCAAGTCCCTCTGACTCTGCAGCCCGTGTTCCTTGGTCACGCTGCCTGTCCTGTCGCGTCACCCCTGGGAAGCAGTTGTCACCACTGGTGTCTTCAAACAAGGTTTGTGTGAGGGGCAAAAACTCTGTCAGGACTCTGAATATTTTGCTATTATCTTCTCCAAGAGACTGGGAAGGTCCCCGAGGGCCGGAAGAGAGGAGCTCCTCCCACCGGACTGTGGTGGCCTGGGCACAAGCTGGGCCTCCTCCATCAGACTACTGAGTTTCCCCTCCCTTCTGACGCCCCTTCCAGCTGTCAATCTGTCATGAATGAGGCAGCCAGGCACCAGCACTCTGCCCCTCCAGTCCCATGCGTAGCCCTGACACTGTCCCTTCCTCGGTCCCCTTCTGCACTTCCTGTCATCAGGAGTCATGTGTGGCCCACCCTGTCCCTGACAGCTGGAACGGGAGGGAATGGCCTCCTCCGAGGACTGGCGAGGCTGTGTCCAGGCTGAGGCGGCAGCCAGGCCAGAGGCTCCACCAGGCTGCGACCCAGTGCGCCCACTCGAGGTGGGACACTCCGGGGACCCCGGGGGCAGCAGGATGGCATCTAGAGCTAATGCTGCCATCTCTGATCCTCAGCCTTTCTGGAAACTCGGAGTCAGACCTGTGTGCATTTCCACCCACCTCTGATATCCATGAACACATAAAATGGTTATGATCCTTGACCCACAATCCCACTTCAAGAATCGATCCTCAGGCATAAAAGCACCATGACCGACGGGCGCCCACGACACAGCCACTGTCGTCGTATGGCAAAGGCAGAAACCTTCAGACAGCCAGGACACACACACGAGGGGACTGTCTGCAGGGCTGTGGCGTGACTGGGTACCACAGAGCTGACACGAAGGCCAACTTACAGCTGTCTCAGGGACCTGCGTTGTCCAGAAAGTGAAAATATATTAAGGAAAAAGTGTACTAAGACGGAAGGTACTTGCAGAGCTGTGGCCACACCCCACCTCTCCTCAGCCCCCCTCCCGTGTGTGTGCGTGTGTGTGTGTGTGTGTGTGTGTGTGTGTGTGCTTGCAGACATGGAAGAACACTGGTTGTCCCAGGGAGAGGGCAGTGTTGGGACAGGAAGTAAAAGAAATCTGGGGGCGTGGCTCAGTGATGGGCCCCCCTGTCTGGCATGAGTTCCTAGCATAAAACTTAGCTGGGCGTGGTGGCACATGCCTGTAATCTCAGCACATGGGAGGCTGAGGCAGGAGGATTGTAGCCTGGGCTCCATAGTGAATTCAGGACCAGTACAGACTACAGAGCAAATCCCTGTCTGAAAGAAAAAAAGAAAGAAAGAGAAAAGTGAAATGACTTCTCATTTCATATCCTTCAATAAAGTGTTAAATTATTACGTGCAAACTGATTAAATTGCTTTACTGAGCATCTATTTCGAATATAAAGATGTGCTTTGAAACTCCTGACTCTGACATTGATAAACACCAGAACTCGAACCCATTGCTCCTGCACCTCAGTTTCTCCACCTATAAAATGGGAACAGCAGCACGCGTCTTGTAGGCGCCCCTGACCAGGGAGCCATGGTGGCTCCGGGAGGGAGGAGAGGCCCAGAGGCCATACCCACAGCACCAGGACTCCCGTGGGCTGTACCAGGAGAGGTTCCACCCGCGTCCCCTCCATGGCCTCCCCAGCTCCCGGGAGAATTTAGCCAGCCTCTGTGGATGGGCTGCCAAGGGACCCCAAGGACATGCCCCCCTCTATGAGCGCACTGTGCCTCTGGGTAAAGGGAGCCCACAAGTACACCAGGCCTGGGCCTGCCCCCCATGGAGCCCCCGCAGCGAAGGCCCAAGAGCCCCGTGCTAAGTAAACAGGGCTGCGTGTGCCAACGCCACCTCACCCTGCAAAGCTCGCCTGACAGCAGCTGAGGACCCTGAAGCGCTCAACAAACACAGACTGAGCGCACCGCAGGCCCCTGGGAATTGGGGTTAAGTTCTGGGCTTCTGCGTTGGAGAGCGCAGAGATTTGCTGGATTCCCCTGGGGAGATGAGGGAAGGGGCAGAGGGACGGAGAGGAAGACCCTCCTCCCAGTCTGGTCGCCCGAGGCAAGAATCGGCCTCAGTTCCGGGGACTCACCAGGCACATGACGCCAAGGATCAGGCTGGGCACCACTGTCCACCCAGGAGATGCACTGTGGATAGGTGCCAGTGACAGGCCCTGCCCCCACACCCCACCCCTGAGCGCACCTGCAGGTGCCACCTCAGCCCCCACGCAGGGGGAGCCAGGGGGAAGCCAGTATCGGGCTGGCATCCACCCGAAATGACTGAGTTTACCTGGAATTGTCTGAGATTACATTTTCTGCCCTCGGGCGGGAAGGGAGCTGGGGACAGAAATTCCGTTCAGCGATGAAAAATAAAGTTACGGTTCCTGGCACACCAGTGAACGTGGCTTGAAAATTCATACGCCCTGTACACACAGACCCTGGAATTGAAAATAATAATTAAAAATTTAAAAAACTCGCCAGGCCAGGAACGTCCCCAGGTGGCACCAGCCCAGCCTCGGCCCTGCCCCACGGGAAGGCGATAGGGAGGTGGGGATGGCTGCTGCTCTTGGCAGTGTTTGGGCTTCTGAGTTGTTGCCCGAATTGGGGCAGAGCCCAGGCCCCGGGTCCTGCACTGGAGCCAGGCTGGCAGTGCCATCCACGCCGAGTCTCCACTGAGACGCGGGTGGAATGACCCACCCCAGCTCTGCCACACTCCCCTACCCCTACGTGTGACAAGGCTCCTCGGCCAGGTGCTGCCGGATTTGGGGTGATGCTGTTCTTCACGAGGGACTGTCCTGTGAACAGTCCAGTTTTGGCCTCTGACGATCCAGTGTCAGGAGCACCTTCTCCCCCCAGGGGCGTAACCAGTGATGCCACCCGGTACCGCCAAGGTCACCATGGGAGAAAAACCCTTCCCCTCCCCACCCGACCCCGGGGACTGGGGTCTGAAGGGTGCAAAGCTCCTCCGGGTCCCGCTGTGGCTGAGCCCTCTCTGGGAGGACCCGCACTGTCCCTCCATGGGTCCCTCCTGGGGTGACATGGCTGGGGCGGGCAGCCGTGGGTGGCATGAGCACAGCAGAATCAACTCCAGGATGCCAGTGCCACAGCAGCGTGCCAATGCTGCGAGAACTGGGACAGGTGGGTCGTAATTTCTTTCTTGATGCTGGGACGTAATACTCAACACCCGTGACTTAGGTGAGCAAAGGTTTGTTTTAGTTCAGTTGCAGAAGGTCCAGACCATTAGTGGGTGGCTGGCAGTCATGACAACTCAGTGGAGGGCCTAGCCAGAGATGCGCTGCACAAGACAGGAAGCAGAGGGCGTGAAGGGCGGAGCTAGGGAGGGAGCTATGTGCTTCCAGGTCACGTTCCAGGGATCCACCCCTTCTGTTCAGACTCTTTTCTCCAGAGTGCTGTGCTTCTCTCTGGCGCCCCCAAGAGGCGACCTGGTGCACTGCTTCCGCAGTTGCCCCGGGTTCAAATCCCACCCTCCCCTACAGGTGCATGATTTGGGGTCAGGTTTTCAGTCTTTCTTAAAGTTCTGATCTTTACACTTAGCATAACAGTTGCGGCTGCCTCCGAGGGCTTTTGGGGGGATGGGAGTCAGTCACCACTCGGCATACCGGGACCTGAGCCCAGGACACACACATACGTACAAGGACAAGATCCCCAGAGCGTCCTCTGCCTGCACTGAGTGACCCTGCAGGCCCACCAGACCCCGCCCCTCCGGGCTCTGCCAGCCTGTTGTATCGGTCACCACCTGCTAGTCAGAAGTTGCCCCCAGGTATACCGACTTCCACCAGGAACACTCACACCTCGCTTGGGTGTTGTAGGTGAAGCAATCGAAGCATGGTGGGCCAGGTCTGGTGCCTGGTTGCCCCTGCGACCTGCCTGGGGGTGGAGGACCCACTCCCGAGACCCCAGGCCCCAGCCCCACCCCCCGGCTGGGGCAGGATGCCTGGGGCCCCCCACGTGGGCTTCTCATCAGGGAAGCTGCTTCCCCACAGCACCTGAGAGAGCACAGGGGCACAGAGGAGACCAGAAGGCCTTTGAGGACCCTCCACCAGCCATGTAAACCAATCCCAATGGAGTGTGGGAAGGGCATGATGTCATCTTGGAGGCTGGCACTCCCATCTCTCCAAGCCCCATCTTCCCCCAGAGCACAGTGTTTCATCGATACTCCTGGAAGGCAGAACTCCTGTCCTGCCCTGCGCAGTGATGCCTCCAGGCCTTTGCACATACTGTCCCCTCCACCTGGAGTGCACTTCACCCATGCCTCAATCTAACCATGTGTAAACACTCAAATACAAGTTTTTTTCCCCCAGACACTTTCCTGACCCTAATGTGCCAGAGTAAGTAGGCTTTCCCAGCTTACAACGGCCATAACAATTTGATGGCCAATAGCGGCGGTGACATTGACTCATATCTGCGGGACATTTCCAATATTGTAGGCATTCTACTCAGTGCTTTATTGTTATTAACTTATTTGTTATTTAGGAGTAGGTACCATTTTAGAAAGGAGTAACGTGACGCCCAGGCAAAGTAGGTGGTTTGACCAAGGTCACGCGGCTTGTAAGAGAGGGAGTTGCAACCTGGACGCCAGCCCCTGGCCTTAGGGGCCATCAGTGCCAGGTCTCTGTCCCAGGCCATAAACGCCACTAAGACGGTATTTTGACTGGTTTGTTTCTGTGATTTCAATGCCTGTGACGCGCCTGGCGACATGGAGTAGAGGCTCAGAGAGGGCGTGGGGGGAAAGGGGAGGGAAGGAGGAAGGGCGGGCAGGCCCCACTGGCTGTCGCTGTCCTGTCCTACCCAATCACCGACAGCAGAGGTGCCAGCCTGTTCCCCGAGCGCCTCCCCCTGGCCGGAGAGGGCTGAACACCCACCTGACCAGGGCACCCTGTCCTGCGGGCGCATGCTACCGGCTCTGAATTTTTATGTCTGCCTAGCCACTCGTCCTACTAAAGGAATAATTTAATTAACTCTGAGAACTGTAATTAATTTTAATTGTTCATGGTAATTCATTGTTTAATACTCTATTAGTAATTATAAAAAGTCCTAATGCCCAGTCACCGTCCTCTAATAGGGTAATTACAGACTCGCACGGGAGATGCTTCACTCTCAAGGGCCGCCACCTCCCCGCCGTCGTGGGCGCTGAGCACCTGCCGCGCACCCGTGCTGGGCACGCGTGGCGCAGAAGAAGAGGGTGGCAGCTGGACGAACTGATTACTGGATGGACAGACGGGCCGGCAGGTGTGTAGGGGGATTAATAAACAAGGAAGTTAAGTTAGGGTGCTCTGAAGAAACCGCATTTCAAGGCAACCTTTGTCCCGAGGCCACAGCACGGGAAAGAGCCGGCCGCAGGGAGCCGGGGACCGCTCAGGCGGTGGGCACAGCTTCCACGACGCGGCTGCGGTGCTTGGGAGACACGAGAAGAGCCGCAAGGTGGGTGGAGCGGGGGAGGCGGGACCTGCAGGCCGTGGGCCAAGTCGGGCCACCACCTGCCCTAATAATAAAGCTTCATGGGGATACAGCTTGGCCCACTCAGGAACGACCCAGGGCTGCTCTGGGGTGCCACCAGCTGTAACCACACTGATGACTGGCCCTCCGGCCCGTCACAGCAAGGCCGCTGGCTCCTGGGCAGAGCCCTGGGTCTGCTGTGATTGCAGGGGACTGTCGCGATGTAATTCAAGTTTTTAAAACATCACTGTGGCAGCTGGGCGGGGAGAAGTCTGGGGGTGGCGGGAGCTCTGGGGTGGTGGCCTACAGCAGACACGTCCACTGTAGCTGGAGGTCACCACGGGACACTGAGCCATGGGCAGACCAGACACAGGACCTAGCGGGACAAAACAGCCTCCGCTTTCCCTCGGGGCCTCAGTTTCCCTCCATCTAAGGCAGAGCAGAGGCCCAACTCCATTCCCTAACCCAGAGCGTGGACACGGGAAATATGGACGATCAGAGAGGGAAGGCACCTCCCCGAGGTGGCCCAGCGATGACTCCAGTTGATGAAGGGGGACAGGGACACCCCCTCCCCCCGCTGGATCAGCTCCCCACCCTCCACAGATTCAGTGAGTCCCGAGCAGCGACAGAGCCCCGTGCAGCAGCAGAATGTGCACTCCACATCCCGGAGGAAAGGGAACGTAAGAATCGAGTCGCTGGTTCCCACACCCAACTGTGGACACAGCCAGCTCCTCCCCAGCCCTGGGGAGAGGGTGGGGTGGGCAGAACCGAAACAGACGCGTCTCTGCTCCCATGATCTCACGGAGCGTGGGGGACCAGACACAGATCTTACAGTCACAAAGTGCTGTGCAAAGGCGTGTGCACTTCGAGAACCTCATATAGAGACGTCAGACCTCTGCGGGCAAGGTGAGGCCAGGGGACTCAGGGGTGGCTTTTGGAGAGAGTGACATCTGAGCTGAGATGAGGAGGAATTTTGCTATAAAGGAAAGAGAAAAGTGCCCCAGGCTGTGAACACAGCATGTGCGAAGGCCCGGAGGTAGGAGGGAGTGGGACAGGTACAAGAGCCTGAACACTGACTATGGAGTACAGAAGAACAGGGAGAACGGTGGGGCTGGCGAGGAAATCAGAGGTGGCCCTTACAGGGACAGGCAACTGCTCCTCAGGGTGGGTTGGGCTATTTCACAAGGGACACCCCGTATTTCAGAGGTCCACTGCAGCTGGAGGAGGCTATGTCAAGTCATTGTCAGGGAGCTGGGCTGCCTGGGCCTGGGCTCCCTGGGAAAGGCGTGCTGCAGCTGGGTCTGGGGAGTAGCCAAGACCCAGTGAGGCAGAGGGGGACCTAGCCGGAAGGCGAGGGACCCCAGGGACCCGAAGAAGGACAAGTAAGGATTTGTGAATCTGCCAAGACCCTCGACTCCCGGAAGGCCGGAGGTGCCCTCACAGTTCTGGAGGATCCCCCTGAAGAGTGCGCCCCGAATCGTCCAAAGCCCTCCGCCAGGCCCCACCCCTTACAGAACCCACCCCCTTCCAGTCTCACCCAGCCGAGGACACAGACATCTAGCACCTGGGCCTCTGGGGACAACCCAAAGCCAAACCGCGGCAGGTTTTTATTGGCTTGGTGAGCTGGTTTGTTTGTGGGTTTTTCTGGTGGCAGTGGGGACTGAACCCAGGGCCTTTGCACTGAGCTATAACTCTTGCCCTTTTAAAAAATTTTTACTTTGAGACAGGGTCTCCCTAAGCTGTCGGGTGGTGAGCTTACAGTCCTCCTGCCTTGGCCTCCCCCACGGCCGGGATTCCAGGGCGGCATCACCAGGCCCAGCTCTGCAGGTGGTTCTGGAGATGGTGTTCACATTGGCAGTTAATACACGGTCCTAAGGGCCATCTCCACCCGAGCTGAAGAACCTTTGAAAGCTTCCGGTCTAAGTCCCCACCCTCTTCCAGCAGGTGGACCAAGAAACAGAGGCCCAGACCCAATAAAGACAGAGGTCAAGGTCCCGTGTCCAGAGCTAGCGCTGGACACAGCCTGTCGTTGCTCCAAGTCTCCCTAGCACCCAGGGACATCTGTGATCCCGGAACGCACCACAAGGAGGCGCCCCACCCTGGCCCAGCAGCCCCACCCGGGTGCTGCCTCAGCCACCCAGGAGACAGGGAGCTCATCTTTTATTCATAGGTGTTTATTACATGAGCCGGGTCCCTGGCTGGGGTGGAAATTACTGCATATTTTCTAAGACCCTTGGGGAGACCTTTGGTATTGGAGATGGTGAGCAGAGAGCACAGCCCCCTGGTGCCCCCAACTCCCAGGAAGAGCCTCCCCCAACCCAAGGCCTGACCCGGCCTGCCCTGACCGCTGTGGTCCACTCCCACCAAAAGACAGAGAGAGGGATCTGGAGAGGGAACAGTGGACGACTCCAGTTCACCCAGTGTGCGGGGGATCAAGTGCAGGACCGGAAGGACAGATGTCCTCAAGCACCCATGGAGACGGACACAGCCTGGACATACCCCGGCCAGCCCAGAATGACATCTGCCCCTCCCTCCCCAGGCTCCAGGAGAAAACAACAGGGGCACACCCTGGAAAGGGCACGGCAGGGTCTGCAGAGCCCCTGACCTCCACGCCTGGCCCTTTCAGCGGGCACAGCTTTGCCAAGGAGTGCACCGCACAGGCGCCTGCCTGCCGCCTGCAGGTGGAGCCGGACTCCAGAAGAGGGCAGAG
Organism: Ctenodactylus gundi; assembly: GCA_004027205.1. Lineage (NCBI taxonomy): Eukaryota > Metazoa > Chordata > Mammalia > Rodentia > Ctenodactylidae > Ctenodactylus > Ctenodactylus gundi. The sequence goes on along the minus strand of PVKB01002655.1, from coordinate 70,397 downwards.
GGAAGGGGACCACGTCCCAGCAGGAGACCTGAGGACTCCACACTGTGTACCCCAAGGCTCTGATGCATCCCTCAGCTCTGGACCCAGAGGCCAGTGGTAGGAGCAGGGCTGAGAGACTCCAGGGGTCTCAAGCCTGGCCCTCTCCTGACACCCATTAGGAACTATGATCATAAAATATGGCATACGGTTAAATTTTTAAAATTCACTACAGGAATCCAGGTGTAATGGCACACACCTGTAACCCCAGCACGCAGAGGGCTGGGGCAGGAAGATTGCCATGACTTCCAGGCCAGCCTAAGTTCCACAGTGAGTTCAGGACCAGCCTAGACTACAGACTGAGACTCTGTCTCAAAAAGTTTTTTTTCAAAAAAGACACATTGCTATTAATTCACTCAAAATATTCTTGCTTTAAATATACTTTTACCACCATTCTTGGCAATACATCTTTTACTTAATACTACAATCAAGTTCTTAAATTTAAAGACTCACTACATTTTTGATCACTTCTTAAATGGGCCACATGCAGTCCTGGGCAGTCTATGGGCACCCCAGCAGGTACCATGCACCCTGCCCCACGTGTGGAGAAGCCAGGGTCCCCTCCCTGAATAGCACACCCCCGAAAGGCCAGTCAGTGAGCCTTGCTAATTCCCTTACCTGGCACTTTCCACAGACACGCGGACTGAGCACCTGCTGAGCGAGACAGAGGGGGCCCTGTGTTCTTAGAGTCCCACAAATACTGGGAAGCCCCGGCAGCGTGCCCTGCAGACACAGGGACAGGGAAGCGGGCGGCCAGAGCCCTGGGGTGGGGGCCAGAAACAGCCCTTGGCCTCTACCCTGACCTGATCATTCGGGGGTACTGGCTGCCCCAACCTGCGGAGGGGGCCTTCACCCTCTGCTGTGATCCCTCCTGACCCCCAGTAGGGGCTCCGGATCCAAGGGCCCCCTGTCACCTTCATCCCTAGCGAGGACACGGTGGCTGTGACCCCACTCTCAGCCCTTAATATACAGTTTATTTGAGGGAATTATACACTGCAGGCTGCTGTTAAAACAGAGAAAAACCCCGCAGGGGGCTGCTTCCTTCCTCACCCAGTAATCGCACCATCTGTGCCAGCTGTGGGGGCGGGGCAGACAGGGCTCAGCCCTTACCCCTCTCTGTCCCCCCCCATCTCCCTTCTCCCTCCTCCCTCCCCGCTGAGCTCTGCCCTGGTCCAGTCCTCAGACCCTCACCACCTCAGTGTGCCTGGTGTGGGCCCTTCAGCTCCTGCCCTGCCAGTGCCCCAGCCCTGAACTCCAGCCAGCTGGGCCTCCTCTAAACTGGGTCCCTTGCAGAATCTTCCAAAAGCCACCCATAGCAACACCTGCCTGGTGCCTGTCCTCGGGGAGCCCTGACTCCTACACCAATAAGGCACCAGCTTAAGCCTCCAAGTGAGGGCACAACCCTAACATACGCAGATTCTGAGCCTGGCTCTGCCCTTCCTGGCTGGGCGACTTTGGGGTAGTTGCTTAACCTCTCCGAACCTGTGCTTCTTGGTGAGAAAAAAAAAAAAAAAACAGCCATGTATGCCAATCCTCTGAGCGCCTTTCTGACTTGGATTCTGTCTAAAGGAGCCAGGGTTTGGGTACGAGGTGGTTACGCAGGAGGCCAGGCACAGAGCAGGCGCAGAGCCAGGAGAGGAAGGAATGATGCCCAGCGAGATGGACGACAGAACAGCGGCCACAGCGGGCGGCCACGGAACTTGCCCGGGTCCCAGCAACCATTGCGGTTCAGAACCTTGTCCCAGGCGTCCTGGTCTCTCCCAAGCCCGCAGGGAGGAGCTGCAGGGGGCAGGTGACTTGCATACGACACTCTGACGGCTTGGAACTGGAATGTTCCTCTGAAGCCTCAGGTCTGGAAGGTGATTTAATCCTGGGGGCCAATCTGCGGGTTCTGTGCTGTCAGGAGACGAGGCCTGGTCAGAGGGGCAGGTGGCCGGGCATGACCTCGGAGGGTACGAGCCTGCTCCCGCTGCCTGCCGACACCTGAATCCTGTCTCCCCATGCCACGAGCTACTGTGCTTCGGCGCACCAGCCCTCCCTCCACTGCCAGCCGCCCATGAGGGAACTGAAACCTCCTGAAACTGGGAGCTGAAAATAACCCTTCCCTCCCTGACGTGGGCAGTGTCGGCTAAGTGCCTGAAACAGGCTCTGTCCCATCACAGGGACAAAGTACCCCACGTTCTCAACTTAAAGGAGGACAGGGCTCTTTACAGCTCCAAGGACTCAGTCTGGACTCAGTGGCTCCGAGGCAGGAATGGAGTCGCTGAGGGGCCTGGTGGGTGCAGCTGCCCACCTCAGGGCAGCAGAGGAGGGAGGCGGTAGGACCAGAGGGCACCATGCAGGTCACCTCCCCCCTCTGCGGACCAGGCCCCACCTCCCACCAGTGCAGCCAGCTAAGGACTCAGGCCAGCAGCCAACCACATCCTAGAACTCTGCCTCTGGATTTGACGCCCTAGATCGAAGCCCCAGCACCGCCCCAGAGAGGCACCTTTGCCACGCCTGCCTCCCCTGCCTGCCAGGGGACAGGAGCATAGCATTGGCCTGCAGAGGGCCAGCTGGCCACTCTGGGAACAGCTGCCCCAGCCCTGCCAGGGAAAGAGCCTTTCCTAAAATCCTAATCTCTTTACATCCAGGGTCACAAGTGCCTGTGACCTTCAGGTTGGGCACTGAGGGTGACCCAGGCCTTGAGACCCATGTGCACAGAAGTCAAGCCTGACCAGGGAACCCGGGACACAGTCTTGGTCACAGAACAACAGGGGCACTAGTTCCTTCTCCTGGGCATGACTGGCCTTTCCTCGGCCATACCTCTCTCCTGCCCAGGGCTCTGCCTGTCCCCTCTGCAGGCCAGCTCTCCCCTGAGGGAGGCACCTTTCCCCAAACCCAGCCGGCCAGCCCAACCCACACTGGCCTCGATCACTCCTGGACAACCCCCGGAGCTCCTGGGGCCTCCAGCCAGTCAGTGTCCCACACGGTCACAGCCATCTGCCAGCCTCCGAGTTCCTGCGCAAGTTGAGGCATCTGAGTTCCAGCTCTTGGCCTAGCAGTGTGAGAAAGGACCCAGAGGACAGGGGACAGAGTGGCTCTTGCCACACTGATCAAATACGACATCCCAGACCAGGGGATAGGGAAAATGACCCAGCACATTCTTAGAGATTATCAACTTCCTGCTGGGCCCTTCCATCACCCCCTGGGGCCACAGCGGTGGACTGAAGAGGCCACGCCTCATGGAAGCAGTGGACTAAGGCCGGAGGAGAAAGTAAGCAAAGTGCGCACAGACGGTGAACCAGCGAACAAGCAGGTCTTAATAAATCTCCCACAGAAGACAATCGGGACGAGCTGACGGTGTGACTAGCTGCGGAGGGGAGGACATGATGAGACGACATATATGAGGTCACTTCAGGAGCTGTCAGTCACACAGGGATCTGGGGAACAGGTGGTTAGGCAGAGAAAGTGGGGGGAGCATGTACAAAGGTCCTGAGGTCAAGGTGTCTGCATATATTTGCAAGCAATTTAATGTTAAATGGAATTACCTGAGTCTCCGTTTCGGATGAGGCCTCAAGACAACAGCTGCCTTCCACATGTGAGGCCACCAAGCAGGATTTACGAAGTGCTGGGCTGAGAGGTGGCCCGGCCGCCCTTCGCAGTCTCTCCTTCTGGTTTAAAAGAGGTTGTGGAGATGCCAAGGAGCTGGAGGTGTGGCGGACGATTAAAGGGTTGCCAAGTCTCTGGGAGGCCTCCCTTCTGGGACAGAAAGGTGGGTGCCTGCTCTCCCCCAGGGACCAGGGAAGGAGTCTCCAGAAGAACACTGAATAGGAGAATTCCTGGGCACTTGACAGGGACCTAACAGTGGTACATGACTCACCCAGCAAAGGTAAACCTGGTGTTCGTCAGGGCAGTGTCCCCAAGGTCAGAGGGGCCACCCCAGGCGGGAGGCAATCAGTAGGGTCCCCCAGGGCAATGGGCCCCCAGCATGCAGTGGCTGGGGAAGTATGACACAGGCGGCCACAGGGGCCCCCCAGTGAGTGAACAGGTAGGATTTAGATACCAGCGAAGCCCAGAAGCCCAGAGTGTGCTGGTCCCACATCACCACAGTGCCATCTGGTCATCTCCTGCCACCACCGTGCCCTCCTTTCTCCTCCCTTACCTCTGACCCCAAAGGGCAGGATGCCTCGCAACTGCTGTGAGCACAGAGCATGGGGGGGAACTGGGACTCTCACTGTGGCCCCCTCAGCCACCCCGCAGGAGGAAGGAGAAGCAGAGGGTGAAGGGATTCAGGTGCTGTCACTGTTTCACAGGACTGCCAGAGGCAGAGGCCCAGAAGTGACCAGTAGAGCCAGGAGACTTGCCTTAGACATCAGCCAGTGACAGGACACCCATTGTCCCATGGTCAAGATGGGTCAGGGTAGGGGTATAAAGTCCAACTGTGCCCACTGGCTGGCACCTTATGCGTGCCGGCTACTCCAGGCAATGATGAGAGGCAGGAAATGGGGCTAGGGACGATGGAGGCGTGGTACCGATGTGTGCTCCCTCCCACGAGGGCCGTCACCCTGCATTACAGGACGCTCAGGCAGGAACACGGCCTCGGCTCCTTCATCCTCCGCCTGGAGCACCTGCTGCAGGGAAGGTGAGCTGGGGGCACGGGACACGTGCCAGGGGCAACGCCCACACCAGGTTGCCCTTCCCTTCCACGGGCCTGGCACCTCCCTAGGAAACCGCCCAGGCAGATGGGACCGGCGCCATCTCTCTGACTACGCCCAGCCACGTGCCGGATCTGCCACCAGGCCTGTCACTGCAGAGCCTGAGCCCACTGGCTGCTCGTGACAGGAACACAGCCGGCTCAGCAGAGCCTGCAAGAAGGGGCAGAGACAGACAGCCTCCCCCGCCCCTCTGAGCAGAGACAGCGCACCGCGTCCATGTCCAGGCGCCACCCAAAGCCAGGGAGAGGGGCCGTGCTGGAAACCAGCCCCGCTGCTCTTTGACCCTGAACTTGCAGCCTCTGGAACGGGACAGCGCAACCGCCCAAGCTGCTCCGGGCACCGCACTGTGGCATGGTGGCCACCTGACACCCCCAGCGCGCTCTGCGAAGTCCTGGGAGGAATTCCGTTTCCTGGCTTGGCCTCTGTGCCCCTGAAGTCTCAGTCCTTCTTTCCTGGATTCCCGTCTCCAAGCTGTCCCTCTCTTTCCCAGAAGACCATTTCCTGGATTTCACTCTGTTCTGGGATTTCCCTTTCCCAGATTTCTCTCTGTTTTCCAGAAATTCTTCTGTTTCCTCCCTTTCCCGGAAGTTCCTTTCATCCGCATTTCCCGTTTCCCAGAAGCCCCTCTCTTTGCCAGCTACCCCTCTGTTTTCCTGTTCCTCCATGATGGCTGCAAGGCCCAGCCTGCAGAAATTCTACCCACCAAGGTGCCCAGACCCATCCCAGTTCCCGGGCACCATCCCCAGCGGGTCACCCCAGCCTCCCTGCTGCCCTCTGCTGTCCGCCGAGCCCGCACACAGCCCGTTCCCATCTCGCAGGTGCTTTCTGGCCCAAATCCTGCCCCTGCCCCCGTGTGGGCTGCCCCAGCCGGGGTCCCCGCACCCTGAGCCTCGCCATGTGGTGGCCAGTTCCCTGGGAGGGTCTCCACGCTGGACTGTGACCCTCTAAATGAACAAGGCTGTGGGCGGGTGACCACCCTGTCCCCCAGGATCGCCAATCAACCGAAGGACAAACAGAAGAGCCTCCGGGGCCTGGGGGCCGCTGCCGCGTTCACTCGCTCACGGGATCCAGCGGTCACTGGCGCTGCCGGCTGGGATCGGAGGCCCCTACTCAACTCCGCGCTTGTCCCTCCCGCGAGGAAGCCCAGGCCAAGGCCAGTGAGGGCGAGACGCCGCCAAGGTCACAGGGACCAAGCGGCTGACCAGGTCTGGGTTCCTGGCCCTCCGTCTCCCCGCCCAGGGCTCCTTGCCGCGCGGTGGCTTCTGCGCCCCTCTCCCGGCCCCCTTGACAAGTGGAGTGTAATTATTTACGACGGCGCTTTATAGCTGCGGGTGAACCCACCGGAACATATTTTGTAGAAGTAATGAAGGCTCAGTAATGCGAGACCTCACTGCGGCTCCCGTCACTAAATCTTGGCCAGGAGTCCCTGGGCGGCGTGGGCACCGTTCACCTCTTCCCTTCCCTCTTTGGGAGAATTACAGGGTTTGCAGAGAAGGGGTGGCAGCAAGCGGCCCCGAGTGTGAACGAGACAGCTTCTCTCATGAGGCGGTCTTGCAGAAACTGTCTCTGAGTCTTCAGGTAGGACCTGAGTAGTGTGCCGGGCCTCCATGGACACCCCCAGGGGGGCCCCTGAGTCAGGCAAGGAGACATGGTCCTAGAGCACCGACACGGGCCTGCCCAGCTGGGGGAGCAGGACAGCCCAATGATCACAGAGTTAAGAAGGGCAGGCCTGGGGTCATATATCTCTACAGAGCTTTCTGGGCCTCAGTTTCCCCAGTGCACATCAGGGAAGTGGGGAGACACCCCACCCTCCTCTTCCACGGCATTCCAACGTCTCCCCCGGGTGGATTCTGGCACTGTGGGGTTCCTGCAGGTGTCCCTGCACCCTCCCACAACCTCACCAGGTACACGTGGACCTCAGCTCCAGACAACAAACCTTTTGTCCCCAGGGCCCTGGCACATTCACACAGGAGCAGGCAGCGGGTGGTCACCTCCATATGCCCCATTGTTTCATCCCCAGGGGGACACAGGGCATTTCCTCCTCTTCCTCATTCCCAAACCCACCTCCAGACCTAAAGCCTGGGCCTCTCTCCCAACTCACAATGCGGCCTGGCATCATCTACCCAGCCCCTCCACTGCCCACAACCGGCTCCAGGGTGACTGTCAGGGGACAGAGATGGAACTCAGCATGCTGAGGGGTGAAGCAGATGCTCCCCCAGGCCGCACCAGGTGGGAGAGACAGGGCGAGAGCGCCGGCCGCGGGCGTCACGGGGCAGAGACAGGCTGGAGGGCGGGCCTGGGCCATTGCCGCCGGGGTGACCATTGACGGAGCCTCCAGGGACGGACCTGGGATGGACGGCCAGGCCGAGAACTCAAGGGTGTGGAGGGACGCGCCCTCCTCCAGGATGAGACCTTCCTGTCGTGCGGCTCCAGAGCCCAAGTCCCAACAGGTACTCGGTAATGGGAGCCAGGCCTTGGCAAGGCCGCCTAGTTGGGACCTCGTGCTGCCACCAGGAAGCAGACCTAGGAGTGTGTTCTGAAGCCCGGCGAGAGGTGGTGGCCAGCATGGCAGTTGCAGGGCCAGCAGGAGGGGCGTGGCTTCTGGAAGGGGGGGTGGGGTGGGTAAGGTGACAGGAAACGTGTGCATGGCCGCTGTGGCTTTCCCAAGGTGACCGCCAGGGTCGTGGCTGACAGGTACCCACTCTGCTGGACTCCGCGGCTGCCATGGAACTTCTTCCTCTGACTCGAATCACCAGAAGCCGGCAGGAATGAGGCTCCTGACACTGACCTGCCAGCTGCCCCAGGCAGATGCCAGCTCAAGAGGCAGCAGCGGGGCCAGACACCGCAGGGTTCCTGTAGGTGTCACTGCACCCTTCTGGTCTCGGGTCACCCTGCAGCTCCGGGAACTGGGCCTCCCCAAGGGGTCCGTTCTACACAGTGAGAGGCCCTGTCACGTGTCCTACAGCGGACGTGACGTGTCAGCCCCTGTGCCGGGTGCGATGCGGCTGCGACTGCCGTGATGCCCCACGGCCACCACGGAAAAGGAGGGTAGCAAGGACCAGGCAGTGTCCTCTGGCTGGCCAAGGGACAGGCATGGCGCTGCATATCTGGCTCCCACAATTCTCATGCATGTCTATTATGGGACATTGAGTCAGAGTTTTCACATGCAGCTACATCCCCAGCTCCCTATTCAGTTCTGATTTAGGACAGGGTCTCAGTAAGTTGCTGAGTTGCCCAGGCTGGTCTCAAACTTTCAATCCTCCTGCCTCGGCCTCACAGAATGTTGGGGTTACAGGTCTATGGGGCCTGGTTAGCTCCTACAATTTCACATCATGTGGGCTATGGTACTACTACCATCTCCCTTTTACAGGTAAAGAGTCAAAGCTCAGAGACCTTAAGCCATCAGCCTAAGGTCACACAGCTGGAGAGTAACAGAGCAAGGGTTAGAACCCGTCTCCCCAGCTGCAGCTCCAGACTCTGACCCATCTGGGGATGAAGCCCAGACGGCCCCCACCAACTGTCTGCTGGGATCGAGACCACAAGACCTCCAGGCAGAGGGGCGGCCAGGCAGTTGGACACAGGCACTATTTTTTGAGAGAGAAAAGCCAAGTTGGTTGCTGATTACAGAGACAACAAAGTAATCCCTTTGCCAGGCTCCCGGGAACATCTCTGATGAATATATAATGATTTAAGATGTTAGATAAAATAACACAACCAGAAAGAATGTCCCCCCAAATAAGGACGGGCTCCCAATGGGCCAGGCCCTGCCCGAAATACACACCCAGATCCTCACGCAGATGCAGCTTTTGGCTGCTCAGCACCATTTCACAGATAAGGAAACTGAGGTCAAGAAAGGTTCAGTCATCTACCCAGGGCTGCACAGCTGTCAGGGGTAAGCAGCGACCTGCAGGAGTTAGTGCTCCGCCCACTCTCTGGCCAACTGTCCTGCTGGCCGGACCAGGAATGGCATCTGGAAACACGTGGCACTTTCCCCGCGGCAGGCTAAACATCACACCTGCAATTTCGCTCCGTCTACTTTCCACCGGCCCATTCTTTTCTCCATAAATCACACAGCTTCCGCCCTTGTCATAATCATCAAAGGCCCAATTAACCCCGAGCCCGGGTCTCTTCTCTGCAAACTGCCCCCAAATCTACAGCTTTGTAGGCTGGGAATATTACAAAGCGGGTAGCGAACCCGCCCAGCGAGGAGGCGTTTATTCCGCGCTCCTGCGGGGGAAGGACGGCCCACGCGGGGCGGAAAACCGCCCAGAGCAGCTACATTCCACCCGCCGAGCCTTTATTAGCAGTGATAAAAAGGATGGCAAAGCAGCGCCGGGCTTGGCACTCCCAGGTGGGGGCCGCAGTCCCAGGAATTAGTCATGTTTTGACTGGTAGAGTTATGGAATTTATAATGGAAGCCCTGGAGAAATTAAACATGGATTATAACCAACCCTCTCTCCCGCCCACTTGAGGGCTCCTGCAGCCGCTCAGGAGCCTGGTTTACAGGCGAGGATGGCTACGCGCGCCCCATGAGCGCAGAGCCGCCAGAGGAGGTGGCGCTGGCCTGTTCCCCAACCCAGCGGGGTGTGCTCACCTGTCATCAACCCCAAGGGCACGAGAACTAGTCCCTCCTCTGTGCCCCCAGCAGCACCCAGATGGGGACAGCCTGGGGACAAAACGCCCGAATGCAGACATGTACCTTCGGTAATCTCTGCTCTGGTTTTCAAGGCCTCTTTAACTCTAGACCTCCCTGAGTGGGCCTGCCTCGCAGGATCCTAGCTCCGTGGTGGGCGAGGTGATCAAAAGCACAGGATGAGCCAAAGCTCTGCGCGAAAGAGCAAGGGGGCCTGCGTCATGCAGCTTTTGCTGCGGTGGCTCAGGGAAACAAGTTTAACGCGCACAGAGCACCTACTAAGCGCTGGGCTCCGGGCAGCCCCTTTCTAAACATCCTTCACTTTAATAGAGCCTTAAAAAAATAGAGCCCAGGGCACTGATAGATAAATGGCTTTCACGCCATCTCGGCCATGTTACTATTGCCACAATGAGGCGACGGAACCAGAGAGGGACAGCTGTCCTCAGGTAACACAGTGCACACAGGAGGGACAGAGAAGCTTCCCAGTTGGCCAGGTTTCAATTCCTGGACCAGCCCATAAGAGATGGAAGCAGGAAGCCCCTGGGAGCTGTCCGGGCTTGCGGTGCTGAAAAGAATAGCCAAGGAAAGGAGCACAGAGCCCCATGCGCAGGGTGCAGCTCCTGGAGCCTGAGTAACCCTCCCTCTCCCACCTTGAGAATGGTCCCCAAGTCCCCACCGTGGGCTCCCTTTCCTGCTGCCACCCAGGCCCAACATGCTCCCTAACTATGGCAGCCACTGTCGATGGCGGGAGGATCTGCCAGCACCTTCATCCCACCATGCCCTCCATGAGTCACCAGTACCAAACTCCAGGACATCAAAGAGATGCAATGACCCTGACATCGCAGTGCATTCAACTCTGGGTCTAACAGTACTGGCGATTCTGTGGCTCACGTTCCCTCTCTGAGTCCTTCTCCGGGCCAAACCCAGAGCTCATGTTCTTCAAGCAATGTCATGATTCCACTGACTAGTCTGACGGTGCGCCCCTCCACCCTCAGGATACATTCCTCATCCCTTGCTGTGACACTCCCCGTCCTTTGAGCGCTGGCTTTCCAACCTCCACTCACATTTGTCCCCACACCCTACCTGCTATGTGGTTCATCTACATACCAGGTTGTCAAACGCAACAGCAGGGACAAGCATTCCTCACAGAAGGAACAGCATTACAAAATCCTGCTCCCCCGCCAAGCACCATCTCAGGCACCACTTTCTACAGCAGCCCCCTCTGTGTGCCCAACCCGATCCTGTGACACCTCTGCGCGTAGAATGTGGCTCTGCTCCATCTCTCAGAGATCAAGATCATCTGCAATGGCAAATCCTGGGAAGGGGGCAGGACTTTGTGGTGGTCGCTTGGCACCAGCGACACTCACTTTCTTCTGAGCAAAAAAAAAAAAGAAAAAGGAAAAAAAAAGAAAAAAATAACCCAATAGGTGAGCCAGGGTTTCACCTGAGGATTCAGTCAATGAGGAACCGTGCTCCCAGAAAAAAACAGCTGACACTCAGCCTGCCACTTGATAGATGCCTTATTATGTTAACCCTTTAAAGCTCTATGGTAAATATGAAAACCATGCTGACCTTCTAGGAGGCAGAGGCAGGAGGATCTCAAGTTCGGTGCAGCCTGGGTGAGTCGGCCACTTAGTGAGATCATCTCAAAATCAAAAACAAAAAGGGGCTGGGATATCGCTCAGTGTGAAGGCCCTGGGCTCTGTCCCCAGTACCACATACGAGTTTGAACTAAACGTCCAGTATACCCCTGGTACGAATGGGGAAACTGATGTGCCGGGAGGTTAACAGAACCAAAATGCATCAGAGAAGGGATTCTCATGCATCCAGTCTGCCTGAGTGTCGGCCTGCTATGTCCCATTTATCATACGCTTCTCTAGAGAGAGGTATGCTGGCAGGAGGAGGGCTGGAGAAGTCTGCTTCAGCACTGGGAGGCTCCACATTCACATGGATTCGGTTCTCAGCATCAGTTGGGCCAGCGCTTCTGCCAGAGCCATCACAGGGAAGCTGGGAGAGGACTGCCAACCCCTTCCTTGGCAATGAAAACTATCGGCACAGTCTCCCCCCGGGAGGGGATGGGCCCCCAGGGGCCATTCCCTTGGTCCCCTCTCTGCCAGTCCCACCCAGCCCCCTCCCAGCCACCAAGACCCTGCCTCCCGCCCTCCTGCACCTGGCCAACCTGGCAGGCAGCCCCAGACCCCTGGTGGAGTAGAGGCCTCCCCCAGCTCCAAGCAGCTGCCAGGCCGAGCCGGAGCCTGCAGGCATCTTCTGGGCACCATGCGCCTCCCTGCCGGGCCTGGCGTGCCAGCAGCTCCATCCGCGCTAGGCTGATGGCCCTGCACAGCCCCACGGAACTGCTATTTTTAATTTAATTGGTGAGTCGGAGGAGAGAGATGGTACCCAGAGAGGGAGTTTTAAAAGCTTTCAGGGCTGGGGAGAGGAGGCAGAAGGCAAAGAAAAGTTCCTAATTATACACCAGCCAGCCAGCTTGGATGCTCGAACAGAAAGGTTAAATGTTATGTTTGGAATAAAATGAGAAAAGAAAAAAGCTGTGATGACAGAGGCCCAGAGCTAAACAGGGAAAGAAAATCCGCCCTGCCCATCTGCCCTCCAGGCCCTCCTCTCCTCAGACTCAGCCCACGGCCTCGCCTCGGCCGTGTGAGGCGCGGGTGTATACATACACAGCAGGTTCCCAGCACGGAGGTCGGGGCTCAGGATGCCAACGAGTTGACTGCCAAAGTCACTTCCACTCGAGCCTGGGGACGCCATGTGTCCACAGCCCTCAGGCCAAGGGCTCTGGTGAGGCTCAGAGAGCTGGGTGGGACCTGAAGCGATGAACACCTTGGGCTTCAGTGTGGTCAGAATAGGCACGTGTTCAACTCCTGACACCAGGGAATCAGCTCTCCTGGTACTCACGTGCCTCTTCTATTCTCTCAGCTACCTGTAAGTAAGGAGACAAAAACACAGGTCTTCCAGTAACACTTCCCAAACACAATGACAGGCAGACAGCACACACTCTCCATTCCCTTTCAGGGAACATGAGTGCAGTGTCTGGAGCCACCACAGCCTCTACGTGACCATATCCCAACCCACCTACACAGGAATGACAGAGAAATGGAAAGAGAGAAGGAGCCCTAGGTGGTGTCCACATGCCGCTGCCCCACTGGGCTGTCATCTGAGATGAGGAAATCTCTGTTCCCACCACATACAGTCTAGTGTTTCAGGGATGCTGCATCCATTCCCAACTGCCCATTCGTGATGAGCTTGAGCTGTGTGAACTCAAGCAAGTGCTTAGCATCTGTCTGTAAGCCTTGGCTTCTTACTTGCAGATGGGGGCACATAACAGCCACTGCAGTTTGTGTGAGGACGAAACAAGGCCCCATTTGTAAAGCTCTCGCGACGAGGCAGGACCGTGCGGCTGCTGTTATTAATGCTCCTGATTAACAGGAGAGTGATAACAAGTTGTAAAGTCTGAAGTTGCCCCTCATAATTCAGCAGCACAGTTTGCAAAGTGAGCTTTCCTCTCTCAGTCCTCAAGCCCAAGTCCCTAGAGGGGAAAAAAAAATCACTCTCTACTATATACCCAGAGGACTTGCCTGAGGCGCCTCTGCTAGGGACAAACTCTTGTGACCCCAAGTCCTGGGACTTGCATCCGCAGCCCAGACCCATACCCTGTCCTTCCCTTGGATTGCTGGTGGCAAAACTGTAGCAGAAAGAACATAGCTTTTAATGCTCAAGAGCAGAGCAAATTGGGACTCTAGGCCCACATTCCTCTACTTCACACTCTTCCCCCACCCACTGTGTCGGTCCCTCTAACCCAGGTCCTGACAGCTGGTTGCTGACTCCACACCCTGGGGCCTCCTGGGAGCCCTTCCAGAAACAGCTGGACCTCATAGGCTGGCAGCCCAACCTGGATTCAAACTACAATTCTGCTACTTCCCAGAGAGTATCTGTAAGCAAACAGTGATGGCTCCTCTATCTGTACATTAGTCAGAATAAGCTAAAAGCAGCTCTGTGCAGCTCTGTGGCTGAACGTAACAGGTCTTTCTCCTGCCCCAGTTCAGATGCAGGCTGGCAGGGACTGAGGGGATCAGTCCCAACCAGTCATCCAAGCTCCTTTCATCAGCAGCTCTGGCCAACACTCATAGACACCTATCGTAGTTTGGATCTGGAATGTCCCTCCGAAGTCTCATGTATTTGAACATTATGGATTATCTATTGAACCATGTGCTATTGGGAGATCGGGACCTAGTCTGGAGGGGTGGATTTTGAGTGTGTAAATTGGATTACAGGTGTGTAGTGGGGGCTTACCACACCTCCCACACCTGGATCCAGGAGGGGCTGATCACTGGGAGCAGACCTGGAAGGATCTAGAAGCTGCTTCCTGCTTTCCTTGGAGGATGAGTCTCAACATGCCTTGACTTGGCTTCCTGTATGGTAAAGTCACCTAGAGATTCAAATTAATAGAAAAATGCGAAGGTATTGTACAAATACTACATATGCCCTTTCAGGTGAGAGACTTGAGCATTTTTTGATGTTGGTATCTACAGCTGTCCTAGACTCCACTCCCAAGGACACTGAGAGATGACTGTATTTATTTAATTTTGTCTTTGTCTGCTACAGAATGGACGTAGAATGTCCCCCAAAAGCCTCGTGCGTTGGGAAGTTGTGGAGCCTCTACAGTTAAATGTAATACTGTGGCTTCTCTTCAGATTGTGTACATCTTTTGCCTGTTACTATGGATTGAATGTACTGTTAAGAGGTGGGGCCTGGCCAGAAGGGGCAGACCACTGAGGCATGACGCACAGGGGCGGGTCTCTGGGACACGATCTAGAAGGATAAACACTAGCCTCACCCTTCCACATGCACTCTGCTTCCTGCCACAATGCCGTAAATAGCTTTTCTTCCAGCTAAGCCTCTGCCGTGTGGTTCCACCGCTGCCAGCTGCCTACAGAGTGAGACCCTATGAAACAGTGAGCTAAAGTGAATCCTGCCTCAAGTTGTAGGTGTTGGGTACTGTGTCCCAGCAACAAATAAGTAACTAAGGCAGTGTTCCACAGGGGACGGTACTCTTGAAAAATATGAACCTCCTGTCACTCTTTCACCTTGAAGATCCCACTGTCTAGTACAGTCCCTGACACATAGTAAGTACTTGAGTATTTGTCAAATGCAAGTCAAAACAATTAAAAAATGTTACAACCTAGATCTAAATTGTTCCCTAGAAGTTTTACACGTGTAGAAGATGATGGGACCACAGGGCACCATAATCGTCAGTGGCATCATCTGCTGACGTGCTCAGCTGCTGAAGGTGCTGGTAGGAGCAGGCCCTGACAGGAGGGGCCCTCACAGACGTGACCTGAAGGGTGGGCTCTTGTCCCAGCTTCTCTCTCTCAGAAGCCATAGAATGAGCAGCTATACTCCACCACCCCTTCCATCATGCGATTTTTGTCTGGGAGCCAGCCAAACATGGACTGGAACCATGAACCAAAATATATCTCTCCTTTAAATTGCGAGTGTTGAGTATTTTTGTCGCAGTGATGGGAAAGTGGCTCAGACAGAAATCAAACTTATTTGGACATGTAGGATAAGCGAAGGATACAGCAGCAGGAGGCCATGAGGCCTGGGCCCTTGTCTCACCGGGCCCCTCACACTCACACCCTGGGCCTCTTATGGGACGGCCACCCTGCCCCGTCCACCACAGGAGCCAGAACTGGTTCCAAACAACAGGTTTATTTGCATACGTAAAACAAGCCCCACGTGGGCAAGAAGGCACTTTGGTTTCCCTGCAGCGGAAAGGGCTTCCCCAGACAGGAAGGACCTATACAACTAGAAACTTCCACTTTCCCCACTCTCCTTCTGATCTCCCTTCTGAACATAATGGGGACTTTTAGAAAAGGCTCTCTTCTCTCCTACGCCATGTAAAACCCTCTTAACAAAGGATAAGACAACCCAAGGGGACAAATATGAAAACGAAGTGGCCTTTAGGCAGGGAGACAACACACACCACTCCCACTCCAATGGCACACACCTGGAAAAACTGTTCCCTGTTGGGTTTCCAGGAATGACACTGCTCCTCTTGGGAGAATCCCACTCTTAACAACAAGACACAACCTGGAACCTAAAACAATTGCTCCTGACCTTTATCCATATCCAAAGCTACCTCACCCCACCCCACTCCTGCTTGATGGTCACTACAATTAACTCCCTGAGCCCACGTGACAGGAGTGGGGTTTTGGCAGCTAGACGATAGGTCACAACCTCATGCCCTCCATATATTCCTCTTTGGTCATCCACTCAGGCCCACTGGAAGACAGCTGTGCCACCATTGAGGCACCCAGCCACACACTAAAATTTCTATTGTTGCCTGCCCAGAGGGTGGCCTCGGAGACGTGACCAGAGGTCAGCTCATGGCACAAGCGCTGGATGAAGCCAGGGTACATGGTGTTCCCCCCACAGGCCACCACGTGCGACAGGAGCAGCTGCTGCTTGGAGGGCTCACAGGACTTGACGGCGTCCAGGACAGCCTGGGAGATGCTGGGCCCCTGGAGGTCGAACATATGGGGGCTGAAGAACATCTCGGGCGCCAGGCACTGCGTGGGCGTCACCTCCACAGGGGTGCCATCCGGAAGGTGGTAGGTGCTGCTCTCCTCCGAGCTGCCTGCCAGGCCTGGGCACTGATGCAGCGCCTCTTCTATACTCTGCGGCACGCGGCACTTGCCTAGCTGGGTGACAGTCACCGCATCCATCTGGAACAGGTTGTGGTGGTTGCGGTTTTCCCTAAAGAGGCTCTTAAAGAGGTAGACGGCAAGATCCTGGCTGCCGAGCTCCAGTATCTTCCTGCTGGAGGCCGAGGCCGAGGCCGAGGCCGAGGCCTGGCCCAGGAAGAAGGGCTGCACACGGGTCAGGCCATAGCCTGAGTCGACCACCACACCGGTCAAGTGCCCTGAGGCATACAGGGACATTTCCAGTTGGTCAGCCAGGAGGAGCGAAGGTACATTCATGAGCTCAAACATGATCTGCAACAGGGAAGAAGACACCCAGTAAATTCTCCCCATTTTTACAACTGAGCTGTGGGCTCTGCTCTCAGAACTGACATGGACAGACCCAAGTTCCTAGAGGCCTCTTGGGCTGTACCTAGACGCTGGGCACAGGGCCCTGGGTGCACATGCTGTGGGAACAGCGCTGGGCTCTATCACAGCTGCTGTCATCCTGCCATTTTTTGGCCTTATTTTTAAAAATGTTATAATAAACATATTTTACTTTGAAACGGGGTCTCATTCTGTAGTCCAGGCTGATTGTGAACTTACTATGTAGCCCAGAATGGCCTCAAACCCACATTAATCCTCCTGCCTCAGCCTCCTTGAATGCTGGGATTATAGGCATCTACCACCGTGCCCAGCTTATGTGATGCTGCGAAACTGAACTCAGAGCCTTCCACCGGCTTATGACCCCAATCTTATAAAAAAAATAGTTTTACTACTTATACACATTAATACTATGTACTATATATTTTTTATGTCCAGGACAGGTCCTCTACACTTAAAATAGGCAAAAAATGGTGAGCCACAGGATGGACAAACCTCTTCTACAGGATTTGGAACAGCAGCTGAAGGTGCTGTAGGAACTTGTTGGATTAGGGTCTTTTAGAAGAGCATCTTTGTGAGGTGGGGGGAAACAAAGCTGGGACACTGGGCTGTGTGAGCAAGGAGGACCAGAGCCAAGGTCATATTTTATGCCTCTGCTGCCTCTTTGGAAGGAAGAGGAGCTTACACAAGAAGCAAGAATGCCAGGCACATTGGGACACATCTATAATTCCGTCACTCTGGGAGGCTGAGGCAGGAGGATCTCACGTTTGAGTTCAACCAGGTCAACTTAGAAACTTTGTGAGACGTTGTTTGGTATAAAAAATAAAAAATAAAAAAAATAAAAAGCTATGGCAGTAGCAGAACAAAAAGGAAGAAGTAGAAAAAAGAACGAGGAGGAGGAAAGAAGCAAGCAGCAGCAGCACATGCTGTGTAACCGCCATTGCCCAAACAGCGAAAGTAGGAGAAAAAAAAAAAAAACCTTGCTTCCTGGAAGCAGCAGCTGTACTGTTTTAATAAAATGTCCCAGATGTCACAACAAAACTGGGATTCTGGTGTTGGGACTGGCCAAGTCCTTGGGAGGTGTTTCTCCACTACCCATCACTCCTGGACCTCTATGGTCCCCTCCCCAGCTGGCTGCTCTAGGCACGTCCCTGAGGCCCTGGCTCTGCAGGGGTGGAGAGGCCACACCGTGTCCTCTGCAGCTCTGGCCCACTGCCCTCCTGCTCTGGCTGCCAGGCCCATCCTCCTGCACAGTGGGGGGGCCCAGTCCTGCCTGCACACCATCCCCCACCACCCACGGCCCCAACAGCAGCCAGGTTCTCTTTTCACATAGAAAATCGGAGAAGACCCCATCCTTCCCCACTGACACATCTGAGAGTTTCTAAGTTCTACAGGACAGAGGCTGGCAAGTATATTCCGTAAAAGGACACTGAATCAGGGGCTGGGAGTGGGAGTGGATCTCAGTGATTACAGGGCTTGCCTAGCATGCACCAGGCCCTGAGTTTAATTCTCCAGCATCACATAAAAATTAGCCAGGCATTATGGTACATGTCTTTAATCCCAATACTTGGGAGGCTGAGGCAGGAGGATTATCATAAGTTCGAGGTCAGTCTGGACTACACAGTGAGTTTGGGACCAGCCAGTACTGCAGAGTGAGGGGGGAAAAAAGGAAGAAAGGAGAAAAGAAAGAAAAGAAGAGAAGAGAAAGAAGATACAGAACAGAGACTATTACACTTAACGTAAGTATTTTTGGAAAGTTGACTTAAATTTTTTTAAAAAACAAATATATTTGAGTACACATCCCCAATGCATCACTTGGAACAAACTCATGCTAAGACATTATCTGTTATTTATCTAAACTTCAAACCTATCAAGCATTATTTATTTCATTTAGCAAGCTTACAACAGTAAATATTTCAGATTTTATAGTCTCTTTCACAACTATTCAACTCTGCTGTCATACTGGGAAAGCAGCCACAGGTAGATACAAATGAGTGGGTGTGGCACTGTTCCAATAAAACTTTATTTACAAAAACAAGTTGTACACCAGATTTGGCTCACTGGCCATGGCTTGCCAACTCTTGATTTAGAGTAAAATGAAGGTAATGCCCACAGCCAATCAGGCCTGTGAGGTCCAGGCCCTGCCTGTTTCACCATCCTACTGGCCTCTGGCTGTCCTCATACCCCCGAGGTCACTGGCTAAAACACATCCTCCAAGAAGCCTTTCCTATCACTCTCTTCAAACAGGGTCTCTTCCCCACTCTGTGTCATTATACTGCTAGAACTGGTCATTGTTTAGAATTATTACCAGTTAACAGCACTTCCTGACTAAGCCTTTCCCAGATGGACACCCTTGGTAGGCCAAGGCAAGCAGTGGCAGCACTGCCAAGGGCTGTGTGGTCGCCACTGCCCTGAACAGCAGAAGCAGAAACAGAAAGAAAATAAACATTGCCTCCTGGAAGAGGCAGCTGTACTCCTCTTTAGTAAAACACCCCAAACGCCATGACAATACTGGAATTCTGGTATTCAGGTTTTGGATTCATGGAATCTTGAGAACAAGAACCCCAGTGTCTCCCCTGGTGCCACCCCTTTCATCAAGCCTTTTAGTTAGAGTCTCCATGTCTCTGTCTCCCAGGTCCTAGCACCACACAAGGCACACACTACAGACTCAATAAACATGTAAAAGGCCACCTAAGAAGCAATTCTATAAACTCTAAAAAAGCAGTGCCCAATTGTATCCAGACACTGCGTCCGTCCTGAAGACCTTACCTCCAAGGTCTTCCTCCGAGTCACGGGATCCCCCACAGGGGACTCAGTGATCACCACAGAGCAGTCACCATCACTGCACTGCCTGTAGGACTGCAGCACAAAAGACCAGATGTGCTCTACGCCCTCCCAGTTGAGGACACGGCCGCGCTCTATGGGGTAGCTAAAGGTCTCAGGGTGGCTCAGGTCGACGCCCAGGCTCAGGCGCCGCCGGGCATGGCTGGGCCCTGGGTTCTCCTTGCACGGGAAGTAGTTCACGATGTTCGGCAAGACCATCTGGGGCTCTCTGCAGCCTGAGAAGCCTGCCTTCAGGAAGCCAGACCCATGGTCGATGATGATGGTTTTGGCAGCCATGGAGGAAGCAAACGTGAGGCTTTCTTCACCTGCAGAGGAAAAGGACAGGGTTGATTGTAAACCCACTCCAGGCCACTCGAGGGGCAGCTGCCAACCTCCAGACCAGGTTAAAGCCCAGCCTGCCCAAAAAGCTTGTCCACACCCTCTGAGACTCTGTACAAACTCCTACCTAAATCTGAGTATCTTGCCATCCCATGCCCCAATTCACCTCCAAGGCCCACCTAACAGGTCATATCTGTCCTGCCCATTAGGCAGATCCCATGGCACTTCACACACATTTTGGTCACATCAGGTGGGCATGTCTGTGCCACCAGAACACAGTCTGGGTCATATTCTGCAGATCAGCAATGAGTCTGTCTCACAAGGAATACCTGATTAGCATATGTTGCCTGCTCAGAGGACATACAACACAGCAGTCTCAGAAGCCACCACCTTCGACAATATTGCCATGGCAACAGAGCAGGCAGAGTACCACAGATGATGGTGGTGGTGGTGACAGTGACGGTGATACCTACAGTTTCCATTTCTAGAGCACACACCTACACACCTTCTACCCAGTGCACAAATTAGGAAGGACTAGGTCAACTTGCCATTTCTGCTGGCCACAGATGTCCATATATCAGCAGGTTCCTCTGTTTTAACTTCCCACATAAATTCACTCAATCTCTAACTGTCTATAAGGCAACCACCACTACACCCACTTTGCAGAAAAAAAGAACTGAGATACCAACGGACACAGTTCCTTTCCAAGAGCCACACAATGAACAAGGCCAGGGCTGAGAAGCACCAGGCTTGAAGTGGGGACTCCTGCGTGGAGGCCATAAGCAAGACACCCCACCCCCGGGGCCACAGTTGGCTTCCTCATCTATGAAGTGGGGAGGAGGGCAGCTCCATGCTCAAAAGCCACGTGTCACTGATGCCTGGCTTCCAGGTTCACAGAAAAACTACAGAGGCTGGGTGTGGCAGGATGAGAGTTAAGGAGGGTCGCAGAAATCCCACAGCCGTGGGGTGGGGTGCAGGAACAGCTCCAAGCAAACAAGGCCATCTATCTTTGACAACAATCAGATGTACAAAGGAGGGTTTCTGCAGCCAGAAGTGCCCAGAAAGAAAAAAATATCAGGAAAAATACCCTGGGTCCGTGTACTTTATCTCATTTAAAAAAATAATGAACTCAAAGTTGGGCCTGCTGGCACATGCCTGTCATGCCAGCACCGAGGGAGACTGAAGCAGGAGTATCCTAACTTCAAGGCCAGCCTGGGCTGAGCAACGTAAGAGACTCACTCACTGAGACCCTATTTCAAATTTAAAAAAAAAAAAAGAACAAGAACAAGGAAGGGCTGGGGATGATATCTCAGTGCAAAAGGTTAGGTTCAATCCCCAGTACCACATACCTATAAAAATAACTTAGCTCAAAATGAATAAAAACAATATATGTAAAACCTTAAACTTATTTAAAACACACACACACACACACAGAGTGGGGGAGAGAGAGAGAGGTGGGGGGGGAACCAGGCCCGGTGGTACATGCCTACAATCCCAGTACTCTGGGAGGCTGAGGCAGCCTAGGCAACACAGTAACTTACTGAGACTCTAACTCAAATAAAAAAAGGAGCTGGGGATGTAGCACAGTGTGAAGGGTTCAATTTCTAATACCACAACAATAGTAACAAATAAATTTTTTAAACCATGGGGAAAATCAATGTGACTTTAAGGAAGATAAAGTTTTCTCAGATAAACATGAAAACATCAAGTAGATAAAGTTGGGCTTTGAAAAATTCACAAACTTTCATTTACTGAAGGACACTGTCCAGAGAATGGAAAGACATTCTCTTTTCATAGAAAGGGAAGAATAATTCACAAATCATATATCTGATTTGATCCAAAAACCAAAAAAATTTCACCCAAAAATATAACGAACTCTCAAAAGTCAATAATAGAAAGAGCCTAATATTTAAAGTGGGTAAAAGATTTGAGAACTCCGTTCACCAAGGAAGTTAAGTGAATGGTGAAGAAACACATAAAAAGATGCTCAATCTGTTATTAGTCATCAAGAAAATGCAGATTAAGACCACAGTGAGACATGACTACCGTCTTAACTACTGTTCTGTTGCTGGGGCACAATACCCATCATCCACAAGCTAAGCTGGAAAGACTTAAGTGGAAGCCTGGCCATTCCAAGTATTAGAAAGGAGGTGGAGGAATCGGACTACCCACCACGACTGGCACGGGTGGCATGTGGCACCCTCACCACCTTGGAACACAGTTACAGTGGTTTTTTACAAAGTCCAACATACCTCTAACCCCATGACCCAGCGTTTCCACTCCCAGGTATTTACCAAGAGAAATGAAGACCTGCATTCTCACGAAAACCTTTATGCACATGGGTAGAATAACTTTGTTCATTATCATCCGAAGCTATGAACAACCCAACTATCTTCCCACCAGAAAAAAGGAAGAACCTACTTTCAGTCAACAGAATACAATTTGGCAATAAAAAAGGAACAGCTGATGTACACAATGACGAGAGAAGGCTGTGTGCAGGGAACTAAGAAGCCAGATGCGAACAGATGGGCACTGTGATTCCACTTGGGTGACCTGCACGGGTAGGACTGTGAGGACACAAAATGGATGGGTACCTAATCACCAGCCAGAGGGGGTAAGAAAAGGTGACTGCAGGGGTTATGTTATGGCAGTACGTGGGGCCATGATGGGACCTTGCTCTGTCCTGACGGAGGTAATGGGCGTACGACTGGATGTGCTTATCAAACTCTCACATGTGCACTGTTTTTCTCTTTGTTGTTTTTACAATCCTGGGGATAGAATCAGGGTCTCTCGCGTGTTAGGCGAGTGCTGTGCTGCTGAGCAGCACCCCCAGCCCTGCTTTTTTTTTATTGTTCACTTTGAGACAGGGTCTACCCAAGTTGCCTAGGCTTGCCTCAAACTTACAATTCTCCTGCCTCAGCCTCCTGAATAGCTACTAGCATTACACGCTTGTGCCACCATGCCTGGCTACAAGCACGCACTTTTTAGGATGAGTAAAAGCTGTTTAAAGGGAATTCCAGTGGGTACAGGGACACCAAGAGAGGTTCGTGGAATCAAACCGTAGAATTCAAATCACCCCATGGAAAGCAGACCTGAGGCCCAGATAATGAGACATTATTTCTTACAGAACCCTACAGGGAGACAGTGCCGCCTAGTGGCCACACATGGAGTGGCGGGGGCTATCACCCACCAGTGTCTGTGGGCGGCCATTACATCTGCCTGTCACTATGAGCAAGACTGCCAGTGAGGCTCTGGCCGCTGGCCCCTTGCTGTCATCAGCTGAGGTGAAATCAGGCTTCCCTGCCTTTAACGAGCTGTGACACCAGCCGTGGGCAGAGCCAGGTTCCCCTTGCCTACTGGCAGGCTGAGGGATGAAGCACTCACACTGAATCAGCCAGTGACAGGAAGTGATGGCATTCCAGGAAACTGCCCTGCCATCACTGCCCTTCCAGACCACCAGAGCCATGAGTGATGGTGACTGATAAAGTCCTCCTCAATCCCAGCATGTGGAGTTGCAGGAGACGCTGCCAGGAGGACCTCCACGGTGCCTGTCAAGGCCACACATGGGTGGGCGGAAGGTGGGGGGATTCAGGCTGGTGGCCCAAAGTGGAGCTCTTCCCCCGCCCCCAGTGTCTGCCTGCAGAAGGGAGGCTTGGAGGGTCCCAGAGAGCCAGCACTGAGCACAGAGATTCCACCTGCATTATCATAGCACCTCCACCACCAATCCTTACCGCACATGGAAGCCAAGGGAGGGGACTGACCATCCAGCCCACAGGCCCACACGTAGCCTGCAAGATCACTGGGTCCCACCAAGGCAGGCAACCACCCATTAGGCTGAGTTACTTATATAATTAAACATTTAACCAAACAACAGAAAACTGATTTTTAAGTTGATAATTTTGTATGGCCTGCAAATGACTCCAAAAATATCCAAACAGCAGGAAAAAAGGTTCTCCACCCCTCATTTGAAGCATGTACCTAGACCTGTCCTAAGACGGCATGGTTTTTCCCCTTCTGGAGTTTACATGCTATTCAGAACAACCACCCACAAGCTCTAAATGAAACTCGGCCTGTTGGGCTAGTTAGCAGAGTAGAAGGATGTAAAAGCTGTTAAGAGAGTGCTATGGTGCGGATCTTGAATGTCCCCCAAAAGCTTCATGTATTTGGAACTGTGTGTTATCAGGAGATAGAGCCTGGCTGAAGGGGCAGATGCTTGGGGTTCAACCTGGAAACACTGTCAGTTTGTTGAGATAGGGAATTGCAGAGGGTAGAGATTATAGGTGTTCGTTATTGACTTAAGGATCAGGAAGTGAGGGAGGGGTACCCACACAAGGGATGGGCAAGGAGCAGCTTGAAGTAATTAAAAGAAGGAAGAAGAAACACTGTTCCAGCTTCTTCCTGGGACAGCTCTAGCCTGGCCAGTCCAGAGACTTGGCTTTGCTGCTTCCCTTGGCTTCAGCCTCAGCCATATGCCTTCACGGCTGTGGGATTCTCCATCAATAGACTGTGTGTGTGAGAAACCTTCTGAAATTGTAAGATAAATGAATAAATCTTTCTTCCCTTAAATTGTGGATGTTGGGTATTGTCTTAGTTACTTTTTGATTGCTGTGACTCAATACCTGACATCCACAAATTTAGGGGAGGAAAGGTTTATTTTAGCTCATAGTTTCAGAATGTCACCATCCATTCAGGGGTGGTTGGCAGCAATCAAAGTACATGGCAGAGGCAGAGGTGGAGGCAGCTTCTCACGACATCACAAACAGGTACTAGTTGAGACTAGTTGAGACCAGTAGTCCAAGGAAGGCTGGAAGCAGCTTATATATCCTTCCAGCTCTCAGCCCAATGATTAGCCCCTCCAGGATCCAGGTGTGGAAGGTGTGACCACTGCACACTGTTAATCCTAACACACCTGTAATCCGCCCCTCCAGACCAGGCCCCAATCTACCAACAGCATATGGTTCCATAGACAATCCACAACATTTAAATACATGAGACTCTTGGGGGACATTCCAGAGCCAAACCACAATAGGTATCTTGTCACAGCAGTGAACAAGTAACCAAAACGGAGGACCAGGGGATATAAGCCGCTCAGAGGCAAGGGGTTATAGTAAACAGGGTAGTCATCTAAGACCTCCCTCTAGAGTGACCCCAAGCCAGGGAGTAAGAACATGAGTACCTAGAATAGCATTCTACACCAAAGAACAAGTTCAAAGTCCCTGAGGAAAAAAGAGCCAGATGTGGAACAGCCAAGAGCCAGGGTGACCAGGGAGAGGGTGCTGGTGATCTTGGGAGGGCCCCTTGGCCTCTCCATTAGGGCTTACATATCTGGGACCAGAGGGAGTTTATCTTATGGTAACAGGACCATATGGACTGAATAGAGGAACAGAAAGTAGACAGCAGGGTAGGAAAAGTGGAAGTGCCAGGGCCTGTGTAAGGTGGCAGCAGGGAAGAGGGCAGGAGCAGGCAGCAGATTCTAGTACACAGCCAGTCCTCTGCATCCCTGGCTTTTACTGGATTCATGGGTTCTGCACCCATCGATCTGATTTGGTGTGGCTAGAGTATATTCAGGGAAATAATCATCTGTACTAGACACATACAGAAAATATTTTTGTGTCACGATTCCCAAAGCAATGCAGTGTAACCACCATTCACATTATGTCAGCTGTTGTAATTCTAGGGATGCCGTGAAGTATCAGGAGGATGTGTGTGTGGTATGTGCAAAAACTCCCTCATTTTATGTAAGAGACACAAGCAACCACCTGCAGATTTTGGTTTCCAAGGGGGTCTTGGAGCCAAACTCCTGCAGACACTGAAAGATGACTGTATTTTTAAAAGACTGATACAAGACCAGGAGAAGATGGAATAAAGACCAAAGATTTCTAGCCCACAAAACTAGAAGAATGAAGCAGGTATTACCGAGCTGAAGGAGACTACAGAGCAACAAGCGGGCAGGGCCAGGAGGAAATCGGGGCTTTATTTGGATGGGGTGCTTTGAAACGCCTGCTAGATTCATCTGAGGATATCAACCTGTGCCAAAGATAGGTCCAGGAGTCACAGAATGGGTGGACAGGCAGGTCCCAGACGAGCAAGGTTGAGCAGGACCTGGTGTAGGTACAGATGGAGCTGAGGTTGCTCTCAGGTCTGAGAGCCTGGCCCGGAAAAGGATCACGGACTGAGCAGGAAGGGCCAGAGAGGCAGGAAGGAAGCCCAGGGAAGCTGTGAGCCAGAGGTCAAATCAGGAAAGCACCCCAGAAAAAGCTGGATGCACAGAAAGATAAAGAGCAAACAGAGGCACATCCACTGGATGTGACAACCCAGACACTGTCGGTCCCTGTGGCCGTGGCAGTTGCACACAAGTGATGGGACATAATCCTGCAAAGAAGGGTCTGAGAAAAGAGTGAGAGATTGAGGGGGATCCTCTAAAAATGGCTAAGGTCTCCAAAAGTACTGGCAAGACACGACATAAATATTATAGAAGTGTTCAAAAGTAGAGCAGGGACTAGAGGAATGGCTCAGCAGTTAAAGAGCTTGCTCAGCAATGTCAAGGCCGAGTTCGATTCCCCAGAACAACATAAGCCAGGCATGGTGGTGCATGCCTGTAATCCCAGCACTCAGGAGGCTGAGGCAATAGAACTGCCATGGGTTCAAGGCTAGCCTGGGCTATACAATGACTTCAGGAGCAGCCTGGACTACAGAGAGAGACTCCGTCTCAAAAAAAAAAAAAAAAAAAAATGTAGAACACATGGCCAAGGGCATAGTACACATATTCTGGTCCCATATCAGAAAAAAAAAATTACTGTAAGAACACAGTCCAGGAGGATACTAGTCAGGGATGGAGGAAGCCTCCACAAACCTTCTTTCCTGCACAGTGAAACAGGAAACCCGGACATACACACACAGACACACACACTGAGAGCCCTTGCAGACAAGACCCAAGTCTACACAAAGTTCATTTACATTTCACATGTACGTTATCACCCCAAAAAATTTTATACAGTCTTTGTAATTTTGTACAAGAAATAAAAATTCACAGTGTGGAGATCTGCATTGGTGGTAGAACGTCAGTGCTGAAAACGTTTCGGATTTTGGATCATTCCAAATTTTGGATTTTCAGATCAGGATGTTCAATTTGTATTCAACGATGTTCTAACAGGAGCCAAAAATACTTGGCATATGAAGAACTAGAAAAAAAATATGATTAATTCTTAAGAGAAAATCCTGAGATGACTGAGATGTTGGAGTTACCAAAAATACTAAAGCATCATTAAAATGATGCTCATGATGCAAAAGGAGACACTCTCAAAATTAATGAGAAGATAACTTTTCAGGAAGAAATAGAAGCTACATAAGAATCAAGCAGAAATATCAAAACAGGCATGTGTAATATGAGCGATTATTTTTTGGTGACCCTGAGGGTGGGCCCAGGACCTTCTGACTACCTTACCACCCTGTTGTTGTTGTTGTTTTTATTTTGCAACAGGGTCTATCTGTCTCAGTCACTAAGTTGCCGGGCCAGTTTCTAATTTGCAATCCTGCTGCCTCAGGCCCCTAGAGTAGTGGATTACAGGCCTGTACCTACCAGGCCCAGCCATAGCTACAATTTTTGGAATCTGTCTGATAGCAGACTAGAGATGACAAAAGAATGAGTAAGAGAACTTTAAGACATCAATAAAAATTACACCCAGAGAAAAATTAATAAACAGGGTTTCAGAGACTTGGAATAATACACACAGGTCTATTTTTCTATTATCAAAGTTCAAGAATAAGAGGGAAAAGGTTAGCTCAGTAAAAATTTTGAAGTCATAATGGCTAAAAGTTTCCCAAACTTGGTCAAAGACATAAATCTACAAATTCAGAAAGCTGAGCAAACCCCAGAGGGAATAAACTCAAAGACAGTCATAGATAAACACATTATAACTCAACTGCTGAATATCAAAGAATTATTTTTATATCTTGAAAGAAGCTAGAGAAAAAAACAAAGTGCTATATATAAGGAAGAACCATGGGAAGGTTTATCAGAAAAAAATGGAGGGTAGAAGATGGCTTGTTATCTTCAAAGACTTCAAAAATCAAAATGACAACACCAACAACAAACAAGCTGTTATCCCAGAATTCTACATCCAGGACAAATTCTATACCAAACATAAATTCTACACCCAGCACAAATTCCATTCCCAACCCAAATTCTATGCCCAGCACAAGTTTCCTTCAGAATTTAAGACATTCTTAAATGAAGGACAACTTGAAAAAAATTAGTGACAAACCACTTTGAAAGAAACAATAATGGTATTTCTCTGGGAAAAGAAATGATAACATCAAAGCTTGGCATTTCAGGAATGTAGAATGAGCAGGAGAAATATCAAAATACTTGAGAAATTATACAGTTTTGTTTTCTTGTCTTAAAATACATACCATCATTGAAAGTGAATAATGACAGTAATGTCTGGTGGAGTTTTCAGGATAGAGAGATGAATGGCCTAGAAACAACTAGAAAAAAAGGATCCAGGGGAAAGGGACCTGTGTGTCTATGAGGCTTCTCCACATTACTGAAAGAATGAGTTTTAATTCCAATCTGTTGGAGATTGGGGAAGAGCAGTCAATAAGAACATAATACATGCAGACAAGGCTACAAAGTTAACAGATGACTAATTAAAAAGAAATAATGAAAATCAGTCAAGTAATCCGAAGTGTTGATAGGAAAGATGACACACAGACAAAAATAAAAAATAAACAGAGATCATAGGGGAGAAAAGACAAAAATGAACCCATATCCAACCATCACACCATATTAACAACTATGATGCAATAAAGTATCTCCAAATTCTACACCGATGAAAAAAAACAGCATTGTCAGATTGTAACAATGACAACTATAAGATCTAACTATAGGCTGTCTACAAGAAAGCCATATGAAATAAAATGGTAAAGATTAAACATAAAAGGATGGAAAAATCATGTGTCTTAGTTTTGTGCTGCTCTACTCGAGGATCACAAGATACTGGGTGATTAAAAAAAAAAGGGGGGGGGGGGTTATCTGGGAGATGAGATCCACTGAGTGGCCTTGTGTAGGGGATTCAGGTTGGGTTGTAGCCTTTTCAGCACTAGTCTGGGACACCCCGGTAGAAGCACACTTCACCGCTTGTCCAGTGACGAACTCCTGGTTGGCAAGCCCCATCCTTCTTCCTCCACTCCCTCCCTCCTCCTGGGCGACCCTGCTAGTTAAGGCCTTGCTAATTGGCCTGAAGTAACTTCCGCATTATCCTAGTCTATTTAAGCCCTGTACTTCCTGTACTTCCTAAATAAAATGAGGCTGTGTTCACTAAAACAGGCTCCCAAAGTATGTACTCTGTTGTCCAACCCCTCCTCAGCTGTTCTGGGGGTCCCCGCTGGACGGAGAGCCCTACAGCCTTGTGCTACAGACGGCTGAAGAGAGCACGCCAGAGGGGGAGCCAGGCTTCTGGGGATAGGAAATGGGCCAAGCAGGAGGTGGGCAGGCAAGGGAAGGAGAGTAATGGGATTGAAATTAAATAAATATGTTAAAAGCATGTACCAACTTCCTCAAAGTAAGCTACATCATCATGTAATATTAACATGTACTAATAAAATTACGCAAACAACAAAAAATATAAGAAATCCTTTCCTGAGATAATAAACCCACTCCTGAGGTAACAGCCCCAATCCATTCACGAGCACAGATCCTTCACACACAGTTCACCTCTTAGAGGCCCCACTTCTCAAAATCATTGCCTAGGGGACTAATTTGTCAACATGGCGACATAAGGAAACAGCTGCTACAGAAATAAAAACATACTACAGAATGATCAAAGGGCCAATTTTCCAAGGAAAAGTAACAAGCATGTATGCATATACCAACAGCTACACAAAACAGGTAAAGCAAAATCCTAAAGAATTCCAGAGAAATTGAAAAATCTACCATTAAACCTGAAGACTTTGACTCAAACAGTAAAGGATGGAACAAGGAGACAAGTTAAGATGTCCAGAAACTCCCTATCTTTGCCAGTTTTCTGACACTTCTAAATTACTCTATCACATCGCAGCAAAATATACATTATTTTCAAGAACTATGAAACACACTCATAAAGGCAGGTGCCATAGCCAGGCATGGTGGCACAGGCCTGTAATCTAGCCCTCTTGGAGGCTGAGGCAGGAGGAGAGTCATGAGTTTGAGCCCAGCCTGGAAAACTTAGCAACTTATCAAGATCCTATCTCAAAATAACAAGACTAAGGATGACAGCTCAGTGTAGAGGTCACGGGTTCAACCCCCAGTATCACAAAAAATAACATTCAAAAATACAGGGATCCTTTACAGACCATAACACAAACATTAACGAATCTAGAAGCACCGAAACCACCTAAAGCATGTTCTCTTAAAGAGAATTAAACTGCAAATCAAAAGCAGAATAAGTGGAATAGTCCAAATATTTAGAAGTTAACAATGCATACCTGAATAACTTGCAGATCAAAGAAAAATTGTTTAAATATTTTAAAATGATTAAAAAACAGAATTAAAAATGTGTGGGATGCAATGAAAGTTCTCAGAAGAAAATGATAGTGTAACTGCTTATATTACAGGGAGAAGCAGAAATTGAAAGCCTAGTCTTCCTCACTAGCAAACTAGCAAGAGAATACATTAAACCCAAGATAGCAGAGGACAAAAATAATAGAGCAAAATGATAATTTTGAAACTGGAAACAGCAAATCAATAATGACAAGTCAGTAAAACTAAAATCCGGTTAACAAGATTAATAAAATTAATGAGGTTTGATCACAAAGTACAATATGTATTTTAATTTTCTAAAAATACTACAGTAAAGGAAATACTGCATTAATCCTTCTCAAAATGTTTTCCCTCTCTCCAAACACATGGATCCCATCATTGTTGCCCCATTCGACAACAGTGCTGGAAGTCCTCTGTCGTACATGTCTTTAGTTACACCATCGTGGTTACCTCTATCCCCAGAAATGATTCAAAGCATTTAAATCTCATGGCCAATTTGACTTTGTGGGGAACAGCCAGAAAACACACTCTGCCAGATCTCCTGAGACAGGAAGAAGAGGACACACTGCCACATTCGCACAAGCCTGCCTTTCCCCGGAAGGCTCTTGGCAACAGCCTTCACGGCATTTTCTATCACACCTTGCAGAGTCTCATAAAAGAGCATTTCTGAACTACTTCAGAAAGCGACAAGCATGATGGGTAAGCGTGGCTGAAGCAAAGGGGAGAATTCTGAAGGAGATTAATGACAATGTGTCTTTTATTACAACAATTTTTTAAAAATTTAAACACTCACTATAATATTCTAAAAGAAAGTAAGAAGACAAAGAATGATTCTAGAATGCTTCTACAGATACAGAAAAAGGATAACAGGGAATATTCTGAACAATTCTGTCCCTATTTATTTGACTAAGTAAAATTGATTTCTTTAAATATTCAACAAACAAAATGCAAGGCTCAAATGGTTTCACTGGAAAATTCCACTGAATATTTAAGAAAGAAATGGTATTAATTGTACACATCTCCTCCAGAAATCAGAAGAGTTAAAACAAATACCCTAACACTTACCCTGAGCCAAAAAAATAAAACCACATATCACAGGAAAGGAAGGAAGAAAGGGATGAAGGAGGCAGGCAGGTCGGCTACCAACCAAGCTCTCTCATGAAGAGTGATACAAAAATTTCTTGATAAAAATTTAGCAAACCCAGCAATAAATGAAATGGATAAAATACACTAAGTGGGGCTTATCCCAGAATGGAAGACATTTTAACCAGTGCAATCAACATGTTAATCTAATCTACTAACAAAATCAGAGAACAAAAACATGACTATTTCAACGGACACAAAACTCAATGGATAAAAGTCCATGTGTATTTATGATAAAAATTTAAACAACTAGAAAATGAAAGGATCTCTCTATTAACCTAATAAATAGCACACACAGAGCAACCAACAGCTAACACCACATACAAGGAGAGGGGCTGGAATGACTTCTCCCCGAGAGTGAGAACAGTGAGGATGGCCGTTCTCCCACTCACATTCAATATGGAGCTTGAAGTCCTAGCCAGCACAGTAAGAGATAGACAGACAGATAGATAGATTAGATAGATAGATAGATAGATAGATAGACAGACAGACAGACAGACAGACAGATACAGAGGGGTGGACGGAGGGAGGGTGGGACCAGGACAGGACAGACAGTTTAGAAAGGAAAGATAAAAATGTCCCTATTTGCAAAAAAAGACATAATTATCTATATAGTAAATTCAAAAGATTACAAAAATCCATTCTCAAAGTAGTAAGTGGGTTTGGCCAATCCACAGGATACAAAGTTTAACATTTTAAAAAATCAACTGTCTTTCATCTACTAGCAATGAACAGCTGGAAATTGTTTTGTAAAAAAGGAACAGTTACAATAGCATCAAAAGCCATAAAACACTTTCATATAAATCTAACAAAATTACATAGTATGAAAACTATAAAACACAGATGACAAAACTCTAAATAGGAAAATATACTGTGTTCATAGAAGATTCAATTAACACTAAATATCACTGCTTCTAAATACATATATGTTTATAACCTAAATATATGTACATATATATAAGAAATGACATTTAATGTTTTATATATATATATGTAACTACAAATATAAATATATATATTTTTCCCAATAAAAGTTTAGGAGGATTAGTTTTAGGTTTCAGTAAGCTGACTGCAATGTTTGTACATAAAAGCAAGGGAAATAGAGTAGCCCAAATAATTCTGGAAAGCAACACATGTTGAAAGCACTCTATCTAACTCCAAGGCCCACTATAAATCTATAATAATTAAGACAATGCAATGTTGGTGAAAAGTGGAATAGGGGAATGAGTTTGAGAATAAATTCACAAAGTACAGTCAGGTGATTTCTGGAAAGATGTGCAAGGACCATTTTGTGATGAAAAGATGGATTTTTTAACACGGTTTCTCAGGAAGAAATAAGAGAAAATCTTTTTAACCTTGTAACTAAGAACCTATGTATAAGACATAAAAGAGTAGACTGACTTCGTCAAAATTTAAACTGCTTTTTGAAAGACTCCATTAAAAAGAGTAAGAAAGGCCATAGAAGGACACTATTTGTAAATCATCTATTTAACAAAGGATGTGTATCCAGAATATATAAAGAATTACCAAAAATCAACAATAATAAAACAACTCATTTTTTAGTAGGCAAAAGATTTAAAAAGTTACATCATCAAAGTAGTTGTACAGATGGTCACTAACCACACAAAAATGCTAAACATCATCAGTCATTGGGAAATTAAAGTTATAATGAGTACTATACACCTACACACCTGTTAGAATGGCTTAAAAGATTTTTTTTTGAAAGGCAATGTCCATTGTTGACAAGGATACAGAGAAACCAAACTTACACACTGCCGTTCCCAAATAGCGCAAAGAAGAAGAGGAGTGGGCAGGGTAATAAAGTAATAGGGATGGAAACAATCAAAATACGTTATGGGCTTGTATGAATCTGCCAAAATAAAACCCATTAAAAATAACTTGGAGCATCAAAAGCCAAATCAATTAATTAAGTGGTACCATCTGGAAAACAGTTTGAAAGTTTCATGTAAAATTAAACATGTATCTATCATACAGCCCAGGAATCCTACTGCTAAGTATTTACTCCAAGAAATTAAGTTATGGTCACACGAAAACCTTAACACCGTGTGTAGAAGCCTCATTCACAATCACTAAACATAAAAAACAGCCCAAATATATGTCAACTGGTGACTGGATCAGCAAACTGTGGTATATCCATTCAGTGGCATACTACTGAGCGATAAAAAGGAATGTACTACCAGCACAAAGAGCAGCACGGACAGCCCTCAAAACCAGCGTGCTCAGGAGAGGGCAGATGTGCATACTGCATGCTCCCACATACATGTCACCCTAGATAAGGCAAGTGTATAGTCACAGAACAGACCAGCAGTTGCCACTGCTAGGGCTGGCGAGGAGGGTGGAGCAGACTAGAAGAATTTAGTGGGTTGATGGAATTGTTTGTTTCACATCTTGTCATGGTTACACACCAAAAAGGCCCTCTCAAAATTGAGAACATCAAAAAGAGTAGGTCCTGCCTATCACCCCAGCGCTCTGGGAGGCTGAGGGAGGAGGGTCACAAATTTGAAGCCAGCAAGGGCAACGTGGAGACCTGACTCAGCGAGAACTTGTCTCAAAATCAAAAGTAAAACAAATGGGCTGGGGGTGCGGCTCAGCATGACGCCCAGGTTGGGTCCTCAGGACGCCGGGAAAAACAAGCAAACGGTACTGGGTGCAAATTTTGAAGTGAACTTTATTTTAAATGGCATCCTGGCCTTCAGCACTAATTGGTTCCAGGAGGCATGAGTACCCAAGACGATGAATCCCAAACAAACCTTGTCTGAAAGGGACAGCGAGTCATGGGACAACTGATAATGACAAGTTGCAGCCTGCTCTGTACAGCCAGCACTGAACAACGAGAAATGGGACAAAATTTTTGTGTAGAAAGCTATCAAGTACCAAACTTCCCGAGTTTGAAAGCAGTTGAGTAACTAACACAAGCTGTGGGTGTAACTTACCTTTGCTCCTTCCTTGAGCATGCGCATGGGCCAGTGCTCTATCACTGAGCCACACACTGAGCTCTAAGAGGAATTTTTTTTAATGGAACATTTCTTGGACAACTGGTGGGAGCTGAAGATGGGTTACCTTTCTCATGTTAAATTTTCAGTGTTTGATCCCCATACTGAAATTCTGAAAGAGACTATCCTCCATTTTAAAGGACAAAAAGAAGTAGTCACAGGTAAAATGCCATGTGATTTATTTTTTAAATGAATCAGAAAGAAAATCAGCATGCGTAGGCAGAAAAAAAAAAAAAAGCCAGAGCAAGTATGTTCACAAGAGAGTTAAGTCGTAAAGGCAAGGAGAGCGCGGGCGGAAGCGCTCAATGATTCCCCTGCTAGGGAGGAATGTTTTTTAAAACAAAAAGCTTTTTAGAAAAAAAAAAAAAAGATGAGAATGAATACAGGCCACTCTGGTGAGTTCTTCTGTGAAAGGAAAGACAAGAGTATTTGCAGAAAGACAGGGGCCCCGGAGGTTTGGGCTTTCTAAGATGAGAAATAACATGGTAAGATTTCATGCCGGTGGCAAGAACCTAGTGCAGGAGAAAGCTGAACAAAATCAGAAGAAAATACAGTTAAACTAGCTTCTATTGTTGAGCCCCTACTGACATCCCCCAGTGCGGGCCCAGCCTCACCAGCCTCAGCTCTCCCTCTGCCCCAGAACCACCGCGCAGCTGCTTCCTTCCTAGCCCGGGACTGACTTTAACCTTCTGTCTAGAGTGGGGATCGCCAGGCACTGACCACAGGGCCTGTTAGGAACAAGGCCACAGAGCAGGACAGGAGCGACGGGTTGATGAACACAGCCTCATCTGTAATTACAGCTGCTCCCCATCACTCCTACTGCCACCTGGGCTCCACCTCCTGTCAGATCAGTAGGACTGGTTCCTGGTGCGAAAGAGGGTGGTGATCACCGGCTAGAGTGCCTGCCCAGGTGCTGGTCACCACTCTAGCTCAGTAAGTGTCCCCACTCCGGCTCAGTAAGTGTCCTCTCTCCAGAGAGCCCTCACCTGACCCCTCAACTCCATGCCAGCATCTCGTTTTCACAGCCTGTATCCCCACACCTGCCTCCACAGTGTTTTCTAGCTGTGCCCAGTCCCTGCCAGAGTGGAGGCTCCCGGCTGACAAGTTCATGTTTATATTTTACCTCCACTCCTCCAGCACGGAACTGGCGTATTTTTGTTAAATCAGTTCGTGTTGAATGAATAAATCTTTAAAAATACTTTGGTTTGGCTGGCATCATGAGAGCTCCATATGGCCCACAAGGCCGCGTCCCCGAATAGGCCTCCTGTCACTGTGCTTCTGGTTCCTCTTTCCCTCACCTTCCCTCGCTGCGCCTCCACACGCGCAGAGCTGGAGCCGAGCTGGAGTTAGCTGCCTCTTTCAGGCCTAAAATTCCCTTACGTCCCCCTCGTAGGTCTTTCAGATCCAAATCAAACCTTCACTCCATAAAGCCTCAGAGCCCAGACACCACCTGATGGGAGCTCCTTCCTGCAAGGGCACAGACACAGGACACTCAGGCGCTTACTAAGTGCCAGGCACCAGAAACAGTCCTGGCCACGTATATCTCAACCTGCACAACAGTTCGGTGACCAGCTCACAGTGGAATCTCTAAGTTGCGGAAGGAAAAGCTGGGGCTTGAATGTAAGGAAGGAACTGGTCCCAAGCCACTGAGTCCAAGGTGAACGTGAAATTCAAACCCTCGCCTGTCAGCTCAGAGCCCAACCTCCTAACTCCTGCCATGACATCCACGTGGTCCTAAGCTCATCAGGCTCAGAACCACAGTTTCTGATGAAACAATGACCCTTCTACGATGCTCAAAAACCAAGCACGCCATCCACAGGAAGCAGGATGCAGAACCTGACTGCCCCGGCTCAGCCACGATGCTGAGCATCCTGAGTCCCCCTCCTGGTAACTGTTCCCCTGCCTCTTCTTCCACCAAACCCGCAGAGCTTGTGCACATGAAGCGTTTGGCCACTGAGGCTCCACTCGGGCCCCCTGCAAATGGCTCCGGCACTTCCCTCTTGACTGGCCCTGTGTCTGAGTCCCTGCTGAGCTCAGATTCCTCCTGAGCCTGGCAGAACCACCCCAGCAGCTTCCACCCAGGTCACGATGCCACAGCCACCACTGTCTCCTTGGACAGCTGCCTGGAGGCCGCGTGCCTCATCCCTTGTTTCCTCAGCTAAAGTCTGTATGGCAGGAGCTATTAGTGGCACAGAAAACTTACCCCAATCTCCACAGCTACTGAGAGCTGGGCTGGGGTCTGAACCCAGGTGCCTAGCCCCAAATTTATATCCTTCTGAGGCTGTGGTCCTAATCCCTGGAGACTGTGACAATGTCAGGTCACACGGCCCAGGGCAACTAAGTGGCAGGCAGAATTTAGGCTCCCAATTGTCTTACTTTGATGGGGAAGAAGACCTGGGTTATCAGACTCCCAGTGAGAAAAAGAGGCAGAGGATGGGGCAGACAAGATGAAAGCACACAGCGGCACTGCAGGCAGGGAAGATGGAGGCGGGGCTGGCGCCAGTGGCACCCGCTTCCCTGGGAAGCTGGGGACAGCTCCCCATAGCCTCTGCAGCCTCCGAGATGGATGGACGCAGCCCTCACCACACTTGTGTGGCCACCCAGGCTTCAGGATCACACGCTGGGTAGGTTCAGCCACCAGGTGTGAGGCGGGACACCTGCCACAGCAGCCACAGCAGACTCATCCCGACACACACGAGGCAGGACGCTCACCAGGACGCATGGCTGGGACAGGAGGGACCAAAGGCCAAGGCTTAGCTCCCTGGGGTGAGACGCACCCGGCCCTCTGGGCTTTGTCTGGCACAGAAGGTCCATCCCAAGGCCACGCACGGTCTCTGCACATCTCCTCAAGTGGAAGGGCGGAAGCTGGGAGTCCCCAGCAGACCCCAGCTCATGCTCCCGTCCCGCTGCTAAGAGCTGAGCAGCCCCTCCCCCAGAGGCAACGGCGCCTCAGTACAGGGAACAGGGTCCTCCCAGGGCCCAGATGGACTTGATCCTGATCCTCTTAAGAGGAAGTGAGTTAAGAAAATGCCCTTGCTGAGGAAAGGGGGGGTGGGGGGTGAGAGAGACATCAACTTTGCATGAGGGAGAAAGAGGGTTTTAATTACTCCTTTTCTTAACCTCATTGTACCTGGAGGTATTCTAACATCACTCTTGGTGGCAGGACGGATTGATGGATTGTCTCCTGGCATTCAGAAACCCTGATTAATGTAAAACTAACCAGTCGTTCTGAACTCTGGGGAATTAATCACTTAAATGTGGGAATTACTCAATAAACCGTTCAAACATGCAATAAACCAAGCCATTAAAAATTAATCGCTCGACATCCTGGCCATGTAAACAGGGCTAATAAGATCCTGGCAGTCTTGATAGGAAGGAAAGGAGGTTGGGGAAGCCATGCCTTCAGGCAGCTGCCCTGCCCTAAGGGCCAGGATGGCAGGCCAATGTCAATGGCTCACATCATAATCAATGGGGTAGGAGACATCTGGTACCCGGGTCCTCAAACCCTGATCCCAGGTCAAGAGCAAGCTAGAGCAGGAGCCTCACTGAGTTATTAGGAGGCCAGCAGCAGGCCGGGCTGGGCTATTCGACACCCACTATGTGCCAAGCACCGTACTGGGCTCTGCAGATACAGCCACAAAACAAGCTGATGATGGCGGTTCACAGGGAGGTAGCTCCAGGAGGTGTGTGTGGGTGGGTGTGTGGGTGTGTGTGTTACACAGAAATAGAAAATAGATTTG
The DNA here is from genome assembly GCA_004027205.1 of Ctenodactylus gundi. Lineage (NCBI taxonomy): Eukaryota > Metazoa > Chordata > Mammalia > Rodentia > Ctenodactylidae > Ctenodactylus > Ctenodactylus gundi. Next base: position 32,368 of record PVKB01002655.1, on the reverse strand, counting down.
TTTCACTGGGTATAATGAACAAACAATAAAGTAAAGGACAGAGGTAGAAAATTATGGGGAATAAAAAGTTCCTTTTTTAGACAAGCTGGTTAGAAAAATTTTCTCTGAAAAGGTAACATTTGAATGAGACTCCTAAGCAAGGCAGAAAGTGCACAGAAACCTGGGGAGTGCTAGACAGAAGTCTCAGCAGGTGCAAAGGCCCTGAGGTCAGCATATACCTGGTGTGATGGAAGAGGGTGACCCACAGAGAAAGGGAGAGAAATTAAGGTTTCAGAGATGTGGGGTTTTCTTCCTGTGGGGAGCCCAGAGCATTGACAGTGCCATTAGGAAGTGATAAGAATTCCATCTGCAGGCTTAAGCCATCAAAGGTTTCTGAGCAGAGGTGAGGACATTGCTCCCGTATGGCAGGAGGATCACAATGGCTGTCAGGTTGACAAGACGGGCAAAGTCGGAGGAAACACAGCTAGGCAGGAAGGGGCTGCAGTCATCAAGCAGCCACAGGCTCCCTCCCTCCATCCTTGTCCCCACTCAGCTGGCTGCACCCACATGTTGCTTTAGACCTGCTCCTTTCCCCTATTCAGCCTGTGGTTTAGATGAGATTAATCTACTCTGCTCTCAGCTCAGAGGTACCTCAACCCTTTGATGATGGTGATTGGCTCAGGGAGGAACATGTGATCTAACCCCAGCCAATGAGATGAAGAGGCCCTCACTGAGGGACTCTGGGAAAGAACCATTTTTTCTCATCCCAGTGCACCCCAAAGAAGTTCTTTCTCTTGTTTAGCTCAGAAATGTCAGCTCCAAACTACCCAGTCATGACTGTTATGTGGCTACAGCCTGAGGGTGGAAAGAGCCTGTGACAAAGGGTACAGCCAAAACTGCCACAGAGAAATGGGGCCAGGGCTCAACATCACGAACTTCTGGATCGAACTGCTCCTTAAACCAGGATCTACCTCTGGGGTTTTCAGTTCATTAAGGCAATCAATTTCCTTGTTTTCTTTAAGCCGGGCTGAGTGGGTGGGATTCCTAACTGATGATTTGTATGATATGTGTTATTTCACTTAGACCTATGTAAGATTACTCTAGGAAGAAAGGGTAATTACATCCATTTTCCAACTTATAAGTAAGAAAACTGAAGTGTGAAGGCCCACACTGAAGGAATTTGGCAAAGCCAAAGTCCAAACCAAGTGCTTCTCAAGCCCAGCTCTGAGCTTACAGATTCCCTCACTCTGTCACCTGGCTGTGAAGCCACAGGCCCTCCTCTGTGAGGCCCAGGGCAGCATGGGGGCTCTGCACAGCCCCCCAGCCAGTCCCCATGTGAGGTGAGCGAGGTGACAGCTGCACTTGACCACGACAAGACAGTGAGCTCACATGGGCTGCTGAGCTAAGGTTCTCCCCTCCCAAGCTCCCACTGCTCCCCAGCCCCAAAGGTAGGAGCTGCTGCTGCTGCCATGGCTTAGAGCAGGGCCTCCCACAGACACACATGTGAAAAGTTTGTTCCCCACTTGTGGCACTAGTGGGACCTTTAGGAGGTGAGCCCTAGCCAGAAGTCTTGGGATCACTGGGGGCACATGCCCTTGATGGGGACTGCGGGACCCAGGCCTCTTCTCTCTCTCTCCTGGGAGCCTCCTCCCCATATATTCTGTGCTGTCACAGGCCCAGGACAATTGAGCCAAGCTAACATGAACCGAAAGAAACCTTCCTTCCCCGTAAGCTGGGTACCTCGGGTATTTTGTCACGGTGATGGAAAGTTCACTAAAGGCGCAACTAGGAAAAGACAAGAGGGAGTCCGAGGGAAGGAGAACTGTAGGGAAAAAATCCGAAAGGAGGAGCTGGTAGGACCACAACAGAGGAAAAACAAGACAGTGTCCGTCCTTCCTGCCCATATGTCCCAGGATGGGTCAGAAATCTGAAAATTCAGAAAAGTTTCCAATAAAAAATAAAATTTCAATATTAATTTAGGGGGGAAAAACAAATTCTGAGCAGACTAAGGCATGAATTAAGTTAAAATAACTCAAGATACCTCACCCCCACATGACTTTACTTATTTCTAGCACTGAGGATTACATGCAGGGCCTTCACTCTGAGCCACAGTCCTAGCCCTTTTTTAAAATTTACTCAAGACAGGATCTCACTACATTTCAAAGTATCACAGGCTGGCTTGAACTTAAAATTCATCTGCCTCAGCCTCCCAGAGTTCTGGGGTTATAGGCACCACAGGTCTTGTTCCCCACATGGCTTTACAGGTAACTCCAACTATTTAGATGATCCCCAGCTTAAACCAGATTGGGCGAGGGAAGAAAGTTCCCAAATTCATTTTATGAGCAAATATGATCTAAATTCCAAAACCAAATAAAGGTAATTATAAGCAAAAGAAAACAATAGACCCATCTCGTATAGGAATATCACTTTGGGGGGGAAGTAACAGTGACCACTGTAGATCTGCAGCAAGCCATGAGGAAGTGTCAGTTCACCCTCAGATCCAAGAGCCAATCAGGGACAATCGGGAAAGGTGGGAGGAGCTCAAGGGGCAAGAGGCACTTCCCCCCACCCATGCATGTGGCCATGGGCTCCATCCTCAGTGCCCCAAAACAACAACAGGGAAATAAATCTATGTGCATCTGGCAGAGAGTAATGTGGTGCTACTGTTTCAGGCACAGACTTCAGTCAGGTGACTGGATTCTAACCCTGGCTGTGCTTTACTGGTAGTAGTTAAATGTTTCATTCTTTTCTTTTTTGAAGTACTAGGTATGGGTCCCAGGGCCTCTGGCATGTTGGGCACACACTGTACCACCAAGCTACAGCCCCCAGCCCCTAGTCACTAGCTGCAGTAATTCCCTTAGACACAGGTAAGAGTGGACCTAGCCAAGACAGCACCCAAGCCTGAGACCTGAGTCCCTCCTGCCATTAAGTACATACACGTGCACACATGTACACACACACACACACGAGGCCAGCTCCAGCACTGCACAATCCCAGCCCTGCATGCTCTCCAACTCACTGGGGAAATACCTGTCTCCCAGCAGCCCTTGTTCAGGAACATAGGCAGTCAAAGTCCAAATGTCCAGGAGCTCTGCTGTCCCCACCACAGCTGACAGTGGTGGATAAAACTGGCATTGCAAAAACAGCTGAGCAGCAGGCACCCCTCAGATGACAAGATGGCTAACTGGTCAACCCTTCCCTACCCATGTGGGCAGCAGAGACCCGCAGGATGAAGCCTGTGCCTTCCTCATTTGTCCTTAAGGCCTGCTACTAGGCCCTGTGAACTATCCGAGTAATCACAGGAGGCTCCCAGCAGCTCTGCAGGCCCAGAGGATCCAGGGAGCACAAGCCACCCATACAACGCCAATGTGCAGAGGCACAGAGCAAACAGGAGCAAGGAGAGAGCGCCAGCCATGGTCCCTGCTGGCAGCACGCGAAGCCTATGCCTGCAAGGGGCACACTTCAGCTTTAACTTAGATTTCAAATTTCTTAATGATTCCAAGCTCATCTTTGAATGTTTACAGACCATTCTGAACTTTAGATGAAAAAAAAAATATCTGACAGCTACCAGAAATATTTTTAACATTTATCCTAATTTGTAGGTGTTCATAGTTTATACTTAGAACATATTTAGAATGTATCTTTAGGGGCTGGAGGAACGGCTCAGCAGTTACAGCACTTGGCTAGCAAGCACTAAGCCAAGTGGTAAGTAACGAAGTTCGATTCCCCACACCACATAAGCTGGGTGTGGTGGCATACGCCTGTAATCCTAGCACTCAGGAGGCTGAGGCAGGAGGACTGCCATGAGTTCAGAGCCAGCCTGAGCTACAGACTGAGACTCTGTCTCAAAAAAAGAAAAAAAAACCAAAAAGAATGAGTCTTTAATCCTTTCTGTCACTGCTATCGGTAACACACAAACTACATGAAACACTTGATTGTGTCAAGATTTTAGCTGTCTTACTGGATCAAAACCAAAAGAGTATGTTTTGTGGGATAAAAATGTTCACATTACAAGTCCTATCTGACTTTGTTACTCATTCAGATATCTGAGATGATTGTACACGGAAGTGTTCAGTAATACTTCCCTTTGGTCATCTCTCCATCTTTGCAGACATTACCTGTACTGTCCGTATTATCTTTCTGAGGCAGGAGGACAGAATATGTTTACTGAACTGTTTATTAGCTTGCTTGGAACTTTAGTATTAGAACTGGTATAGCTAGGTCCACTTACACTCCTCCCCTGCAAACGCTGGAGTTGGCCTGACTTTGGGAAAGCAAACCTGCCTCTCTGGGTCTATTTCGTCCCATTCAGTAAGGAAGAGAGAATCAACAGTGCCTATCCCCACAGAGTTCTAAAAAGGAACAAGGACATTATTCTGAAAGCACCAACAACCCATCAAGTCACACAGGAAGATCTGTGTAAGGTCTCCCAAGCAGAGAGGTGCAAAAATTATTTCAGTAGGGTTTGAAAGCATTTCATCAAATATAACATCTAATTTTTTTTTTCTTAACTCAGCAAGAGAATTTCCCTAACTGGGTCAGATCTACAGAAGAAATATCTACACAGACACCATCCTTTTGGGAGAGGTTTAGACCGGCCCCTTTCAAGACGAGGACAAAGGCCACCAACCTCACCGTTTCTGCTGCTTTTCAGCACCCCGCTAAAGGTCCTGGAAAATGTAGTAAGGTAAGAAGAAATAAAACATGAAATAATTGGAAGAGAGAGAAAAACGCTTTACTCGTATTTAGGGTAATGTCAACAAATTACACAAAAATTCCCAATAGAATCTGAGCATGTTGAGAGCCACCAGCTTAAAAATGAGCAGCTTCTTCGCACACTGGTGGCCACGTACCCAAAAACTATAGAAGATAAAATATCATCCAGATAATCAACTAAAAACATAGCAACAATGTTTAAGTGACCCATGTGCCCAAAAAATTTTCATGAAGGAAAGTTTTAACTTATTAATGTAAAAGGAACTAAATCATTAGGTTCATATTATTCACCTTAACTCCCTGAAAAAAAATGTGGAAACTTTAAAGCAGTTTCAATAAAAACTACAGAAATATTACAGAATTTGGTCAACTCATGCTAAAATGGTCTAGCAAAGAAGACAGCCCACTGATAGTTCTGATTCAAGACAAAGAACAAAACCAAAGGCCCCAGGGGACTGAGAGATGGTCCAGAATAACCTCCCTAAAAGAGCTGGGAACTGGAGTCGGCGATGTAGTGCAGGCCACGTCATCCCAGCGCAGAAGGCCAAGGTAGGAGGGTCACAATTTTAAGCCCAGCCTGGGCAACTCAGGAACTTAGAAAGACCCTGTCTCAAAGTAAAAAAAAAAAAAAAAAAAAAAAAAATTAAAGAAGGGTCTGGAATGTAGCCCAGTGAAAGGTACTGTACTAAATCTCCAGTACTGCAAAACAAAAACAAAAAGAAAAAACAGCTGGAGTGTGAGAATGAAAAACAGTGCAACACAGGAGAAGAGAGGCAGAAACCAGGGTGCAGGAGGCTGAAGCAGGTACCAGGGGGCCCGCAACCAGGGAAGCGGGTGGGCTGCGGGGGATGGGGACAGCGCTGACTCCCAGGATGGAGGAAAACCAAGTTATTTGCTCATCAAGAGAATATAACAGAATCCAGATGGATTCAAGTCCCTAATTTAATGAGTGGAATTACAAACATAAAGGAAAAGAAGGTGGAAACGTCTTTTTGGCCTTGATGTAGAAAAGGACTTCTAAAAACATGACAGGAAACACATTCTTACACAGACTTTCTAAGACAAAAGGGAAAGCTGGGACAACATAAAGATGAAGGATGGCTGCTCCGGGAGACCACAGGTACATTTAATGGAAATACATCAAAATGGGAGAAGTTAATGGCAACGTGTAAAAGTGACAAGCAGGAAACTTAGAAACTGACAAGAAAAAAAAAAAAAAAAAAGCCGGGTTGGGAGGTGGTGCGGGCTTGGAGCTCCAGCTCCCTGGAGACCTAGGCAGGGGACTGCAAAACTGAGCCCGGCCCGGCTGTGGCAACTCAGCAAGATCCTGTCTCAAAACTCAAAAAACAAAAAATTGGCTGGGGATGTAGCACATCATGAAGACACTGGGTTCCACATCCAGCACTTATGGATGGATGGATGGATGGACGGATGGATGGACAGTCCAAGTGTGTGACTCATCTACCCAAAGGCTAGCAATCTAACTGGAATTCCATGAGCCTAGCATGCAGGGCCTGGTGACTCATCCCTTCACCTGCCTGGTGTCTACCACTGAGAGAAGCCACGCCCGCAGGACTATGGTGGGCTCTACAGGGCAGTCTCCCACACTAAGGAAGACACAGAGGTGAGGACATGTGCAGGGAAAACTTGCCCGCTGGTAGATGTGACAATAATGGGAACATGTCTTCAAAGCAGAGGTGAAGTGAGAAAGGTAAAAAAGTGCAGGTGAGCCCTAAAGCCTGCCTGTTTCATGTGAAAACACATGCCTCTCAGGACAGATAATGGCACATGTGCCCCACAGAGAGTGTGTGGGGACACGGACTGGGAATGACCGATTTTTAAAATGTGAAAATCAGAGAGCCCTTGATAGAAACATGATAAAATGCATGAGCATGTTTGACCTGGAGGACAAACATGGAAGGATGCTGTCATGGTTTCCATCTAGAATGTGCCCCCAGAGCCTCTTGTGGGGGTTTCCAGGAGCTGATGGGATCACGAGGTACCATACTTGTCAGTGGATTCATCCACGAGTGAGATCAGGAACTGAACGTGCTGTTAGAAGGTGGGGCCTGGTTAAAGATGGGTCCCTGAGGATGTGACCTAGACGGATGTGTTCCTGTCCCCACCGCCTTTCTGTCCTCCCTGCTTCCTGGCAGCTGTGAGGTGTGGATCTCTTCTCTGCCACCACACCCTCCTTTCCTCGGCTCCTGTCATTCTGGCCTTGGAGCCAGCCAACCATGGGCTGGATACCCGAAAACTGTGAGACAAAAAAAAAAAAAAAAAAAACCTTCTCCTCTTCAAAGTTACAGATGTGAGACATTTTGGCCCAGCAGTGGGAAAGCTGACTAATTTTCTTTAAGAAAAAGAGAAGTGCCATACTTGGAGGCCCTTCTGGAGAGAGCATGGTAGATTCCTGTATCTCCGGGACTCGGAAGAAAGAAGGGCAGAACCCAGACACACCGCCTCAAAATCAGAGCTCCCACAGCAGCGCAGAGCCTTTCAAGCAGGGTGTGCGTCTGCCTGTCTCTCTGCCTTAAAAATGTCTTTCCCACACTGAGCACCCTCCACAGGAGTTGGTGCACAGCCACGTCATCCCCAAGGCACCTCAGGCCTGTGTGTCCCCTTAACTTCTCCCTACTCCCCACATATTCTAAGTAACAAAGCCAGCAGGAGCCGTGGGGCCGAGGAGGATCGTGACCAGGGCACAGCACCTAGCAAGGGGCCCCATTAGTGTTGAAAGTGATGCCATATGCCTGCACCCTGCATTCTGTTCCGTGGTCTGACCCAGGAAGAGGCAGGAGGCCAAGCCCAGGCACGTGGAAACACTTGTCATCTTTTAAAATTCCACACATTCAGGAGAACGTGCGACATTTGTCAGAGTCTGGTTTATTTTGCGTCACATGATGCACTCCAGATCGGGGGACTATTATTAGACAGGAGGGAGGAAGTGAAAGGAAGGGGAAGGGGTACGAAGGCGGGGTATGTGGGGATGGATAGGGGCAAAACAGACGTAGTGAATCTCCCCACAAATGAGAAATTAGGGGGAGGGGCAGGAAGGGGTGGAACGACTGAAGTATGTTATGCACACACAGGAATCTGCATAACCAATGTTTTAAATGAAATGAAAAAGACACACATGGCAGAATCACAGAAAACCCACCCAGCCTCAGCTTTCCAGGCAGAGCTGCCCTGACAAGCTCGTGTAGTGCTGCTCCCTCTGTGATTCTGCAGAGAACAGGTGCCTCTACAGAGAAGACAAAGTGGAGACTCAAGAATGTGCCGTTATCCTGGGTCCAGGGACACAGCAGGCCTTTCAGGGGAGGCAGCCCTCTTCCTGATCTCTACTTTCTGTTCCACCTCCTGCTTAGTCCGGGCCCACCTCACTTGCCCACAGCCAAGTCAGACCTCCCACCCCTGCCCATCTCAACCCCGTGTCTGTTGGGCTCCACTCACAGATACCTGCCATGAGCCTGGAGCTGTGTCTGCAGAAAGCCAGGTTTCTCTTTCCCTTTCATGGACACACAGCTATTATTTAGAGGAAGCCATGAGAGGCATGACCAAGTAGCAGGCTTCTGGAAAGTTCTCCAGTCACGTTTTACTGTGGCCTACAGGGAGAACAGGAGGAAGGCCTCACTGGATTGCAAGCTTACAAACTGCTGCTAACTGACCCTGGCCTGAGTCACATTAAAGACGCCAAGAAGCACATGAACACATTCCCCACTCGACTACACAGGCCTCCTTCTAAGAACCACAACACAGTGTGGAAAATGGGAATCGGTGAGGCTCTAGGACATTCCACTGCTCAGAGGGAGTACACAGCTCCAAGAAAGCCTCACGGGAGAAGCAGAGGGTCCTCAGCACACGGACAGCTACCGAGCATCAAGCACTGTCACAGAGAGCTCAGCCATCCTTGGTGTCACTTCATTCAGTCATAGGGGCTCATAAAGACACAAAAGCCAAGTCTCCACAACCCCGAGGGACTTTCCCAGGTCCCCACCACCCAGGTGCAGGAGTGCTCCCAACGGGCTTGCCGGGAATCTGTGTGCTCTGTTATAACACAACACTCTCTAGTGTCGGCTGTCAGCCTAGCTGACAGTGCAGGAGCCCCATCTTAGTCACGTTCTCATTGTTGGGACACAATACCTGAGACCCACAACTCAAGAGACGAAAGGTTTATTTTGAGTCACAGTTCAGAAGTTTTAGTCTGTTTGTGGTTGGCTGGTGACAACACACATACACGCCCCCTTGATTTCTTGTGGCATCAGTGTTGTCATGTCAGGCTTCTCTCCGTTAACCCCTGGTGACACTGAAGACAAAGCTGAGCAAGTGACCAGGATGAACATGAGTCGCTGCAGGTAGACTTGGGCCACTGCTCACCCTGGACAAGCCGCCCACTACCTAGACTCAATCTCCTCTTCTGTTACACAGGAAAGTGGTGCATGTGTCGTGGGAGCTGGTGAGGGTGGCATGGAAGTGGGACACATGGAGGACACCCACCCATACAGACACACTACCACACCCCACTGCCCACTACTCTAGTAATGCTCAACGTGGTGCACAGCAGCTGGGCCCCTCCCCAAAGGCACAAATGCCTACACACACACACACACGCAAATGTAAAGCACCATCTTCATCCTCCCTCCACCACACAGAAGCCTCCTAAAGCCCCCTGCTGCTCCTCTCTCCTCCCCATCCTCCTGGGATCCCACTCAAACCACAGCATGGGTCCAGGCATGCTCAGTTGCCTGGGCAGCTGGAGGACCCCAGGACCTGCTGCCCCACTGCTGACTTAAGCACAGCCACCCCAGTGAGACATCCAGGCAAGAGCATCACTTCCGAAGTACCCGCAGAGCATAGCCAGACGCCTGCTGGGCTCCCCCCATCACCAGCTCAGTTTTTAAAAGCCCCAGGAGAGCTTCTAGGGTCTCAGCCCTGGCAGGAAGGGGCATCAGGAGACGAGACATCGTACCCCATGCTGGGTTCTTGGCGCACAAATGGTGGTGGAACGAAACGGCCCAAGCTGGTCTCCGGGGTGAAAACTGTCACCTATAAACTCTATCCACCTCGCTGAGGGGCTGTGCACAACATCCTGAACTTGGAAGAGACAATTGCAGCAAGAGTTTGCAATTATAGGGTGCAAACTCTATCTGAGGGTCCATGGAACACCTGGTGATGGGTGCGGATCCCCTCCTCTTTCCCTGTCTCTACGACTGAGCCCAGCAGAATCAGTACCCTTGCAAACAGCATTCATCTCTTATTGCTTCTAAATCTTTCCCACTGTAGCTAAAGCTTCCCTCCTCCTCACCCCCAGTAATGGAGGGAAGGAAGGGAAAACTAAAAATAGAAGGCCGTTTGCATTTGCAGAACACCTGTTATATGTTACTACATTCTTACTTAATCCTCACAAGAACCTGGCAAGGTAGTTAGAACTTCACAGCAGAGGAAAATGGCCAGGGAAGTGCAGGCGCACACAGAAGGGAGAATGCCTGCCTCACCACCACCACCACCCTCTCCCAGGAGAGCCAGCCCAGGAGGACTCACGGGGCAGCGGTTGTCAGATCTGCAGCATCCAGATAACGCCCTTCTTGGCTTTTCCTCCCTTTCCCCTGGCTGTAATGCAGATGCAGTGGCAAGCTTTGGGCATCGTACTAGAACAAGAGGAATCTGGGGAATGGCAACTATTATAGAACAAAGATAAAAGTTCCTCTTCAACTCAAAAAAGCAGGGTGGAAGAAGCAAAACAGTAGGCCACAGGTTGGATACATGTGCTCTCCTATAAACTACATGAATGTAAGAATGAGGAAACTTCTAGATTTTTTTTTTTTTTTTGACTTGGGGTCTTGCTCTGTAGTCCACGGCTGGTTCTAAACTTACTATGTAGCCCAGGCTGGCCTCCAACTCACAGCAATCCTCTTAAGTGCTGGGATTACAGGAATGCACCCCCACAACCAGCTAATTTTTTAAAATGTGGTGCTGGGGAATCAAACTCAGGGCCTTGCACATGTTAGGCACTTTAACCACCAAGCTACACCCACAGACTCTAATTCTAGGTTGTTTAGGTCTCTTATTGGAGTTTTCTTCATGAGTCGTAAGCTGATATGAGAAGCGTGCTCCACAGGTGACGCCAGCACCTCAGCAAGCATAGGGCCGGAAGGTATTTCTAGTGGCACACACCACCTCCAGGCCCCTCCCCACTCTCCCAAGAGGTGCTCAGTTTCCAAACACGCACAATGTGAAACAGCAGCCTGCCAGCATCCTTCTATTGCCCTTGACTTCTCCTTTGATGGTAACATCTGCTTGTGGCCAACACAGCTTTACACAGGAATCAAGTATTTCACACAACTTGGTAAGTAGAAAACAAGACACAATGAAGTGGGAAAAAAATTACATCAAAGAGAAAAACAGTAAGATGAGACCAGGAAGGACTATATACTTGTAGAAATCTGTCTTAGTTACTGTTTTTGTTGTTGTGACTGAATGCCTGACATGCACAAATCTAGGGAGAAAACGTTTATTTTAGCTCACAGTTTTAGAAGGTCACAGACCATTCACGAGCAGCAACAGAAGCGCACGGCAATGGCAGAGGTGGAGGCTGCTCCTCTCAACACTGCAAACAGGAAGCAAGGAAGGAAGCAGTGTGCATCCTTCCGGGTCCTGCCCCCGTGAACCGCCCCTTCTGGGTCCAGCCTCAGTGTTCCACCTCTTCCATATGCCCCACCATAAGCCTGTAATCAAATCCACATGCCTATTATCCAATCTACCTGCCTGTAACCCAATCCACAAACCTGACATCTATAATCTACCATATATCTGTCTTCCCCTACCCACCTACAATCCACCTCTCCAGACCAGGCCCCATCTCCTAACAGCACACGGTTCCACAGACAATCCATAACATCCAAATGCATGAGGCTTTTGAGGGACACTGCAGATCCAAACAATAACACAATCTGGCTGGGCTTCTCAGCAGCCAAAGCAAAGACGGAAATAACTGATGATGCTGCTCGTTGCTCCCATCAATTTTCTAGGCCCCAGGATCAGAAAGTCCTTTCTCCTATGGGGCCTTGAGGGGACAGTATAGTTAACAGACAATAACAGGAACCATCCTGGTGGCAAATGCAATCATGAATCTTCCCATACAACACACTTTATCCTTCCAATAATCCTGGGTATTGCTGGCAATCACTAACCAATTTTACAGATGAAGAGACTGAGGCTAAGAAAGCTAAGTAACTTCGCCCAAGTTGCACAGCTAGGAATAGCAGAGGCAGGATTCCAACCCAAGAAGGTGGACCCCATAATCCAGGCTCCTAGGCAAGGGCTGAGCCAAACCTTGGCCCAAATATCTATTATTTATTATTCATCACTGAAAAGTCTTAGGCAAGTAGCTGTACTTTTCTGAACTTTTACTCACTCGCCTGCTGACAAAAATAACTCCATAAACCAAAAAGGGTAGCTTGAGGGGTCAGTAAACAGGAAAATCTGCATGCAACAGAACATGGATGGGACCCCTCCAGGGGCTCTGGGATTTCAATCAAAGCCAAAAGGAAGGACCAAGAGGGCCAAAGATCCACAGATCTACAGAGTACTGATATGAAGCCCACCCACCATGGGCGTCAGACTGGCTGAGCTCGGGCCATCCAAGTGAGGCCAGGAAAGACACAAAGGCTGTGAGGCAGCAGGCACAGGAGGGGCCACCCCACAACAAGAGTTGGGAGAGCCAGCCCAGCAGGCAGGTGCACTTGCCGTGCCTCTCCTGCCACAGGGTGCCAGTCCTCCACCCCTCCAAAGGAGCCTGGAGAAGCTATAAGGCAAGGACGAGGCGAGGGCTTTCCAAGCCCTGAGATCACAGATTCTATCTCCAACCTTGTTTTAACAGCCAGAAACTGCCAGGCTATGAAGAAAGCTGCCAGGAGACATTAAGCCCCAAAGATGGAGACTTTGGAGGATCTCAGTTGCTATTATCATTTAGATCTAAAATGTCCCTCCAAAGTCTTACGTGTTTGTAAGGTGACTAGACCATGGGGGCTGTGCTGATCAGCAGATTCATCCACAGATGAGTTCATGGCCAAGAGCGGTATTAAGAGGGGACCTGGTTGGAGAAGGGCTACCAGAGGCATGACCTGGCTATGTGTATTCTTGTCCCCAGGTCCTCCCTGTTCCCTCTGCATCCTGGCTGCTGTGGAATGAACAGCTTCTCTCTGTACAACCCTCATCCCTGCGGTTTCGGCCCTGGAGTCATCTGTCTATGGGTTGAATCCACTGAAACCATGAGTTAAAAATAAATATTTCTTCCTGTAAGATGTAGATATTGGGTACTTTATCCCAGCAATGAAGCCTGGTAATACAATTACAAACAGTGAAAAAAGTCAAAGGCATTTGGCCTAGAGCTCATGGCAATTCTCCTGCCTCAGCCTCCCAAGTACTAACCACACCCAGCAGACATGCTGCTAGGGAATCAAATCCAGAGCTTGGCACTGGCTCGGCAAGTGCTCTAAACACTGAGCTGTGCCCCTCGGCCCCAAATTACCCACAATGCACCAACGTTTCCGCACCCCATTCTGACAGACCACATGCTTTGCTCAGGGGCTGGGCTTGTGGGGTCCCAATACCCACCCCACACACAGAGGAGAGGGTCCAACCAGTGCCCCAACCCCTTCTTCCGCTGGGGACTCCACAGGACCAGCCCCTTCAGAGGGCTGGGGCAATGTCCCCCAGACACACAGCATGGGGTCTCAGACGGAAGGCAAGCTCAGGCCCAGCTTGGAAAGGCTATTCCTGCCCCGCACCCCGCCCTCCCCAGGGCTGGTTTCCGATGGCCTACGGGTTAGTTAGAAGATACCACAGCACAGACCCAGCAGAGTAGAGTAAGGCATCTTTTGATCCCAGGATGCAGATATGACCCTAAGAACGAGCACCCAAGGAACCCTGAGATGGCGTAAGTGCCACCATCACATCACAGCTGTGGTAGCTGTGACAGGATCCTGGGCAGAGGCCAAAGAGCAGAGAAGGAGGTGTGGAGATGGATAGGAGGACTCCCCGCAGCACCCGAGGCCAGAGGAGCAGGAGCTGGCGCTGCACAGGTCCCTGGACCCAGGTGTCTGATCAGGACAGACCACATGCCCGCCTTGGCCAGATGCCATCATGGGGCCCTCCCCGTGCTAACAGGCAAAGCCACATAGCTGCACAAGGTCTGACTTCACGCAGCTCTTTTTCACTGGGGGAGTGTCTCTGCACAACTGACTAGACCAGCCACAGGCCAAGTTGCAGTTTCTCTACTTACCGAGAAGAGTTAAAAGAAGCCCTACTGGGCCTGGTGGTATAAACCTATTACCCCAGCACTCCAGGAGGCTGAGGGAGGAGGAACACGAGTTCGAGCCCAGCCTGGGAAATTTAGTGAGATTTACTAAGAGACTCTGCCTCAAAATCAAAACTAAAAAAAAAAAAAAAAATTAAGGGAGGTGGCTGGGGTGAAGCTCGGCACAGAGGCTCTGGGTTGAATCCTTGCAGGAGCTGGCAGCACAGCTCAGCAGTCAGAGCACTGCTGAGGACGCTCAAGGCCCAGGGCTGAGTTTGACCCCCAGCACCCCATACCAGCTGGACGTCGGTAGGGCACACCTGCAATCCCAGCACTCAAGAATCTGAGGAAGGAGGATTGCCTTGAGTTCTAGGCCAGCTTGGCCTACATAGTGAGTTCAGGATCAGCCTGGGCTACAGAGCAAGGCTCTGTCTCAAAAAAGAAAGAAAGAGACAGAGGAAAAACAGAGAGAAAGAGAAAGGAAGGAAAAACAAAAGAAAGGAAAGGAAGGGGGGAAAAAGAGGGAAAGAAAAGAAACTAACCATATCCGGTAGGACAGGATGAGTAAGGATCCTTGGGGTTAGGAAGGCGCTAGACAGGAACATCTGCTTACAGAAGGAGCCCAAAAAGGCCGCACAGTTCCCCCTTTTGAGCTCTAATGGAGGCAAGCGCCCTCAACCTGACGGAGAAGCATGGGGCTCTGATACGAAGGAAAGGGGAAGCAAGGCACAAAGAGGAGCCAGCTGGGGCCTGAGTCCTGGCTCCACAGGTCCCAGCTCCAGCCCCATGACAGACAGATGCTGACAAGCTGACGAGGTGACAAGGGGCGGATTCCTGCACCAGGGCCCCTGCATCCCATGCCTTGCAGATGGCACAGCAGGACTAGCGGGCAAGGCCTGGCTCGACAGGAGGAAGCAGGCTGGGCAGACTATTCCCTCTCTCCTGCATGGGATGCGTTCCTGACACTAATCAGGGATCCGTCCCCTGGGAGCCAACAATAATGATTAATGGTGTTAAATATAGCCAGAGATTGCCGGGGCAAAATTAGGCACCATGCATAAAACATCATCTCCTCGTTAGGCAGGCAAATGAGCCCGGCACCGGAGCCTGGTGCCCGCCGACCAGCCCTTGGCAGCCATCGGGGTGGCTGACTCTGGCCTCCTTGCCATGTCACCTGCCCACAGGGAGGTGTCTGCCAGGGTGCCCACAACTATTGCAGGACCTGGAGTTAACCCAGAACAAAAGGATGGCTGCAGAAATAGTAGGAGGAGAAAATGCTCAAGACTGGCACAGACCCGGGATCTAATCCCAGCTCTTCCATTCCTTTGCTGTGGAATATACAGTATACCACTTCCCCTCTCTGAACCTCAGCTTACTCATCTGTGAACAGGGTTTAATTTTGGAAGTCCGTGGGATGATACCAAGGTGTATAGTGAGAGCCAGGCCTCTGGCAGATACTCAGAAAATACTCTCTTCTACCTCCGTGCCCAAATAGGTGTGTGACCTAGAATAAACTGTCCAACCTCTCTGAATCTGAATTTCTTGCCTACAAAGTGGAGATATGGATGTCTACCTACATGGCACACAGGAATAAACAAAGAACAGAAAGCAGCTAGCATGTGCCCAGCACCTGTGTTCATTATACTATGGGTACCTGGTGAGTCCCAGCTCCATGCCCAGCACCATGTCAGGAGCTGGAAACAGAGCCAAGCCTGGGTCATTCTAGCCTAGCTCTTGCAGAAATTGCAGTCCCATGCAGAAATAGGAAAAAGGTGGAGACAAATTACTATAAATTATAAGATATTTTCTAAAGGGCAAAACCGGAACTGAAACAACACTGGAAGGGACTAGAAGGGCTCTGGGGAGGGACCGCGGGGAAGGCAGCTTCCATTGTGGCGACCCCTTTCTCGAGCCCCGCACATCAGCTGTGTGCCCCTCATCCCGGGGGTAGCTAGGGTGCTGCAGGCGAGGGAAGCACAGGTGGTGATGGATTCATCTTGCTCCAAGCGATGGCCCCAAACGCTGCTGGGCCCACATCCCAGTATATATTTGTTTATAATTAGGAACCTGCACTGCCTTCCTAATATTATATATACTGTTAAGCACACACAAAAATGCACCTTCAGAAGAGGTGACGGGACCAGAAATAGCAACGCAGCTCCGGGTCTGTCTCTGGCCCTCCAAGCATCTTCTCACACATTTCCGGGAAGATGAGACGTTTTCTGGGTAACCACTACTCAGGAGTAGCCCTGGACATGGGCCGGGGACACGAGGAGGCCATGGGCACACATGGGCCCTGCCACCGCTCATGGGTACCACCAGCAGGAAGGGGCGCTTTCCTGAATGGTGGGTGTCAGTGTGTCCCCTCTTGTGCATCCAGCCTTCTGTACCATGGTGGCTCAGCTCCCCGCAGCACAGGAGAGAGCCAGCAACCTAGGGCGGGGAGGTGGACAAGGCTGCCCAGGGTAGGCAGTGACCTTCCTCGGGGCTGTATCTCTAGGCCCCTTGTGGCTGCTCTGAGGAACAAGGGGTCAGCCCACGGGACACTGTGCCTGAACAGGAAGCCAAGATCAAAGCTACCTTAACTCCAGCCTGGCCCAGCAAGCACTCCACCATGCTGGCTGTAATTAATTATCTGGGTGTCTCGGAGTCCAGGGTTCAGCACTGTCCTAGCATTGAAACTACCCGCACCTTCCCCTAGACTTTAAGGCATCTCTTGGTTACTTATGAAACCTAATACAACAGAGATGCCACGCACACCGTTCATACCGCACTGTTTAGGAAGTAGGGGTTGGGAACACAAGTCTGCCTGTGCTCAGCACACATCAGTTTCTGAATGTTTTTGAACCATAAGTAGTTGAACCTATAGATACAGAACCCAGGTATTCAGAGGCCTGACTCTAAGTGAGGGTAAGTGTATAGAGGGGTATGGCCAAGTATGCTAAACCATTAAAATGGATCATGGGCAGGCGAAGTGTGTGTGTGGGGTGGGGGGTGGGGGGTATCACTGCAGGAGGGTTATGGGTAAGCAAAGCAAAAGTCCCAATAAAACGCTTCACAGAATATTTATGCACCTGCATAAAATTACCTCTAATAAAAGACAAGTACACATGCATGTAACACAGTCCATGGTTTGTCCCCTCCCTCTCTTATCCCTTTCAGCCTTCCACCCATTTGCACTACCTCCCACATCAACTCATTCAGGCCTGTAATCCCAGCTACGTGGGAGGCTGAGGCAGGAGGGTCTCAAGTTCAAGCCCAGCCTGGATACCTTAGCAAAACCCTGCCTCAAAAAAAAAAAAAAAATATAACAGGCTCAGATCTCCTTGGGTTAATCCCTAGTACTACAGGGAAAAAAAAAAAAAAAAAAGCAGTAGACTGTAAGGAGGAGGCTACATTACTTATCTTGTGCTCCGAACCCTCTAGAATGCAACCCAGACCCGCAAAGCTGAGAAGAATCTGCCGCCAGACTTTGAGCAACTCTCACTTTATGGCACTTTAATAAGTTGTCAGCTTGTAAAATTCACTCTTGCAGACGTGCTTGAAGGTGACCCCTTAGCCCACAACACCACACAACCCCTACCACGGAGTCTGAGTGATACCTCAGCTGCCTTCTCACCAAAAAAATGTGGCAAGCAGGGCCTGCAACAAGGCACAAACCTGCAACCCCAGCACTGCAGGAGGCTGAGGCAGGAGGACTGCAAGTCTGAGCCCAGCCTGGGCAATCTAAAAACTTAAGGACCCCTGTCTCAAAATCAAAAATAAATTAATAAATAAAATAAATAAATTAAAGGCATGGGTATAGCTCAGTCTGAAGGCCCTTGGAGGTCATGTTAGACCCCATGGTTTCAAGCTGAGAGCATCCTGCTTACATGCCACAAGGAAGTAAGGTGCCAGCTGAGGACTGCCTTGGGGGTGCCACATGGCATTCCACACACAGCACTGCAAGGCAGGCCCAGCCCTTGGCCAGAGAGAAGCTAAGACAGCAGTCCTACAGCCTAGGAGAAGAATTCTGCCACCACCCTGGGTGAGCTGCTGGCTCCCAGATGAGGACACAGCTCAAGTTAACACACTGATCTCAGCCCAATTCTCCCCACTCCCTGTGGAGGACTCACGAGACCCGCACGGCTCCCAGCCCATAGAAACGTACGTCATGCTCTGCTCTGAGCTTGTACCATTTGTTACACAGTGAGGAAGGACAAATATACTCATTAAGTGGGGTTGAAAAAATACGCCAACAACCACGAGAAATGAGCATCCAGGCGGAGAAGTGGCAGATGTCAACTAGCCAACAGCTGCCAGGACCCCAGGAGCAGCCCTGTCACTGCAGGGAGCTGAGGCTGCCAGCTGAGACCCTGGAGGGCCAAGACAGATGGAGAGTGACATCTGAGATCTCAATGACTCTGAAGAAACCACACCTGGGCTCACTCCTTTAATCTCCACAAGCCACCAGCCAGGAGCTCTTTATTACAGAATGCCATCACCCTGTGAGCATGGCCACTGTGCACAAGGAGGGGACTGATATGGCCCATCACAGACTCCCCAAAAGCAGGTCTCACCTCCACATAGGGATGAGATCACAAAAGATCACACAAGCAGGCTCTGCCGGGCATCACACCTCTATCCCCAGTACAGCTCTCAATACCCCACAGCCTCCCTGGCCTCAGTTGCTCTACCACAGAAGAGGAGACACCTTGGGAGGTCTCCTGACAGGCACAAACATGGAACTTGTCCAGTGTTCTCTATGCTCATGGTCCTCAACAACCTTTCTGAAACCAGGGACTGGTTCAGCTGAAGCCCATTCTCCACCTCCAGTCAGTCAGCAGCAGCACTGGAACCTAATAGGAGCCCGCTGATAGAAGAGGGAGCTTCTTGTGCTGCCCACCTCCTGCTGACACTCATTGGTCCCAGCGGGCTTGGCCTTCCAAGGCCACAGACAGATACTGGGTAACAGCCTGCAGACCCCTGGTATACACTCCCTATAATCTAAAAAGTGTGGGCAAAGACAACAGAAGTTTAATTTCTGAAGAACAACAACTTCTGAGATGACAGGACGCCATCAATTACTCCTCTAGGCACCCCACACTTAACTACTGGAAGTGTGTGAGTGGCTTGCAGACATTCTGGAGGCAGCTGGGGCTAGTGCCAGGCTGCACAACAAGAGATAGATCTGGGGGTGACATCAGGTCCGTGTCAGGTCACAGGCTTTCAGAAGCAGGCTAAAGCAGCCCTCTCCATCAGTCAAGAGCAGCCAGGCCTTTGGACCTTTGTTCCTTTTGTCTCAAACCAAGAACTATTTTCCACCCCCACAATCCCAGGCCAATGGGGCCTTAGAGAAGGGTCCCCAAGACACAGGGCTTTTTCTTAGTATAAAAAGTAAACTTTGAGGCAGCCAGTCTGCAGGAAGGTTGGAGCACTATCTCCAGCCTGGTGGCTCTGCTGCTAACTCTTGGCCCCCAAGCCTCACAAGAGACAAAGCTCACACGTCCAGTCATAAAAGGAACCCAAACTGCAAAAGCCAAGGAAGAATCAAAGGGCAGCAAGGAGAGGACTCCTCGTCCTCCCTGCCCCGCCAGCCCGGGACAGGGCACAAGTATGCCGGGTCCTGAATGTGTCCTTCAAATTGCTCCTGTCGGGAATGTGGTCCTCCAGGTCACATTAGAAGATCAGGCCCGTGGGAGGTAGTTAGGATTCAATGATGTCATGAGAGTGAGACCCCCCACAGTGACATTAGTGGCTTTGTAAGAGCAAGGAGAGAAATCCAAGCTGGCACAGTGGCTCTGCCTCACCTTGTGGTGCCCTCGTCACGCCACTACACAGCAAACCTGATGTTGATGCAAAGGCAGTACCATGCTCTCAGACATCCAGGCTCCAGAACCGTGAGCTAAACAAACCTCTACTCTTCACAAACTATCCAGCCTCAAGTATTTTGTTATAGCAACTAAAAACAGACTGAGATAAGTATCAAGTAACAGATATCTCAGATAAGGCCTCCTAGCTTCACTAAGAGTTTCCAGGCAAAAAGTGAAATGTAAAACCAGTTAAGGGCACAGGGCCCATAAACCCCAGTTCCTCACAGCTGGGATGAGGCCACTCAGGACTGGCTTCCCACAGGCGCGGTGCCAAGTAAAGGCTTGGGACAAGTATGCCACAGCAAGGTGCCTTCCAGCTCAGAGTTCACAACGTCCTTTCTCCCACAGAAGCAGATGTACCACACTCCAAGGATGTCCACCACAAAACTGCTTATCAAGACGGAAGTGACATGGAGCAACCTGTCCAAAGGCAGAGGACAGGTGCATTATGGTACACTGGGGTGCAAAATTCTATACAGCCAGTAAAAATCCTGACCTGTGTGCATTTCCTCACATAAAAATACTGTACTTTAGGTGACAACGTCAGTTGCACTATTACGTATATTATAACCCAGTTGTGTGAATTAAAACACACCACAAGAAGGTCTTACAACACAGTGTAACCATGTGTCTGGGCGTAAGAAGGTTCAAAGGCCTTTTCTTGCCACATTTATCTGCGTTGCCTTGATTTTCCACGTGTGGACAGATACTGCTTTGCACAAATTAACACCCACCACCAAACAACAAAGTTAGCATAATAATCAGACTTTTAAAGGCAGGGAGCCTTGTCAGTCATATTGTATTTTTCAATCTTTGAAACTGGAAGTGCACACACATCTCACAAAGCCCTGCCCTCAGCCCCAGCTGCTAAATCCCACTCCAGCTGTCCACCATGCCCAGCTCTGCTCGCCCCTCTGCCTGCTGTAGCTCCTGTCCTCCACAAGGGTCTGGACTAGGGATCCGCACAAGCCCTTTGGGGTGGAGGAATATACGGCCCTGGAGTTGTACCCTAAGTGTGTGTGTCTACCATATGCACTGTCCTGGGGCTGTATTTGGAAAGTTTAGATATTAAAGCTGCCTGTGAGCCCTGGGAGGTATAACCCACCGCCCCAGCCCATCCAAAGCACCTTCCTGTCCAAAGTCTTCTGTTTCAACAGGCTCTACATGGATGGACCAGTCCCTAGACCCCTCTTCTTCTATGGCCTGTCTCCTGCCTCCAAAGTTTCACTTGCCTGAGAGGGTCCTTCAGGTACGCTGGGCCCCTTGTCTTTGGTGTCTCTGAAGGTCACAGAAAGCCCTATGTCCTCCTGGGAGCAAACTCACATATGGAGTTTCTTATGGTTTGGACCTGAAATGTTCCCCGCAAAAGCCTCATGTATTTGGAAGTCGACTGGATTATGAGGATTAATTAGATCAAATGGATTAACCTACTGGATTTCTCGTGTTACTAAGAGACGAGGATGTCCGGGAGACTGGATCACAGAAGGTGTGGCCTACAGCGATATACTCACGCCCCGGCTTCTCCCTAGATCTTCATCTTCCATTCCCACCATGCTAGGAGCTGCCTTCCACCACAGCAGGCCCTTCTGCCCTTTACCAGCTGACCATGAATAGACTGAGACCTCTGAATTATAAACTAAAATAAACCCTTCCTCCCTTAAGCTGTGAGTAAAAGGTATTGTGGCCCAGCAATGATAAGTGATGGTGACAGAGCTAGATATGGACTGCAGCAGTTTGCAGAGCCCTGAAGCCCACCCATGAACAGTCTTCTTGGTGGGTGGCACAATGTCTCCCAACATTTCTACCCACTTGGGTCCTTGAAACATGTCCCTATTTGGAAACGGGGTATTTGTAATTAGTTAAGGATCTTCAGAAGGCATCACTGTGGATTTAACCTGAGCTCTAAATCCAATGACTTATGGTTCTATAGAAAGAGGAGACAGCCAGGTAAGAACCAAGCGGGGCCTGGGGCAATTCTACTGTGAGCCACAGATCACCAGGATCCACTGGAAGCTGGAAAGGACCAGGAAGGCTCTGCCCGAGAGCCTCTGGAGGAGTCATGGCCCTGCTGGCCTCTGACTTCCTTCCAGAGATTATAATGTCAGACTGCCCTTCCAAACTGAGAGAGAAGAGCTACCCAGTTTGTGATCAATGGTTATAGCAGTCACAGGGAACACTCTGCCCTCCAATCCCAGGGGACCCCCAGCTCAGAAACTCTTTGATGATAGCTAGTGGTTCCCTAACCTGAATCAACAGGCCACATTCCTGCAGCCTCAACAATTCCCCAGCTGGGTTCATCTTCCAAGCTTCAACACCCCCATCCTGCTGGTCCCCTGATGCTCTCCTACCGCAGTGATACCAGCCACCAAAGACCCACAGCCACGACCACTCCCCTCCCCTCCTCTCCTCTCCCTTTCTCTCTTCTCCCCTCCTTTCCTTTCCCACGGACTATTAATAAAACAAAGGAAAAATTAAATTACTTTGAACACACCCCCAGTCTGCTTTCAAGAGGACTGGATGGTTTGAAATTCTAATTTGCTTTCCAAGGTCTTAAAATAATTTCACAAGAGCCCCAGAGACAATGGCCCCATCCCCGGCAAGGTGATCCTACAGGGAATGGACCATGCCAGATGGTAGAGGACAGGGATCCTCAACAGACTCAGAGTGACATCTAGGCCAGACTCAGAGTCCCTGGGCCAGTCCTCTACTGCAGACAGGAGTCATTCTAAGTTCTGTCCAACCTAAGGCCACTTCTTCAACATTGCAATCACTAAACCACCGGGTCCTTCAGGTCCTTCAGGCCGAAGTAATCTTTTTGAACCCACTGGTGCCATGGAATTCCCAGTACTCTACTTTATCCAGGTCTTTCCCCAGTGCTCAGTGGTGGGGGACAAGGCTACTTCAGGTCCCTACTGTGTGAGAAGTGGTCACTTTTGGGCTGAGACATTTAAAAGGCAGGGAGTCAGCAGAAGTAGCATATACTTGTCATCTGAGCACTCATGAGACTGAGGCAGGAGGATTGCTTTGAGTTCAAGACCAGCCTCAGCCTATGAGGCCACTGAGGTTTCGGGCTGGCTCTATTCATACAGCAGAACCCAGCCCGTCCTAACCCACACAGAGCAGCTCCCCAGGCGAGGGATGGAGAGGAGCCCAGGAGGAAAGGCAAACCTGCACAATAGAGCAGAGGTGCCGCTATGCCGGGACAGGGCGGCACAGGACGTGAACAGCCGCAGATGGTCTTGAGGGTCGCTGTAGTAAAGCCAGGCACAAGGCGGAGGCCAAAGGAGGCCCACGGGAGGCCACCCACGCTGAGCACTGCATGTGCGGGAAAGGACCAAGGGAAGAATAACATTCCAAAGGAGAGATCTGTGGGCACAGGAGCTCGGTGGAGGAATCTAACCAGAAGCTGTGGACTGTCCAGCGCCTTCCTCCCGCCTGGTGTGCCTAGAATGGGGCACCGAAGCTGCTCGGACCAGGTAGGGGTTTCCTCCTTCACCAAAAGAGGGAACTGCTGCTAAGCCCAGGCTTCGTTCCTGATCTGCCTTCCGCAGTGTGCTCTTGGCCACGTCCCTCAATGTGAACAGGTGTGAAGAGCTACAGCCATCAGGGACTGGGCACGGTGCATGGATCGCTTCATTTAACTTTCCTGTTCACCCTGCTACCATCCCCACTCAACAGGGAGGGAAACGGGCACAGAGAGGTCAAGAGTACAACCTAAAACACACAGCTAGGGGAAGAACAGCAACCCCTAACTTCTCCACCAGGCTACTCTGCCCTTTTTTTTAATCTTACAAAAAATAGCTGAGACAGAACTTGGCACCCCCAAAAACTCACTCCAGAGGCCAAAAGCCGGGGCTCTGCAGCACACGGAGTAGCTCTGTGAGGGTGGAACTCAACTACCACCTACCACTCTATTGACTCTCTGAAACAGCCAGTTTTTATTAAAACACTCGCTCTATGTTCCAGAACTGCTACCTGTGCACTCTCATTTCACTGTCCTGACTCGTGTCAAGGCACACCGTGTGTCTCGGCCCTCAGATCAGAGAGGTCAAGCAGTCTTCCAAAGCTCACACACCAAGGTGTGATCAAGCAGTGGAGAACTGAAGCAGAACCCCAGGTTCCTGCCTCCCAGCCTGGGGCTCTCCTGACTCCTCAGCCGGGAGCTGGAGCTGCCTGCCGGAACAAAGAAAAGCTCTGCCTCTCCTTAAGCACATAAAACAAGCCTCTAATCCTTGTTATTAATGTAAATAATATTCCTGCAAAGGAAGCAGGCGCCCTGCCTCCCCCAGGGGCTCCAGGGATTAGGTCCACAGTGCCCAACGCAGCAAGGACAATAACCAATTGACTCTTATTAAAACCCCAATAACGCGGGCGTGATTGCAGCTTTGATAAGCTCGCTGCTGTGTGCGAGGGTCAACCACATTAGGAAAATGTAATTACACTAATAAATTCTAGGCAATCTTTTTTTTTTCTTTCCCTTCTTCTTTGCTCCGAGGAGGAGCTGCACACAAGCCCTCATTACCCCACAGCGGCCTGTCGCCGGCTCTACCGCTGCTCAGGACTGCTGGGGCTGAGCCAAAGAAGACTGCTCTAGGGTTCCCCAGAGCTCATGGGACATGGTGGGCAAACAGTGGAGGGCCCTGGGGCTGCGGATGCTCAGCCAGCACACCCCCGCCCTTAACAGGGTCCCGTCCCCATCCTGCTCCTAGCGGGCCCCTTCCTCAGTCAAGTGTGATCCATCACTAGCTAGTTCTTCATTGATTCTGTGTGGCCAGGGCCTCATGGTTACCCTACTGGGGACCACGAATACCGGTGCTCCCCAAATCCTGTGAGGGATCAGAAGCTATAAGACCCACTACAGTGTCTTGGGGTTCTGAAGCAACAGCTGACAGAGACTAGGAGGGGGCAGACTCAAGTGCCAAACACCATGTGAAGCCCAGAACTGCTGGGGTAAGGCCACCTGACCAGGAAGCACCCCGTCAGAAAGATCCCACCTCCACACACAGTTCCAACTCCAGAGTCAAAGCACTACCTGCCTACTCCAAGCTCAAGCTCATGGGGACAATGCAAGTGTGTCCCAGTGTCATACAATGTAACATACACATGGTGAACAGCCAGAGCTACAAATTCACATCTGATCTTGCAAGGTGCTGCACCTAGAAATGCTAGCTGCATTCGGGAGCCATACTCTGTAGCTGGCACAGGCCTGTAATCCTTGTAGTCTAGAAGGCTGAGGCAGGAGGATCCCAAGTTTGTGCCCAGGCTGGATAACTTAATGTCTCAAAATAAAAAACAAGGGAAAAAAACAAACTCATAACCCCATAACCACTGCAACAGACAGAGGTGACAAGAGTGCCATCTGTTGAAGGGACTGTCCTTCCAATACCATCCTCTATCTTCCTTCTCTAGCCACACAACTCCCCAGCTGCATTCCTCACACTACCTCCCTCCTTCTCCATCAACCTATTTTTTTCTCCTTTTCCTTTTCCTCTCTTTCCCATCTCTGTCCCTACATTTCTGTCTGTCTGCCCACCCTCTCCCCTGGCACACAGGGCAGCGGTGCAACAGTCAGGCAAGCACAGAGTGAACACACACTTCCACAGGGAACTTGGTGTTTCTCAAGATCACAGATGGTATTTATGGCCATACTTACATATCTCTTAATCATTAAGCATGCATAAAATTCTGCTACCACTTTATGAGGTTCCTATCTGGCTTGCATGTCACTGACAAAGAGCTTTACTGTTTTCCCCATAAACCCTGTTGTTTTAATGTATTGTTCCACACAGCACAGAGGTTTGGGGAAGCGGCACAGATGTAGCGGTACAATAGCACAGACCACTTTTTGTGCACACGGACTGTCCTTCGAAGCAAGGGCATCACAATGGAGGATCACTGTCCCCAACACATGGAGAGGGACATAAAGTCCAAATCAAATTAAGACTTACTTGTATTCTAATAAACTCATGCTGGTCCTTCGGTCCCAACCCTTTTTTTTTTTTTTTTTTTTCAGGAATCCCCACCTTCACACTAAGCTACATCCCCAGCCTCTTTTTTGGTTTTGAGATGGAGTCTCACCTAATCATTAAGTTGCCCAGGCTGAGCTCGAACTTGCAATCCTCCAGCCTCAGCCTCCCAGAGCGCTGGGATGACAGGCCTGCACCACCCACTCAACTGGAATTGTATGTTTCTTGTTGAACTGTTCAGCACCGGTTGCTTTGCAGAGCACCTTGTAACTACTTCGAGGCAGGATGCTTGGCAGTTAAGGCTTCAGAGTCAGAATCCCCAGGCCCAAAAGGCCAGCTCTACAACTCTTAGTTCTGTGACCTCAAGCAAGTTATGCAGCAGCTACTCTGTGTTTCTGTTCTCTCTGCTATAAAATGGGCACAGCTTGGGGAAAGGCTACAGAACTAACATGCAAAGGGACTTACTTGGAAGAGCAAGTGGAACACCGTGACATCCCTGAAAAGGTTACCACTCTTGTCACTGTGACTGACCTCACGGCCTGGAGGCTCTGGTGTGAACGGAAAGGTGGCAGAAGAGGAGGATTTGGGGTTGCAGGCTGTTGTTCTCAGGCCTGGATTCCAACTCAAACTCTCAGGGCTCCTACCCTATGGCCAGGACAGGGGACCTGCACTCCTGGCCACAGCCAGGTCATCCACAGTGGGGGGTGAGGGGCAGGGGAGAAAGCAAGACATGCAGGGTGAGAGGTAATAGCCTGGCTGCATCTTCTGAGCCTCACTGTTCTCCCCAACCACCCCACTTCCATGTCCCAGGGACAGCCACGTTTGCTGAGGACCTATCTGGGGGCCACTCTGAGCACCAAAGACTCCCCTACCCGCCTCCTTCAGCGTCCCTCCCCATCCAGGACTGTGCGTACCTGGAATCTGTCTCATGTTCTCCAGGTCCACAGATACCTAGACCAGGCTGGGGTCACCACCTCAGAGCACCCTAGCCTCCCCTGATAATGATGAGGACCCCACAACTGCAGACTCCTTAGAGACAGGCCACATCCCCACAGGACAGCTCCTCTCTAGCCTCCCAGGATGCGTCAGACCCCGGGATCAAGAGTGAGTGCAGACCACTGGGGACCTACCGGGTGCCAGGAGCCAGGCCCAGCACTGCAAGGCAGCAACCTTTACCAACACTTCACAGATGGGGAAGCAGGTACCTTGGGGGAGAAGGACCTGGTCCACCTGGTCCACCATGGCCACAGAGCTGGGGTCTGAACTCAGGCGAGACCCATGGCCAGCTGCCCCATTTGACAGCTTGCCACTGAAGTGCTGGGATGCAGCCAGGTGCCCAAGTATCTTCTCCCCAAGCCTCAGCTTTCCCACCTACTGCAGGAGAGACACGGCCAATGCCCACTGGTACGTGACTAGAGAGGAGAAGAGGCCACAGTCCTCTGAGTGAGGAAAAGGGACTGTGCCAGATACAGAAGCACGCATCCTGCCACCCAGCCGAAAACCTGCACTGAAAAACCAGGCAGAACGGCACAGCTCGGTGCCTGCACAGCCAGCAGGAGCCAGCCCCGGCATCCACCTCTGGAGGCACAGCCACTGACAGGCACTAACCACCCGGCTCGAGAGCCCAATGCCTACCTCCCAGCCAGTCCTGCTACCAAGCCCAGGATATCCCTCCTCCAAGCCCGACACTTTCTGGGCCAAATATCTTACCGCCTTCACCCCGCCCATCAGAGACAAAGAATGATGGTAAGGAGGAAGGTGAGTCCACGACTAATAAGAAATGAACAGGTCACAGATGCTAGTATCTATCTGGAGTCAGCAAGCTGGGACCCTGGGCCACACCCAGCTGACTGCCGGACTTTGGTTTTTCCGGTCCTGAGGACTGAACCCAGCGCCTTCACAGTCACAGCCCTTCTTATTTTGCATTTTGAGACAGTCTCACCAAATCGCCTGGGCTAGACTCGCATCTGCAATCCTCCTGCCTCAGCCTCTGAGTGCTGGGGTTACAGGTCTGTGCCACTAGGCCCCTCTTTACCACCTGTTTATGGTGCCTGCCTGAAAGCCAGCACTGGTTACCACATTTACAAACTGTTGAAGGAAAAAAGTCAAATAAAGAAGACTATTTCGTGACACATAAAATGAATATGAAATTCAATTCCAGTGCCTATGAAGTTTTATTGGGACACGACCACGCCCGTTCATTTACATATTGTCTCTGGCTGCATCAAAGTTACAACAGTGACATGTTTCAGGGAAGGTCCCAATCCTGCAACAACCTACTGGCCATAGTCTTCCTTCTGTAGACAGGAGAGTTCTTAAACAGTAGGACCAGCCCACAGCCTCACAACCATGAGGCCGGATTCAGACCCAGGCTTGATTCCCCACCCCACCCCAGTGCCAGGGGACTGAGCCAGGGCTATCACACTGAGCTATACACCCCAGCCCATTTTTATTTCAATTTTTTTTATTTTGATACAGAGTCAAACTAAGTTACTCAGGCTAGGCACAAACTTGGTTGGCACCCTCCTGCTTCAGCCTCCCAGAGTGCTGGGATTGTAGGCCTGTGCTACTGGACCCAGCAGGGCCACACGCCATCTCCTCTCCTGCCTGCAGTTCATGAAAATGACCAGTTTATGGGCCACTACGACCCCCTGATCCTCTTCTAACCCTACTGGCTCTTACGGGCCTTTCCCAAGCCTGCAAACCAACGTGCTCTCAATACTAAGGAAACCCACCCAGAGCACCGTCCACATGAGAGGCCGAGCAGCAGGAAGGGTGGTCCCTCGAGCCGGTGGTCCCTACAAACTTCAGAGAGAGAAACTGTGCTCCTGGAATGCGCACTGGCTCTTCCCAAACCTGTCCTGCAAGGACAGCTCTGGCCGCCCTCCTCCTGCTTCGCTCTCAGGAGACATGAGGAGGGGAAAGGGTAGCCTGCTCTGTTGCCATGGAAACTAGGCTAGGCTAAACCCGCAGCAGGAAGGATTAGAGGCAGATAGAAGGGGCGGAGGTAATCCAATGGAGTGGGTGCGGGGCAGGGCCCAATCTGTGATTAAAGTTTGTCCAAGGCGCTTCTGCCCCATTATTAACTCTGAGCTCAGGTGTCTAGTGTAAGCCACAGGCCTCGTCAACACATGCAAATCGATCTAGCTAGGGGGCAAACGTTTGATCTGTATTTATTCATGTATGAAGTGTGGCTGTAACTTACCCATAGAAGACACCAGATGCTAGGGACAGAGGGTCTCACCAGCGGAATGCTAAGGAACAGGCCCAAATTCCCCAAGTGGGTGAAGGATCTGCAGGGAGGTTCCTGGGCCTGGGGAAGCCCAGGAGACCCAGATCCAGCTGGACAGGAGGCAGGAGGGGGAAATGGAGCACTAGGGAAGGCTCATTGTAGGAGCAAAGGTCCTGGGCACCCTTGCACACTTGTGGCCAATTTCAGCCATAGAACTGCTTCCATTGGCCTGTGGGATCTTCTTAAAATTCTAAGTTGCTTACCTTTAAATTCTGGATATTTTAGAACACAATTCAGATTTCTGAACTTTGTTCAACTTTGTTGAAAGCAGTTCAAAGATCTGGACAAAGCAGCTACTTGATCCCAGCAAGCCTGACTTTATAAGCAGAGCACAAGCCCACTAGGCCCCTGGGTCCCCAACACCCTCCCCCTCGCACCCTGACCTTCCTGAAGGCCTCCATAAGCACAGGAGCAACTCCCACTACACCCAATGTATGGGAGAGGAAACTGAGGACTGCTCTGAACACCCATCCACAATGCCGCACAGTGTTCATGGCAGGGCTGGTGTCCCGGTGTCCAGGAAGGAGGCGCCCAGCCCTGCCTGGAAGGGCCATCTAGAAGCTGGGTTAATATCTGTCAGCTACAGACGTGTCTAAGGTGAAAATTAGATTTTCCTGCTGACTCCAATTTTGCCAGCTTTGTTCCAGCTCTTACAAGCGGGAGGGAGAAGAAAAGGCTCTGCAGGACAAGGAGACAGTGTCCTCGGATGTCTCCCTCCCTCACCCTCTGCCACCCCTGCCAGCACACGGCCACACCCAATGCTAAGGACATAGGGAAAGAAGAGGCCAAGAAACTAGAATAAAGGTACCAGCCCCAGACAGGCCTGCAGGCCGCCCCCGACTTCACAGATGAGGACACGTAACAAAACTCGGCCACAGCTGCCACCATAGAAGGCACAGCCACAGGTCTCTGCCAGGTCAAGGGCAACTCCTCCAGCACTCTGCCCATGGCTCCCTCGGCTCAGCCACAGAGCTGGTCTCCATCTTCTGCTAGACTGACCTTAGACACCTGATCAAAAATGACTCACAGCTGAGTGTGGCAGCACAAGCCTGTAATCCCAGCGCTCTGGGAAGCTGGGGCAGGAAGATTCCATGTTCTGGTAGCAGAGGAAAGTTGGTCCCTTCCCTCCATCCCCATGAGGGACTTGCAGTCTCTACTTCATCCTTTTGGGAGGTACATCACCAGAGTCTCCTCCAGGCAGAGACTGGAAAGTCTGGGGAGCCCTGAGAGGGGGCAGGGTCCTCTGTCTATGGCTGCAGTGAGGAAGGAAGAGCCGACAGTATTAGGCACCAATAAAGCTAGAGCTCATGGGCTCCATTCTGGGGGTCTCCCAATGCCACCCGAGTGAGAGGAGGCCAGGGGCCTGCAGCCAGCACTCCCTGAGAGACATGCAGATGTGACTCTGGGGAAGTAGGAGTGTCACCTCCTCAGGGCCCTTAACACCATCTCCCCAGAGCACCCTGCTCCCTACACACTTGCCATCACTTTGTTGTGTAACAGTCACAGCCGAGATCTCTACCCAAAATCTGTTTTGGCTTTGGGTAGCCTGCTGATATGCCAGGTTCCGAAGGCCAGTGGCCGCTCAATGGACTAGTTCAGTAAGTAAGAATTATTCATATTGACAGGAAGCCACTCTCCAGACCTGAGACCCACTGCACCTGCTCCTCCACCATCAAGCTGTTTCTTCACATGTAAAACAGGAACGACAAGGTTATACTGTCATCTTAAAGCCAGAAGTAGGGGTAAGGAGAATAAGAGAGCAACACCAGGCAAAGATCAACACAGGGGCTGCAGGACAAAACCCCTTGTACGCCTACCTCCAGCCCAACTGGTGTTGGACAGCCCAGAATTCAGGCAGAAATGTTGCTAGTGTCCACAGACAATTGTCCCAAACACAGCCCCACTGTAATTCCAGAGCCTCAGGGTCCATGCTCACAGGTACAGGCCTTCCACTGGTGCCCACCTGTCAGTCTCTTCATCCCCCAAGAGGCTTCTAGGACAGGGAAGAATCTCAGAGACCAAGCCCAGAGCTCTCCTCACCAAAGACCTCCACCTGGGGACATCACTGTGGCGGGACACACCCTCCCCGACTCTGACCTCTGTCTCTAGAGGGTCTTGCTCTGGCTAGGATCCTTCTACCTGTCTTAAATTCTCATTTCATTATAGGCCACACAGCACTGCCATCACAACAGATACAGAAAGAAACTGAGTCCTAGGAGGTCTGGCAGCCAGCAGCAAGCCTGGAAGGTCCCTTGGGGGCTGGATTCTCCCTCTATCGTTGCCTTTGGCCTGAAGACTCAAGTTGTCATGGGAGCCTCGGACCTGCGAGGCACTGAAGCAGAGGCCAGTCAATGGTCCCCTCTCCCCCCACAAGCCCGTCCTGCTTTATGCACCAACCCCTGGCCTCAGTCAGCCCCCTTCCAGCATCAGGGACCAGGTTCCCCAGACATAGTTCCTAGTCACCTGTGAGCCACCTGGCTGAGAATGAAGCCAAGGCAGGAGCACTCTGCACAACCAAGGGAAAATGGACACCTGACGCCCACCACAGGGGTGGCCTTTCACCAAGAACCAAATGAGGGCTGGCCAGGGCAGAAAGGGGCCTGGCATGCGCCTTGGTGGTTCTTAATAGGGCTGGTTCCTACTTGGCTGGGGTAGCCATAGGAAGTAGAAGGACATAAAGTGGCATCCTTTTTTCCCACAGGGACCAATGAAACAAATTCACAGTGGGACTTAACAGTGTCAGGCCCAGAGCACCTGCAGTGCACCACGGGACTCTCCAGAAGATGACCTCATCTCCACACTATCCTGGGAGCAGTTACATTTGCGTTGTGCCCCTCCTTCCCACCACAGACCATTCCATGGGGTCGCCCTAGCCACCAGGAGACCACATTTGCATCATGAGCAGTCTTGCTCTTAATAGCCCAGAGAAGGAGAGTAAGGGATGGACTTTGAAAGTCGTGCCCCCTCCAAGAAGGCTGGGCACCTGGGGTCCAAGGGACTTCAGCTGAGCCCCTCGGGCCCTGACTCTTCTGCCATGGGGGCCTCTGCCTATTCCTACATGGGAGGTGGGGGGGATTAGAAACAGTCAAGCACTAGGGCAAGGTCCTGTATACAGGGCAGAGAGACTGGATACAAGGGCACACACCTATAGTCCCAGCTACCAGGGAAGCTGAGGCAGGAGGATTGGAAGCATAGGGCCAGCCTGGGCAACTTAGTAATACCTGGTCTCAAAATTTTTTTAAAGGGTTAAGGTCTTTTTTTTTTT
>PVKB01002654.1:0-261176 GCA_004027205.1 Ctenodactylus gundi | reverse complement strand
TTCAAAGTATATATTACATTTGCATAATCAGGGGTGAAAACCTATTATAATAAAAAGCTGGAGGCAAGGGTGTGGCTCAACGGTAGAGCACATGCCAAGAAGCACTGTTCGAGAGAGAGACAGAGAGAGAGAGAGAGAGAGAGAGAGAGAGTCAGACAAAGGTTACAAAGTCCCAGTGTTAAATCTTAGGACTGAACCACAGATGAAGTGCTGAAATTTTATTTTCTCTGACTTAGCTTTACATCAGCAAAAAAAAAAAAAAAAAAAAGAAATGGCTTTATATATTTAGCAACTTTGTAGTTCTATACTGAGAGTAATGCTAAAACTCATAGATGAAGCTCATTTGAGAGCTTACATTCAAACCTAGATTCTTGCACTGGATTATTCATATGTCCCTTTGATTACTGAAACACTGTTTAAACAACTGAAGGTCAGTCTCTACAGTAAGGCTGCATATTTTTCTGTCTCTCTGTCATCTGGCATCCAGGAGTCATGAGTAGCTTTTGATCTAGAAATAAGAGTGAGATATGCAATTTTTTTTCACAGATTTCAATGAAAATCCTCTTCCTAGAAACAAACTATTCGTATCTTTAAAAAACAAAATAAAAACAAAAATGTAATTTAAAAGATAAGAAAGAATGAGCTACACCATTTATGTATGGTATCTTTTTAAAAAGATATAGAACATGATGACATAGTTTCCTATATGAAATACAATCGATTTCACTTGTTTAGTGAATTATTGCTAATATAATAAAGATCAAAGGCTTCGCAATCAGAGATCATTGCTGTACTAAGTAGTGTACAATTTGCGAGTGGGCCCATCTTAAGGCCGTGTCACAGTGCACTTCTGCCCGGATTGTGCTACATATGTATGTAGAGAAAACATTGAGAATGTCACATATGCTAATAAATATTTCTTTGCCTTTTATTAAGTGCCAGACATCACAGTTCTCTAAGATTACATCTATTGCTTAATTTTTATTCCATCAAAATTATTTCTAGTATGAGTTAATTTGTTGTAATAACCATTGCATGTATCATATATACATTCCTTTCTACATTTCTTTCACACAAGAGAATCGTATACTCCCCTACAGTTTGCTGACTCATCTATTTTCTGTCGTTCTATACTCATAATTCTTCAAATTCTCCCTTGTTTCCTATAGATAACTCTCCCTTCCTTATGCACCTAAGGTAACTGCTTAACAAAAAAATATATTCTATGAGGACTCGTAAGTAACAAGTATAAATTAGTAACATCATCAACAAGAAAAACACATGTTTTTATTACCAAGACATTAATAAGCTAACATATATTGTAAAAAAACAACATAGAAAGGAAAGAATGATAGAAGTAAATTTCTCCTAATTTTTGATATTTTATTTTTTTCTCTCAAGGTATAAGATTTGAAATTTATTAATCTAAATCTAAGAAAATGAGAATGTGCCTCTTTCATAGTTACACAGGTAGCTCTACAATATTTTCACTTAAATTTGCTCCAAGTCTCTCTTTTTTCATTGATATGTATTTGTGATACATAATAATTGCATACGTATGCAAACACATGTACATTTTAATCTTTGAGCTTTGTCTGGTGTTCTTCTACACACTTCTGCATACATTGAGAAAATAAAGCAATTCTAACAAAAGAAGATCTATCAAAACAAGGATAGGACAGAAAACATAGTTTACAACACGCTAAGCATTAGCAGAACTTTATCTATGGAAGTTGACATGAAACAATGCCAAAACTAGAAGACAATGTTGCACATTTCACTCAGCAGTAGAAAAATATAATTATTTCAACTATTAAAAAGGGACTCCACATTTTAACAATATTCCCGAAAACTCCTAAACTAATTTCAGAGGTATATTTTTACAAATCTATAAGTCATTTGGCTAGACTCTTGGGTATATATTTTTGCTCTAAAAACTGGAAGGTGGGCATAATCTCTAGAGTGTTTAATTTTAATCTCTAGTTTAAAAACTTAAATTCACTGAAATTCATCTCAAAGAAAACATTCTAAGAAGGGGAGAATAGACTCCTTGCCCTTTATAAGCAAAAAGAAAGTTATTTTAACTTAGCTTCGTGGTATATCCCAGTGGTCCCCAAGTTGTGAATTCAAGAAATAAACTATGTGGTATTCTTCTTGTTCTTACCCAACACTAATAACTCACCTCTATATCAATGAGCACTGGTATTTTTTGCCTATTTTACAGTGCTGTTTTAGAGTGGTCCTTTATTAAACACTGTTTAATAACTCAATAAATCATATGTCATGAAAACTCTAGGGTAAAAATTACTCCAAAAGCT
The DNA here is from genome assembly GCA_004027205.1 of Ctenodactylus gundi. NCBI lineage: Eukaryota > Metazoa > Chordata > Mammalia > Rodentia > Ctenodactylidae > Ctenodactylus > Ctenodactylus gundi. The sequence continues at coordinate 258,858 of PVKB01002654.1, read as the reverse complement.
CTAAATATAATACAGATGTGCAGTAAATTACTGCCACATTAATAACAACATTTTACATTTTGAAAATTGGATTATTATATAAAGTGTAGTAAGATTGATGATAGAGATTAATTAAATAAAATAGAGCTCTTTTTCTATATACTGTAGATTAAAATGCCATGTTGGCCTTAAGTTTCTAGGAGTGGATTAAATTATCCAATATAAGAAATTTGAAACTGAATCCATATGCCATTACATTGAACTAAAGAAAATACTAAAACTTGCTCATTTTCGTATGCTGAATGTTCTGGTCTTTATTTATTTTTTTTCCCATTTTATTGATATATATAAGTGCAAACTTTAAAGTTTACAGTGGAGTTGAGCATTTTGTGCACATACGTATCCTGTCAAGGTGACAATGGCTTTCCCACTCTCCTTTTGTCTGGTCTTTATGTTTAATTAATATTACAAATCGATGATACAAATTTTAGGAATCCATGGACCTAAGAACAGTAGCTAGGAAAATTTATAAAAAGAATGTGATCTTTTCTGCTATGTAACTGCTGACACAAGATGTTATGAATACTGCAGAATTATAGTTACAAATCCTGACAGCCTATCCATCGGGTAGTTTGAAATATGAAGTGATAAAAAAGCTGGGATTTTCATATTTTATGTAGCAAAAACAAAAAGTCAAATAACTTTCTCCATTATACAATTAGAAACATGCAGTTTCTTTATTAGAGTCACAGATGTGAACTAATTGACTGAAAAGTTGTCATATATTGAAAAATAGCAAAAATGTTATTTGGCTACGAAATCCTTATGGCATATTAAGTGCAGAAGCATAACAAAAATTGAAGACAAAAACTAAAGCTGCAATATAAAGCTAAATCCAAACTGGAAAAATATTATTAGATTATTTTACCTTATTGAACATTACCATTTCTAATTATTATACTGGTAAAATACCTTAAGGAATACCATAAAGGTCTTATTTGATATTATAGAATATAATAAAAAAAAGTTTTGTTTGATATTTTCTCTGTAATTTAATAAACACTAAATAAAATTATTCCCTCAAGTACATTTTATTTAATATGATTATTATCCTTATTCTCATATATTTTAATGTATAAAATTATGATGATTAATATGCATTTCTACTTTTTTGTTTACTTTAGGTTGGCTTTTTGTTGTCAACTTTCTTCTTGTAGCTGCAAAAAAGTAGTTTGCTTTCTTCTGTTGTTACTGTTGTTGGGAGTAAGAATCAATTTATGTTGTACCTTAAATTTTCATCGATGTTCATTGAAAAAAATGTGAAGAATATTATCAAATTGGTTTGAAAATATTCTTTGAGATAATCCACCCGAAATACAATCAGTGCAAATTGTGCCTCACCGGGTTGATGAACATGTCCTTTATTCTGCCATAAATATGTTTCAAGTGCTAATTCTGTGTCAGACCTTCTGCTGTGCTGTATGGATATGAAAATAAAATGTAATCTATGGTTTTAATGTAAGCACGATTAGGGGGTGAATGGGAAACCGGGTTATAAAATAAATCATTACCACTCAACGTGCTAAATGATATCACAGTTATAAACAAAATGCAGAGACAGGCACTGTGGTGGGAAAATCACGTGGAAGGGATTACCAGAAGAAATGGAGTTTGAAATGATCTGTGAACAGCAATGAGAGCTTCCCAAACACAGATAGAAAGCTGAGGGCAGTAAAAGGGCAGCAGTGCCAGGAGGAGAGTTTCATCCTCAATAACATATTGACACACGCACACACACATGCACAAACGCATCCACACATACATAAGCTTGCACACAGTACAGAAATATGAATTGATTTTTTCAAAATCTTGGGCATGCTGAGTACTTTAGGAGTGTTACAGGGACAAAATCTTAACTTGTAGAGTTTTTTATATGTGCAGAACATAGAAACAGAGATTTGTATGATTACAGTATCAGAGATGGGTTTTTCAAGAGACAAGCGTTTTTCTGACTCAAATTGTATATTTCTATGAGTTTCCTCAGACCTGCAAAGATCTCACACATCAACAGACTGCAGTGTTCTGGGACGTATTTTGTTTTGGTTTTCTATTTCTTACTGAGAAAATTGTTAGTGCTTTAGGACCAGTAGTTGTCCTGGCATTAGTAAATATCCTTCAATTATCAAATATATGTATCAAAGAAAACTGTAAATCTTACTTTGAAAATAATGTATGATCCACAGTATTATGAGACTTCTTTAAAGACATTTGGTATTGTAACGAAATGACAAATTATGTATGCTTTTCTCTGAGACAATCCATGACTTTAAAGAAACCCTGATTATTAAAAAATATGCTTTGTAATTTTTTTCAGAGAAATATCTTTATTCAAGATGAAAATTGTGAAACTTTATCTCAGAATATGGCATCTAACATTTTAGATATTTTAAATTGAAGTGATTTAAGAAACATTTTATGCATAAGAGGCTATTGGACTTTTCCTTTGAAGCAGGTGATGAGACCCTGACATAAATAATGCCCTGCTTTATACTTAAAGATCAGCAATCTTTTCTAAAAGAAAGGAAGAAAGAAAGAAAGAAAGAAAGAAAGAAAGAAAGAAAGAGAAGATGTGAACAAATGGTGGGCTTTGGATGGTTTCCAGTTTGCTGAGCTTAATTCATACTTTTTACCCTACTACAGTTCCTCTACCTTTCATCAAACTTAGCATGAAACCAGGATTCTTTAGATCGTTAAATCTTCATGAAACTCTTTTTGTCATGTACAACTCACAGAACTCACAGTAAATAATTCTGTATACATTTCTCTGTTTAATCACCCTTTTGTTACAAGAATCTCACCTAATAATGGGAAAAGGAAAATGGTTTACTTTGTCTTGGCTACGGTAAGCTAAATGCAAAACTAAAAGAACCTAGATTATCTCCCATATCTTAGTTATTTTATTTTTTTGTTTCTAGAACACAATATTCAACCCTCACAATCTAAGGAAGGAAAGATTCATTTTAGCACATTTTCCAGAGGACTCAGGGCACACACGTGGGTGGCTGAGCAATGGTGGAAGGGCTTGACAGAGGTCTAGTGGGAGTAAAAGTGCTCATGATATGGCAGGAAAGGAAGCCAAGAGAGCAGGGAGAACAGGGAACAGGCCAGCATATATCCTTTCAGGCCAGCTCCCCTCTACCTGCCCTCCCAACAAGGCTCCCCCCTTTTTCTTTCCCCATTTTATTGATATGTATACGTGCAAAATTTAAGGTTCACAATGGAGTTGAGCATTTTGTGCACATACGTATCTTGTCAAGGTGATGAGGATTTTCCCACTCTCTTTTTGTCCCTCCCCAGGACCTTCCCCCTCCTCTTAACAGTATAGAATGTCATTGAATTGGTCCCTCACTACTGAATCAACTTCCAAACACTTGGCTTGAGGGAGAAGAGGCATCATTACAGAGGAAAACTATCCCATGTTGTATTTTGAACATACATATAAAAATGCAGCACAGGGGACTCTTGAATTCTCCATATAACCCAGTATTACTAAAATGACATCTTAGTGCTGTTAGTTTCATTTCTTTAATGGCAAAGGATGTGGAACAGTTTTAACGTATTTGTTGGCCATTGGTACTTCTTCTGGGACCTGTCTATTCATTTCAATTGCTTACTTTTTAATTGGGTCTTCAATTTTGAGGGGTCTATTTTTCTTCAGTTCCTTTTTAAAGATTAACCTCCTGTCTGAGGTGTAGGTGGTACTTTTTTTTCTCATTCTACAGATTCTCTCTTCACCTCTGTTAATGGTTTCCTCTGCCATGAAAAAGCATTTTAATTTGGTATAATCTTACTTGCTTATTCTAGAGATTATTTTTTTGCATCAGGTATCCTGACATAGACTTTATTTGTTACTTTTCCATTAAAGGCTACGTGCATGAAATATAATGCTAGCAGCCAGCAGTTGAAACAAAATTTGAAAAGCAAAATTATTAAAGTGTCAACACTCAGTACCTATTTCACTACAATTATATCTGTACTAAGGGTTACTTGCTATAGAATGAGCACACGTAAACATCAATGGTGCATCAGGTGTCATTTTAAATGTATCTTCTCTTTCTATGTTTTTCAAACATATTGAACAACACAGTATAAGGTTTCAAGAAGTGGTTTCTTTCAAATTGCACATTTTATCAAAAAATGACTTTTATCTCATTGCTTCTAGAAGACTCTTGCAAATCCTTTAAGGTTTAGATGTGTATTGCATTTCATCACTTCCTTGTCTCCAAATTTCCTCATAACTAAGTTCATTCATCTCGTTTATGTTTTTATATATTAAATAGCCTCTATTGTTTGACAAATAGAACATTTTACAATTTATTATCAAATCTTCATTTAATGGTGATATTTCATTAAGCTTCTCTCCATGCTCATTAAAAGGATGAATATTTTTGAGATTTGCTAAGTAAGGTTGAAAAGTTAAATAGGATTCTTCATATGATCAGGTGTAACATTTAGCTAATAAGCCTTCTTAACATGATTAATCACATCTCTAAGTACTGCTGTTTAGACATAATTATATAAAGCTCAGGTTTGGGAGTCAGAATTAATTACTATACAGCATAAAATAGATCAGCTTTATTACAACTCTCTTTGATCCATGTCAAAATGATGAAAATTGGATATGGGTTTAATTCATCAAGACAAATAAATAAGGATGCTAATTTTCACATAAATGGACCAAAGTGATTTAAAAATACTACACATAAACACTGCAATGTAACTTAAATGTATATGATGAATTAAATCGCTATTCCTTCAGGCATTAAGAGTTGATGAAACCAAATGCAATGAAACTGCTTTAGAAAGTGACATGAATGATGGGTTGTATGTTCGAAATGTAAATGTGAACTGCTTATTTTTTTTCTAAAATTAAATATATTTCTGATCATGTTTGCTTTTATCTTTGAACTTCAATAAAATCATATATGATATTCAGCAATTGATTGCAACATTGGGTTTCCATTAGTGATGTCCTCAACTGTAGGCTAACTTGAATATTTTGAACACATTTGAGATAAGGTGGCAGTAGTGATATTTGGAGGGTTAGGAATATTAATTGCATTTTTATTATGATTTTTTCTGTCAATGTGTTAATTATGTCATGGATTCATCACGAATCAAAAAGCGTTAGAAGACATAGCTACTCATTAAGTGATAAGGATTTCCAGTGTGTCAAGGTGGTTTGTTTCATAGGTAAAAGGGATAATGTTATGTAATGCGCATTGTGAAACTTGCTCTTCTTAATTGAAAAAATACACACAGGCAGTAGGAGTAAATCTGATTAACTCTAAAAAGTTGTTGGAAAGTATACAAGTTCTATTTTTAAAATTTTGGGGAACTTCCATATTGTTTTCCAGAATGGCTGTGCCAATTTGCTTTCCTAAAACAGTGGGAGTAGATTCCTGGATCTCTCCTTTTAAGTAACATTTTGTTCCTGTTGTGTTCTGTTGTTGTTCTGTTTGGGTTTGTGGGGCGGGGCGGGGGGGGGGGGTGGAGAAGGTTTACATGATTAAGACTGGCCTTGAACTCAAAATCTTTCTGCTTCAGTTTCTGAATATTCTTTTTCCTTTCGGAAAATAGCTATTTTAACGGGTATGAGTTGATATCTTCCTATGGTTTTAACTTCCATTTTCTACTGGTTCGAGGTATTAAATATATTTTAAATGTATTTCTATTGGGCATTTGTGTATGTATTCTTTTAGGATATGTCTATGTAGATCCTTAACCCAGTAAATTTATTTACTTATTTATGTATTTGTTTGTCTATTATTTATTTATTTATTCTTAATGAATATCTTGCATTCTTCATATGTTTGGAAATTGACCCCTTTCTGGATTTGTGTTTTGTAATTTTTTCATTCTTCAAATCCTGTTCACTGTTGTTTCTTTGTAGTTTTGAAGCTCTTGTTTGGATATGCCCCTCCTTGTCTGTGTTTTCTTTTGTTATGTACATTTTAGAAGCTGTTTTCAAAAGACTGACTAAAATCGATATCAAAAAGCTGTTTTTATCTTAGTGCTTTGAAGTGTGTCCTGTTTTAAATTTAAGTCCTCAATTCATTTTGAGATCATTTTGTATAAGGGGTGAGATAAATTTCTGATTTTATTTCATTTATAAAGACATCAGATGTCTCAACACCACTTCAATGTGCTTCCTTCAATGTGAGTTCTTTACATCTTTTCTGAAAATGATTTAATTACCTATGTATGAATATATTTCTGGTTAGTCTGCACTGGCCCATTGGCCTATATGTGTCTGTTCTGATACCAAACCATGCATTATAAGATACTTCAATTCTTCACAGTGATGCTCCCATCGTTGTTCTTTTTTTGTTTTTTTTTTTTTTTTTTTTTTTTTTTTTTTTTTTTTGAGACAGGGTCTCGCTCTGTGGTCCAGGCTGGCCCTAAATTCACTTCAGAGCCTAGGCTGGCCTTGGACTCAGGGCAATCCTCCTGTCTCAGCCTCCCGAGTGCCGGGATTACAGGCATGCGCCACCATGCCCAGCTTATGTGGTGCTGGGGAATCGAACTCGGGTACTTAGCTCTTGGCTTAGCACTTTCTCAAGCGCTTTAACCGCGGAGCCATTCCTCCAGTCCTCCATCCTTGTTCTTTTACTCAAGATTGATTAGGATATTCAAGATCTTCTGAGATATATTTTTAATTTAAAAATTTGGTTTCTTTTTTCTGTGAAAAGTGTCAGAGTTTCAACAGAGAAGGCAGTAAATCTCCACACCATTTCACTTCAGGTATAATGAATATTTTAACAAAATTAATTCCTTTTAACCACAAATAATGTTTAGAAAATATTATTTTTATAGTTGCATTTTTAATTAATTATTTTGTGAATATGACCTTCCGAATATCTATTGTTTCTATTTCTTTCTTCTCGGCTATCTTGAAGGCATGCTAGTGAGAATTCATGTTGTAACTGAAATGTATTTCTCCTCCTTGTAGTCGTCTTTTTTTCTTCTTCTTCTTTTTCCATACCTCTGTTCTTCAGGAAGATTAAAATGAAAAGACAACTTTAGTAAGAATTTTCTATTTCAGCTATAATGAAGAATGTTCAACTGTTTAGAATTATCAATTCTAGGATCAATTCTGACTGAATTTTCCACAGAGAGATTAACAGAAGACAATTATAACTAATGATCAATTACATGTAGAAGGCGTGGTGTTAAGCACAGAGCAGGGCCAAGAGCTCCACACACAGCGAAGTAATCTTTTTTTGGCTATATTTAGGACTTTCCTGTCTAAATAGTAAGCAATTATATTGTTAATAATTCTGAATGCATAGGAAAATGGTTATAATAAACAAAATAAATAAATGCATTTAAACGCAATGAATAGCAATAATTATTAATGTGAACATGTTAAAGTGATTGATGAAGGAAGAAAAACTGATTTGCCACATATGAAGGCATAGTACTGCTTCATTTTATGTGAGGAAAGAAGTTAGTGTATTTTAAGGTAGGCTTTTAAAAAGATTTAAAATAGTAGCTTGTTAATTAAATATGTGTACTGTACATCTTATAGCACGTGATTCAAAGTGAATGTTGGTAAAAATATAAACAAAAAGTAGAATCTGGTGCTTAATTTTCCATTCATATTCATTTTCCTCACAGGAAAACTTTTGTGTTAATTATTATAAAGATGAAAAGAGAAATCCCCAAAGGTATTCCATTGTTATAAAATATTTAACATCCTTTTGGAGGCATCTTTGAAGTTACTTATTCATTAAAATAATTTCTTCTAATGTATTACACTTATGTATCTTTATATAATATTACAGTCATCAAAAGCTTTGTCAGTTTGAGTTATGTCATATCTGGTGTAATTTTTATATCAAAATGAGTTCTTAGAAAATATTTGAAGATTGTCTTTGAAATGAAAAGTTTTCTTTGCTGTCATGGAGCAGAGACTTAACTGAGGAAGCTCTGGGCACAATGATTTGCATAGGATAGGCAGAGCTTTTGTGGTATTTCCAGGGGAATTTTGTACCAAGAAAAAAGTCACATGCATTTTAGCAACAATTATAATTGGTAATGTGCCTATTTGCATTTAATACTTGAAAAGTGACTTCAAGATGGAAATGAAAATTAACCCTACACCTTAAAGTATGATGTGTTGTTTTAATCAGTATGCATCTAAAATATGTGCATATTGGGGATAATAAGAAATGTCCCCAAAGAATGAATATAATTGTTTAGATATCCAGGTGAGAGTTAGTCACAATTTAAAAATGTCAATCTTAATATCATTAGAATTGGGACCAGAATGTATGATGAGAACACATGTCTTTTCTCCTAATCATTCATTAAATGACCAAAAAACGTTTTAAAGCATGAAAAAAGTTAAGGTTGCTAAACAAAAATTAGAAAGAGCTAAGAGAGTACAGAGAGAAAAACTGAATTTAAAGTTGGGAAGAAGTGAATTAACTTTTCTTGCCAGTGGAAAACTGTGAAAACTCACTATTGCACCAAAGAAGCCATGAAAGAATTCATTACTGTAAAACTCTAGAAGATCGCTGATATTTCCACAATTAGAAACATTAAAGATGGGATGAGATGGTGACCCTTGGGGTTAGAAATACTTGTTTGAAAGCCTTGTGTAAATAGCATTTGGAAACCTGACTTCTTTTCCTCTGAACTCACACTGGTATTAGGATGGCTCTCTCCATAAGAAAAGAGGACTGACAATTTTGAAGCTATTACAGTAAAGAGACTCAGCCTTGGAGGACACAATTCGTTACTGTAAAGGGAAGTGGGAATGCTATCCTGTCACCTATAAGTAAAAGAAAATCTATGTGAATAAATTTCATGGTTTATGTTTACAGAAGTGTGCTAAGATGCAAACATAAAAGTTCATCTGTGATGTAACTTCTATTTATATTACCAATGTACACTTTGTCGAGTTTTGCAGTATTTTTATAAGTCAAGTACCACATTTATATTGTCATTCAGGTAAAGACTAGAAACTCCAGAAGATAACTTTCAGGAAACTCGCATACCTTAATACTCACAGGGAATCAAAATAGTGAAATGTAGCAAAAGACTGGGAAAAGATATTCTCGATTTTTAACTAATGGAGCTCAGAGATAGATATAACAAACAAGGTAATTCAGTGATTAATAGAAAAATTAGGAAAACAACTGGAAAGACAAAAACAACATTTTCCACATTGGAATAAAAGCCTGATTTTCCAGGAACTGTTTATAGGTAAAAATAAATAATATACTTCTTGTTTTATTTCAGCATCTTGAAAGAAGAATCAAAATTTTATCAGAAGTTTTTGGTTGGTTTGAAGTATGGAGAGTTGTGGATTGTGTTGAAAATGTCCCCCAGAGGACTCATGTGTTCAGAGATAGGGATTTTGGAAGTTAAGATAATCACAAGGTGATAAGTGTGTCATGAAGTTATCCGATTACCTACGTCCACCTGTGAACAGCTCAGGGGACACCACTGACAAGAAGGGCCTACAAAATATTTGTACACACTTTTTATTGATTGTTATATTAAATAAAATGATGACTGAGGAAAATATTATAGAAGGGTATTTATTCTTCTTCCATAGAGCATTTCAAGTCATCAGAGTGTGAAATATGACAATAAATCTTATCAAAGTTCTACTCTTAGCAGACACTATGCTATATTAACTATACTTTTTGTGTCATTATCTTATTCAATACGGCACTGTAAGGCTATATTATCCTCACTTTCCCAACTTTAGGCATCAAGGATCTATAAGAAGAAAGATTCCTGGATCTGATTGCATAGGCACATAATCCCATCAATCGAGAAGTTTGAGGCTGGCAAATGACAAGTTCAAGCCCTGTCTGGGCAACTTAGTAATTTAGAAAGACCTCGTTTCATAAAATAAATAAATAAATAATATATGGGATGTAACTCATGTGAAGGCCCTGGACTCAGTTTTAAGGGGAGAGAGAGAGAGAGAGAGAGAGAGAGAGAGAGAGAGAGAGAGAGAGAGAGAGAGAGAGAGAGAGAGAGAAAATCAGTATCTACAATACTAAATTGCAGTCCAATTATTCTGGAAGCCAAAGTTCACGTTCTTCTCGCCAAACAAAGCTGTCATCTCTAGGGTGGCTGTGAGGTCTTCTTTTGGGATGGTCTTCCCAGGTCCTGACTTTTTCATCATGTTTGTATAAAAAGAATATAAGCTGAAGCTAGCCTTAAAAAGAGAAGAAAGAATAATAAAGCTCCTGTGGCAAAGGAAGAAGCTGGAAATATAGCTGGGAATGATCTGCATTGACAACTTGATTGCCTGGAAGAATTTTTTGGTCATTCATAGTCCTTATCTAAGCAGTAAGCAGTGACAGTGCATTTCTAATTCTCCTCTTAGTTTTCTTGGCGCATGCTCAGTGTGAATCCTGAAAAACAAAAAAGAGCAAAGGTGGTACTTTTGAGGAAAGAGCAAACAAGGAGTGGACAGGACAAAGGACCTGGAAACTGGCTGCTGCATTAACCCGTGGCCAGCTTCGCTTTGGGTACAATCTTACATACATACTTAGTCTTCAATGGGCAACTTTCCTAATGTAGCCTGCCTAAATTCTCATTTTCCTAACAACGTTGGCTTCATTTCTGAGGACACATAACAGTACTATTTTGTTTACGATTTAAGGCAGTTAACCAAGAAGTTATAGAAATATTGAGTACTTAGTTTCATCTGACAATGAATTGATTCATTTGCGTCTTATGTGGTAAAAAATTAAGATTTATAACATATTTCAGGTATTTCAGTTAATAATACTTATTCTTTTTATGCCTTATGAAAAGGCAATACTTAATGATAACAAACTATATACTTTGTAGTTTTAATCACTTTACTAGATTTTCAAATATCTGTATGTTCATATTTGGCTCTCCCTAAAAATAACACTTGTTTAAGTAAATGTTGTAAAGAAACATTTTCAAATATCCACCTGTCCAAGCATAAAACGATAAGACAATCTCTCACGGCACACCCACAATCAATTTTTTTATAAAGTAACGTTTGCATCCAAGAGGAGATCTTAGTGAAAAACAGTGAGTGGCTGTCTCAAGACTCCTGGACTAAGCTCAGACTGGTGAATTGCAAGGCTAGCTCTACATTTCATGTAAATTTTGAATTATTATTCATATTAATTTTTAATAAAGTACATTTATAATATTTTAAGAGAAAAACTCTGTTGTAGTTAGCATATTCCTGAGAAAATCAGGATGCTTTGAAGACATCTGAAAACACATCTCAAAGTAAAAACTGTCTTAATTACTCATCCCAGTTTCTAGATTAGATTATTTGGGAAAAGACTCCCAAAATATATATGACTGCAAAGAGCTGGCATCCTCGCTTCTCTGCCATTTTATGAGTTATATCAACAGAATCTGAGGAAAGCTGCCTCAACCTGAGTACTAATAAAAATATGCAGAATTCTGTTAGCAAACTGTTTGAAAATAGTAGTCTTGTTTTTTTGACAAAGATAGCTCACTAATTTCTGACTATGGAGTACCAGGCTCTGATTCATTGACTGGTATTTTCTCCAATACCAGGTACAATGCGTCTGAGAACATTTTTTTTTGTGAGGAATGTTGGGTAATCATCTTATTTTAGTACCAGTTTTTATTCCATGGAGATGAATTGAGTTTTGATGACTCATAGATCTCTTGGTAAGCTTTTAGCCAAGTGTCAAACCTCACTTCCATTAAGAGATCTATTAATAATTTATTTTGTGCAGAGCTGCCTATGGCTGCTGATTCGTGCTATATTTCTGAAGAAATACCTGTTAAGTAGTTTGAATTTTAGTATAGTCCTTGCAAATAAACAAATATCTATGAAATTCTTTTGGATTTTTAGCATATGCTCAAAAACATTTTTTTTTTCTCTTCCTGAGACACAAAGCGTTATGAACTTCTGCTCACAAAAGTATAGGATATTCATCACTAACAACGTGTGGAGAAAAGAAAAGATAAATTAAACTCATATCTGGACTCAAATAACTGAAAACAACAAAGACAAGGTTTACTATGATCTTATCAAAACAAACCACAGCAGAGAAATTAAAGCAGGCAAGAAAGATTTTATGCAAGAGAAATCAACAGAAGTTTAAAGTCAATTTTTTGAAACAAAGAACTAGAGAGTTTTTGAAAGCTGGGAGAGGTCAAAAGAAATACAGCACCCGGGGATATATGTTTGTTAATTGGCCTCAGAAAAAGGTAAAATAAACATTTTTTTAATCTTTTTCATTGAGCTAGTTTTACCATTAAAGCAAAGACCCTATTAGAAATAGACCTCTTCCTACTACACTCCACCCCCCACAGACTCAGAGAACTTCTGTTTCATTTAATAATTACTTTTCAAAGAACATGTTCTGTTTCCTTGAAAAAGCTAATGCATTGTCAAATTATGGGGAGGTTTTCAAAAATATTTACATCTCAAAGGAGCAAGAAAAAATTCACTGGTTCCAAGTTGTCTAAATAAGAAAAAGGAGGAACTTCTGTGAACAAAGTGGATTCTCCAAAGACCCACATGAGGGAGAGGCTGAGGGCCGAAAGGCACCATGGGACCTGTCTAAAGTTCAGTCTTTTGAGGAATTTTTATACCGTCCTCCATAGTTGTTGTACCAATTTACAATCCCACCAGCAGTGTTAAAGGGCTCCTTTTTCCCCCAACAGACTCGTCTGCATTCACTGCTGTTCAAGTTCTTGATATATGCCACTCTCTTTGGCATTAAATGATATCCTAGTGATGATTTGATTTGCATTTCTTTAATGACTAAGAATATTGAATATCTTTTCAGCCATTTACTGTCCATTTGAACTTCTTCATCTGAGAATTATCTATTCATTTCTATTGTCCACCCTTTAACCAGTTCTTTGAACTTGAGGGGTCTGTTTTCTTCAGTTTTCTCTTCTTCTAGTGATTAGCATCCCATCTTAACTTTAGGTGGTGATTATTAGTTCCAACCCTGCCGGTTCTTTCTTCACTGTGTTGATAATTTCCTTTGTCATGTAGAAACTTCTTAATTTGATATAAATCCCCTTATGAATCCAATGAGATATTTCTTTTGCATTAGGTCTTTTACTGAGAAGTCCTTGCTTACACCTAGACCCTTTAGAATTTTGCCAAGTTTGTCTTCTACAAGGGTCAGTGTTTCAATTTCGATATCTATATCTTTTAGCCACTTCAGTTTGATTTCCGTGCACAGTGACAGGTGTGGGTCTAAATCCATTCTTCTACATTATTCAAAAGGCTGAAAATATGTTTTTCCTTTGATCCAGCAATACTTTTCTGGGAATCTTTCCAAAAGAGTTAAAACATCATATAATAGTGATATATGTATACCTACGTTCAATGCAGCACAACTAATAATAGCTAAAATATAGGAGACACCAAAACAGGTACAAACAGACAATGGATACAAAAATGGTGGTATATGTACACAATGGAATATTACTTGTCTATAAAGACAGATCGGTGTGAGGCTTTTGTAGGTAAATGAACACAACTTGAGATCATCTTGCTCTGTGAAGTGAGTTAGACTCAGAAGGTTAAATATTCTCTGGTATGAGAAACCCAAAATACAGTCATTTCATAGAACTAAGTGGGGAGGATTGGGAGAGTGGGAGGCAACGGGGAGCTTTTAGAGGGACCAAAAGGGAGAGGGGAAAGGTGTGTAGCTCTGTTGCCCTTTAGTATAAAATACTAAAGTTTAATGTAAGGGTTATGTATTACATACATATTAATAAAATAGAAAAAAAAGAAGTAGAAAAAGAAACATTAGTTTCATAATTAAAATCATAAGATTGAACAGGATAATTTTACCAGCTCTGCTGAGACTGTATCAAAAGCAACAAGTGTGAGATGGGACAGACATGAGGAGTAGAGCTCAATAATCCAGACAGCGGTAATGGAGGGTTGAGCCGGAGTGTTAGTGAGGATACTGGTAAAAGGTTATCAGATTATTTTTTTCTTGTCTGCAAGTACATTGTGTGATTTTATTGGATTAGAGATGGTGTTGGTAAATGAATTCTGGAATGCCATGAGAATATTCGGCAGGTGACTAGACAAATAGACGTTTAAGTTCCTGTGAGGGACTTTGTCTTAGTCACCTTCCCATCTCTGCAAGGCATTGCCGGCCACCGGCAAATTAAGGGAGAAAATGTTTATTTCTAGTTCACAGTTCAAAATTTTCACTTTGCTTATTATCTGCTAGCAATGGCAGAAGAACACGGCAGATAAACTGGATAATGGACAACTAGTAATGCCATTGTGGCCAAGTCCTGGAAGTAGCTAGCCCAGGAGTTATACACTTCCAGGCCACGTCCTCACCGATTTGCCACTCCTGAGCAGCCTTCACTTCCTAATAGCATGCAAAATCAAGAGATTAATTCTCATGATCCTGTCAGCGCTCACAATCCAATCACCTTTCAAATTCATGAGGCTTTGGGGGGAAAATTCCAGATCCAAACTATAACAGGAAGTGTGACTGAAGCTCTGACACAACTTTAAAATGCTTTACCTTCAGGACTCCAACAGCCAGCATGTTAGTTTTCCAGGTCCTCTTCCTGTCGTCAGTCACCTCCAGAAGGGTGGGAGCCTCTCCTCTGAAGTTATCTGTGTTGAGCTTCCACTCACCATATTTATGGCCTCAGAGGAAATGTTGGATCTAGACCCTTCCCTTCTATAACACAATTTAATCTTTTTTTAAAGCATTTTCTTTCTTTTTTTTTTTTTTGTAATGTCTGTGTGGAGTACGGGTGATATTCCCTCTGACTTTTGTAATTTTTCAGGGAGAATTAATCAAAAGACTCAGATTTATTAAAATTATTTTTGGTGTAAAAGACTTTGTTGGTACATGTTAAGGAGACATTTATTTGAACATATTGAGACTGAAAGCCCTGTTTGACCTCAAGTGGGATGGTGAGTTACAGCTATAGATCCATTAGGAATTTTAATAATCATATTATATGTTATATAAAGTACAAATACTATGAAATAAATGTATGCTATGGGTTACACCATGAAAAGCATAAATGTAGCCATTAGGTGTTTTATAAACATTTGTAGCCTTAGGATAAAAATGAGATTATCAATTATATATATATATGTATATATATATATATATATATATATATATATATATATATATATGAGAGAAAGAGAGACAGAGAGACAGAGAGACAGAGAGAGAGAGAGAGACAGAGAGAGAGAGAGATGGAAAACCAAATATGAACATTTGAATCCTTGGTCCTTCCATTTAGAGGGCAGATTGATAAAACAGAAGATTCTAGTTAGGGAGGGCCAGAGAGAACAGAGCAACAAGGAAACGACAGTGGAACACTGAAGCACAAGGCCAAACGTGCTTCTAGGAGGAGGGAGTTATAAACTTTGCTAGACACTGGGTTGGATTATTTTTTTTTTTTCAAATCATGCAATTAAAAATGAGGTTATAATCACAATGTCAGGATTAGGGAGGAGGAACTGAAAATCTGATATAAGACAAAATATATGGAAGTTATAGTCTAAAAACTCAAGAGTTCTTGGACTAAGCAAATTCTATCCATTAACAAGCTACCCGATGACCTCAACTGAGGTTAGCACCCAAGAATTTACTTTTCTCCAACAGAATTCAGTTATTTATCCTAATACAGGGAAAAGAATTGTTTAACTAATTCCACATGAAAAAATATACTTTCCTAGACTAAACAACATATAAAAAGTCTTTATTTAAATGAATGGGACACTATTATAGTTTGGATCTAATTCAATCATAGTGGTTAATCCTTGATTTCCTGGTCAGGAGGGGTGGACCCTGGGTCGTGACCTGTAAGAGTATAGGCTTTTTCTGCTGTTCATTGCTCTTTCAGTTTCCCATAGTGGAATGCCTGAAATACTTCTCTTGGCTAGATCCCCATGAGCCATTCTGCCAGGAACAGCAGAGCACATGAATGGACTGACACCTTTAGAAACTGGAAGCTGAAATAAACCTTTCCTCCTTTACATTATTTGTGATAAATATTGTGGCCCAGCAAACAAACAAACAAAATAAAACAGAAATCAGTTTTAGAGAATTAAGGTCAGTCCTTGCTGTAATTTGCGATGCAATGTGGTTTCGAAGCCTTTGAAACTGATTATCTGCAGGACTTTGGAAAAGGTCGGAGATAACCAACCTTACAGTAGAATACTGTAAGTCAGGCTGGGTGGGAGCTCTTTGTCAGAGCTCTGAAGATCAAAATGTGGACAGGATTGTAGATGGTAAAAGGCCAACCACAAGATGTTTCAGATAAAAAAGAAGAGTCAGATGGCAAGTGAATGCTACAAACACCTTGGATGCTAAGTTCTGGCAAATGCTAAGTTTTCTGAAATTTGGTTTTTTGCACCGATCCTGCAACCTTGCCTTAAACTGATTTTAAGGGCAGACAGGAAACTACTTATTCTTGTGGAAGAATTATCAACACAGCCTGTGTAGGTTATCACATGGGTGCTGCTTGCAGCTTTAGTTAACTCTACATTAAAAAAATAAATAAATAAAAATGTAAAAAAAATTTTCAGGTTTTTCAGAAAGCAAGTGATTGAAAAAGAGTATATGGCTATTGAACAGATTAGCATCACAATGAAGTTAAGTACTCTGATAAACTTAGGAACCACAGGAAAATTGCCTTGAAGGTTTTTGCACAATCCGGCAAGAGCCAACCTTCTACTCATTTCAGGATGCAGAATCAAAAGATTTTGCTCTGAAAAAAAAGAGCCACAGGATATCCTGCTGGGAAAACTGTGAAATTAAATCCTGAAGGAGTTCAGCCATCTGGCCACTTAGAGACCTCTGAGCCTCCGGTTCAAGGAAGGCGGACTCCTGCTCAAAAAAGTAACAGAATTGAAATCATTTATGTGTCACTTGTTTCACAGGCATACCAAATATGAGAGTTGTGGGGTTATGAAGACTTCCACTCGTATTCCAGAGGTAAGTGCGTGTGGCAGGAGAGGGGATCCTGACGTCAGGCAGTGTGTACCTGAGAGGAAAGTACATGAAGTTGTGAAGGTGAAGTTAAAACTGCCATAAAGACCCCAGAAATTCTAAGTTGTCAGGAATTTGGATTACCTGCAGGGGACGTCCACAGGCTGTGAGTGGAGCTAGCCCAAAAGAGAAGCCATGCAGATAGCAGCCAGAGGCAATAACAAGGTTGGAGCTGTAAAAATCCTTCCAAGCTGTAGAAATCCTTTGGCCATAGCTTCACCAGGTTTTGGGCATGGAGCTGCAGAACTTAATGAAAGTACAGGATGTAATGCTGGCCTTGCTGTATTGCGTTATTGCTTTGATCCAATTACTGTCTAGCCTCTATTTCTATTTTTTGGAGTGAGAGTATTTATTCTGTGCCATTGGATATTGGAAGTGTTTAAGTATTCTTTGATTTTTTTCAAAAGCGTTCGGAGCTAAGAGTTCATCTTGAATCTCAGAGGAGAATTTGGACTAGAATCCATTAGCAGTGCTGGGTCTGCTAAGACTTTGGCAACTTTTAGAGATGGACTAAATGCATTTTGCACATATACAAAAAATGTGGATGAATCTTTTGGAGACCAGGGACAGAATGTCCATAAATGGACTGAGTCCTCCTTAATTATGAGTTAAACAAAACTTTCCTCCCTTAAACCACAAGCTGTGTCCTAGAAAGCAGAAAGTGACTAAGATGTATATATGTCAAAACCTTAAAAAATGCAAAAAAATTCTGAGAGTTACTAAGACACACCTTAGCATCTAAGTATAGTTTTGTTGTATATAATTGACCTCTTCCTGATGATACATTTAAATACTAATATATTACTTAAATCTTGATTTGAAAGATGCACTATAAGTACAGGAAGAATGCAGAGAAAGGTGACTGTCTTCTACAAGTATCCAAAATCAGAAGCCTATGAAATTATGTTTGACAGTATAGCAAGTACTCAAAGTTCCCAGTTCTTTAAATTTTATGTAAAACTCTGATGAAATAAATGGTTATAAATGTATTTTTAAAAATCTCAGTAAGTTCTTGGTTTCTCCTATCTTTCTTGGACATAAAATAGTCTTCACTTACCTGGTTAGCAGGGCAAGAGATGCCATTGTTTCCTCTATGTGGTTACAGTTCCCTTCATTACATCTTTTCCTATGATATTTGATAAACTTTTGTACATGTTGAAATTCTACTGTAGAAAATAAATAGTGGCAAGTATGGTGGTACTTAAGGCCAGCTATTCAGTAGTCTGAGGCACAAATAAATAAATAATTGAATAAATAAATAAATCCTACCAAGTTCCAGGTTAGCCTGAAACTTTCATGGAATTTATGAAAATCTTGTCTGAAAATTGAAAGACCAAAAATAAAAAGGAGGTGTAGCTTCACAGTCTGCAACTACAATCCCCAGGACTCCCAATGAAAAGTCACACTGAATCTGCACTTCCTCTATATTTTACTGTAAGAATGGAGTTTCCTAAATGCAGATGTCATCTCATTAAATCATTTTCTTCCTGTATGTAAATCGTATGTACATTGTCTTTTCATTTTTAGAACATTTTGAAAAAGAAAATGCCAACTTAGACATGAATGCATGTGTTCAGATTTTTACCAGTTTTTTAATGAGAAAATTATAACAATATTTCAACATTTTTAGAGCTCAAATAAAAATTATATGCAAGAAAAGTTATTAAATTCGTGCTTTAAGGAATATGACACTGGCCTTGTTTGAGAAGAAGTTAAATGAAACTTCACCAAACTAATTTAATTTGTATACCTAGATAAAAGAATTTATATACAATCATCCATTATCTACAGCATGAAGAACTATGGAAGGACCAGATAGCCTGGAGACATAGGTACTTAAGAAGATGTAGTCTCCTGAGAAAGTTACCAATACTCTTTTTAATTAGTCTTTTTTATTTTCATTTTTAAACTTTTGTATATGCATGAATTCCAAATTCTAAAACACCTTTGAGACATGGGAATTGGGGAATTAGGTGATGTCTAATCAGTGAGGAGTCACGGGATTTGGGGCATCATTGAGTGTACCTTTTTCAGCTTTACTCCTTCCCTAATTGACCATCGCTTCTCTTCTCACCCTGTCACTCATGCTGGGGCCTATTTATAGCATTATTTTGTATATTTCGTAACAGGGACACTAGTCTACAGTCAACCTTCTGTGTTTGGTCTGTTAGACTGAGAATTATTGACTCCAAGTAGCCACATTTTCTTTCAAAATCTTTATATCTGTCTTTATGACTGCATAATATTCCATTGTGTACAGGTACCATATCTTTAATCATTAGTGTATTGATGGGCAGGTAGGTTGTTTCCAGGATTTGGCTATTATTGTATTGCTATAAACATGGATATAAGTGTGTCCTTTTGTATGTTGACTTTATTTCTTTTGAGAACATGCCCAGTAGAGCAGTAACTGGATTAATTATTATTACTGCTATTATTATTATTATTTCAATTTTCCATATGATTCTAAAGAGTGATTGATATTGAAAGTACTTCATAGAATCATGTTTGGAAATAGTAATTCATCGAACCAAGTTACAAGTACAGGATAGAACATCCAGAATCTTGAATACTAAGTCAATATTAAAAAGACACATACACAGGGTGTTTTAAAAAGAGATTTGTTGTCTTCATGCATTGAAAGATACTCCCCATTTTCTCCTTTAAATACGATTATAGTTCTCTGGCTTCTTACAAAATAAAAATAAAATTTCTGTCCTCCGTCAATGAGGGTTGTTTACAACAGAGCTCTAATTATCTGATTTCGCCTTGTACTTGTTACTCACTTGTTAATTAATCATCTAATGTCTCTCATTATTTTCTCACTAAACTGGGACATTATATGCCATTTACCATTGATTTAAAAAAAAAAACTCTGAACTCAAATGCCTTTTACTAAGTATTGCACATTAGAGATTGCATTTTTTTCTGTCTCTGAAGATAAAATCTTTATCTTTCTACAAAGAGGAATGAAGAGTTATTAAGGAGTTGGATAATGGTTTCCACTGTGTAGGGAGGAGAGAAGGAGGAAAAGAAATGAAGTGACCAAGATGTCATGCACATATGGACTGAATCCTCAGACTGAATGTTATAATTATGTAATGCAAATACACACTAATAAAAATAATAATTTTGGAAAAAAAATAAAATCTTAAGATAAAATCAGTAGAACCTCAAGATTTAGTGCAATCAATGCCACAGTGAGAGATTCCTTAGAGTTATGGGGAAATGCTAATAATAAAATAACTCTTAGAAGTATGGATAAATGTAATATTTAAATGCTTAGACCTTATGAACCACAGGATAATATTATTGAAAAAGGTTTGTAGTATGAACGGAGTGGCATTTTAAGTCTACAATGATTGAAGAATGTTATTTTGGAATAAAGTTACATGCTCAATGACGAACATCCCTTAAGAAATATGATATAATTACTAAATGTCACTACTCAGACTGCTGTTGGTAATCCTGTGTCATAGACTCCCTGAACACGGACTACTCTGATTCATTATTGATTAGTTATAGAGTCTTAAACCTCTTTATAAAATTAAGGGTTATTAACATATGATGTAGTCATTGGATGATCATTTCGTAGAACTATGTAAAACAAATTCACATTGTCCATATTGCCTGATGAAATGTTTCCCTTACAGGTAAAAGAAATTGACACCCAGATAAATTAAACCCAGTCCTAGGGACGTGTAATGATTGTGTCGCTATAGTATAGAATAAAATGAACAATAACCTTACCCTGTCACACACATACTATCTGAATGTGTTCTACTATATATATATATATATATATATATATATATGTGTGTGTGTGTGTGTGTGTGTGTGTGTGTGTGTGTGTGCTATATAAGTGCCTATGTCTCATCTATGTGATATTAACACATGTTAAGATCTCTGTGTATTATATTAGACTAAGCATAAAATTGAAAATTCTACCACATCCAATTGACCACATAATTCATAGTCATTTTGGGTTTTCCCTTGCAAATTCTTTTTTAACATGTCACATATCCACCAGCTTCTAATATGGCACATTTGTATTACCAAATCTATTTTATATTTAAGAAATGTGCAGATAAATTGTTTGTTACAGGAGACTTCGTTAGACAAATGATGCGCATTTTATATTTATGTATCAACATGAAAATCCTTTGCTTTTTGTGAACTATTTCAGTGTG
Source organism: Ctenodactylus gundi (assembly GCA_004027205.1). NCBI lineage: Eukaryota > Metazoa > Chordata > Mammalia > Rodentia > Ctenodactylidae > Ctenodactylus > Ctenodactylus gundi. Next base: position 237,623 of record PVKB01002654.1, on the reverse strand, counting down.
GTGAGTAAGTATAAATTGTTTATGAAAAAGAAAAATGTTGAATTAATATTTATATAATTTATATTTGGGAAATTCTAATTAAGAGAATATGATTTCTTGAGCCTAATAATTAATGATAGAAGTTATTTTATATTTTCCTTTAAATCAAGACCATCATCTCATATTCTTTATGGAGTCTTAAAACTTGGAAGCAGAAAGACAATTAGATTAGCTGGGCGAGTTGGTACATGCCTGTGGTCCCAGTTCTCTGGGAGACTGAGGCAGCTGGATCACAATTCCCCACCCTACCTAGGCACCTTGTTGCCTTAGTGAGAAATTACATCAGAATAAGAAATAAGAAAAAAGTGCTGGGGATGTTACATCCTAGGTTTAGTCACTCTCCCAAGACAAAATAAATAAAATACAAAAATCCAATTAAAATATGGGCAAAGATCTGAACAGATAGTTCCTCATATAATATTTGTAAATTCCCAAAATGTATATTTAAAGATTTTCAACATCTCCTGTCTTTATGAAAATGAAAATTAAAAGTACCTTGAAGTTCTGTTCCATACCAATGAAGTTCTCTATGATAGATACTTTATTTACAAACAATGGTGTTGGCTGAGCTGTGCCAGCCTACAATCCTAGCACCCTAGAAGGCTGAGGAAAACATGTTTTGGATAAATTCCTTTTATAATTGAGTACTATTCAACAAAATCACAATAATATTTTTTGGTTTTTCCTTTTTTTTGAGGGGGGAGGGGTGTCGGATATTAGGACCTTACAAATGCTGAGCAAATGTTCTACTACTGAGTTCTATCTCCAGTTTAACGGTGAAACTTTGTTACAATTGGTAACATTAACTACTTCATAACAAGGTGACAAGTGAAATAACTTCAACACAAATCCCCCTCATTTTTTAATTCCACTTATATAAAGTATCTGGAATAGATATATCCACTAAGATAAGAATTGCAAGAAGGAAGGGACGAAAAGCCATTTAAGAGGTTTTACTCTGGAGTTTTGGAAATGTTTTAGTGCTTAGCGAGGTGAGATAGGTGGCGGTAGCAATACATCGTGATGTCAATAAATGCTACAGAATTGTTTCAAAAGAATTAATTTTATGTTATGTGAGATTATTTGAATATATTATGCATTTGAATGTATTATTTGAATCTGTTATACATTTCTAGTTTTTTCTTTCCAAGCAATGTGATGATACGAGCAATTTGTGTTTACCTTGATATTTATCTTCCAGCAATTCCTCCTTGATCTTGCATGGGCATTTCTAAATAGTCATGTACAAGCCTTAAAAATATTCTTAAAATTTTATTTTTAGAATATAATATAAGCTTCCTAGAAAGAACATAATACACATCTTTTTCAAAGAAGGGGCTTTGTTTTATGACAGGAAAATAAGGATCCAAATTTTAAAGTTTGAAAGAAAAATGACATGTGTAACGTGGTGTGAGACCCCTTTGTGAGATCTAACTGCAAGACTTTGAATCCAAGCTTATCATATATTTTGTATTCATTTAATACTCATTATGAATTATGAAAGATAAAGCTAAATGAATTCAACACTGAAACTCTATGATGCTTCTCAAACTAATGTAAAGATAATGCATTACTTAGATTTGAGGTTTCATTAGCACTGAAACACAATGAAAGCAATGTTTTCTCCTCCTTCTACTATTAAAATGCTAGATAATTTCACTAAATACCATTGTACTTGAATAGTAGACAAATCAAGGCCAGACAGTTTATTATCATTTTTATTTACCTCATCTTTACTAATGAGATAACACTTTGTAAAAGCTTTGCACACTTACTACTCCAAAAAAAATTACCAATGATGAGCAAAACTCCTGCCTATGTTTGTTTTTAAGAAGTAAGAAACCTTTGATCGATTATTTGTCTCTAAATCTCTGTTCACTTTGTTCAGTCTCATCTTCTGGATTTGTTAGCTAGACCAGGGGTCTGAAATCTGAAAGTATCAACAAAGTATTCCTCACACTTTATTTTGTTATGAATTTCAACCTACAATTAGATTTTACTGTGTATGGAGTTGGGCAGGATGTGCGGTCATGTGCAATTGAATGCAGCTCCCTGTACCTGCTGGGCATGAGCTGTCACTGAGCGTTTTGGGTGTTTTCCCTCTTTGTAAAATTCCCTTCTAGCTGGATTCAGAATGCAAGACAATACACAAAACATGTAAACACATACGTGATACATATAATAAAGCTACATGCCTAAAATCAGAAGACATCACATGGAATCAAAACTGTAATTTTAGAGGATCATGCGTGTTTTGTCTAAGAGCTGTGTTAAAGCCTGCATTTATTAATTTTGTAACCTTAATGGCCATTTTCATTCCTAGCTAGTATAATATGCTTCTTTGGATGTTATTACCTTCTCTGTAGAAATGGTATTATACACTATGCACGTGACATCCTTTGCTCAACATTTAGTGTGTGAAGTTTATACATAAGGATATTTATGGCTGTCATTTATTACTAAAGAGCATATCAATGTTTAATTACTCGAAAGTATTTTATCAATTTGGCTATTCATGGGCACTTCTTATTTGATATATTCATAATTCTACTAAGAATAATCTTTATATGTCACTAATTTGAACAGGTGTACCCATTAGGCAAGTATTTGCATGATCATATAGTATAGACATGGGCGGATCTTTGTAGATGTGTGTATGATTAAACATGGCTGAAAGTGATCACTGTGGGAAGTTTGAGGTTGTTGATAAATGGGTGTTTTGCTACTGATAAATTTGAGAAACCGTGGAAGGTTATATCGACAGAGACATGATTGGTTCTGCTGTGCCAGAACACATCAACATTTAGAAGGCTAGAAAAACGCAGAGATTAATTTTCAATCACTCCTTCTGCATTGTTAGTCAGCTGGGGCTGTGCTCCTGGAAACCACTGTCCCTGGTAAGGGTTCCCACTCCTGATAGTATTATCAACGGAGCCAACACAGGGAAGAAAGAGCACAGGTCCTTTGTCTTGCGCCCAGAATGGCTGATTGGCTGAAGCAGTATAACAGGGCTTCTTGTCTCATGTTTGCTCCCAGAATAAAACATGACAATGATGACTCAGTGGCTCAAACTGTCAGTATCCCAGGGCGTGATAAGACAAGTTGGGTTAAAGTTATTTTATGAATTCTATGCCTAAGAAAATTATTAGTGTAAAATTATCTTCCAGGGAGTTGCTGTTTTGCATGATTTCTTTATTATTTTATTACTGTTATTCTCTAATTTCAAAGTCTAGATTTAAAAAATTCAAATATTTATGACAAAAGGAAAATCCAAGATTTAAAAATCTAAGATTGAAGGGTTTCTTATAGCTTTTTTGTTTATGGTTATTGTTACTTTTTTCTGTGATATGGTAGATCGAACCCATGGCAACTTTTTAGTGTTTGATTTTGAGGCAGAATCTCACTAGGTTACTAAGCTCACTAGGTCCTGACTGGGTTTGAACTTGCAATCCTCCTGTCCCAGCCTCCCTGAGTCCTTGGATTATAGGTCTGTATCAACAGGCCCAGCTCTCATTGCTTGTATTAAACATGACAAATATGAAGCTCATAAGTCAAAGGAGTAAAAATGAACTCCAGACTGTAAATTACTCATTTATGATATGGTGCAAAACTCAGAATTGCATGGAACATACTTTGACATTCTACTGAAATGAGAAAGAAGTGAATTTTAAATCAAACTACTTATTTCAACAAGTTTACTGTCATGTTACTGTTAGCCCATAGTATAAGCAATACAAAGATGAAATTTATGAGAATTCATATTTAAACAGAATGATGTAAATGTTCTATTAAATAACAAAGTTTCAATGACAAAATGTTACCGATAAAATTAATACCATGGAAAGTTAAATTTAAGTTGTCTGGAAAACTTTTACAGTAAGTACATCCAAAGGTAGTAAAGAATAAAAATGGAAACTACAATTCAAATTTGTTAGTGCTTTCGTACAAAAATTGTTTCAAAGAAAAAAAACTATGAAAATATTTTGGGACATTACACATTGAAGATGTCAAAATAACTTCTGGGAGGAAGTATGAAGAATAAACCAGTCTTAAAATGTATATATGTATGCTTTTATCAAATATTATTCATGTCAAAAGTTTTCTCTTGATGATACACTATGATATAAAAATAAAACTTTATACAATTTACTTTTTAAAATTTTATACTTACTTCTGTACTTGAAAAGGCCAAGTAAAAAGATCTATAGCACATTTGCAATTCTGGGAACTGAAATAGTGAAAAAATTGTGATCCTACTGGCAAGAAAGCAGTTTGGAAGTTTAGCATTTTCATATATTCACTTCTGCGGAGACTGTGAAATGTGAGTCCTTGAAATCTCCAAAAAAGTTTAAAATTTTTCGTGGTGTGATGGCACATGCTTATCATTCCAGCTACAAAGAATGCGTCTCAAAACTAAAATTAAAAAAAAAAAAATCAAGACAGGGTAGCTACATAGCTCAGGGGTAGAGAGCTTGCCTAGCTAGCATGCTTCAGATCTGAGTTGCAGCTCTAACAATGGAAAAGCAAATACAGGTAGTTCTCCAAATATTCAAAACATTCTTTAATTTATAAAATATATATTTATAAAGCTAAACTTAGCATGAACTTTAAAAATAATAAATACATAAATTAAGTGAGAAGACTACAAAATTAAAAAAAAAAGTAATGTCCTGTTCTCCTAAAAAGACTTATAAGTGCCTAGAAACACCCTCACCTCAGAATTTGAGCAATTTGCAATTCTTCCCATGAGAGAAGTCTTCCTCAGCTCTCCACAAAGACTAAAGAAGAGAAAAGACTGTTCTCTTTCTGAGGTCAGTCCCTTCCCTTCTCTGCTTTTCCTGGATGGTTGCGTTTATTTACCCCCCGCCCCCCAATATTCGTTATTATATGCACGCGTTATATAATGGTTCCATTGAGCTTGGGGATTTTGTGAACATATATATCAATCCACACAACATTGCAATCCCTCCCCACCCACTCCTCACCTTAGTCACCCTCCTATTCCCTCCCTCAAGCACCCAGTTCCCACTATTGCATCCATTTAAGCCTATGAATTCCCTGTGTTCTGAATTTCTCATATTAGAGAAATCATGCCTTATTGTACATTCTGGCGTGGACTCACTTCGCTAAGTACGGTGATTTTAAGTTGCCTTTAAGGTCCCTTTGCCTACGGCAGCCTCGAATTGTTCTGTCTTAAAAAAAAAAAAAAAAGGAATACTGCATCGTGTATGGATACCACAGTTTTTGTATTCATTGATCTGTTGACAGGTATTTCTACATCTTCCACAGCCACAGTTTAGCTATTGCTAGTTGTGCTGCTGCAAACATGGGTGAACAGGTATCTATGTTATGTGTTGCTTTTAACTCTTTTGGAAACATACCCAGAAGAGGTTTCACCAGATCAAATGGAATATTTATTTTCAGACTTTGGAGGAGTGTTCTTTCTATAGTGATTGTAGCAGTTTGCAGTCCCATCAAAAAGGATACCCTTTTCCCCTGCAACTTGACCAGCATCCAATTCTGTTCAATATCATTGTGTGAGACGTTCTCACTGGGGTAAAATAGGCTCTTAGAGATGTTATGATGTGCATTTCTCTAATGGCCTAGGATGTTGAACGTTTTTTTCATGTATTTGCTGGCCATTTGAACTTCACCTGAGAACTAACTACTCATTTCAGTTAGCCATTTTTTAATTACAGCTTTAATTTTGAGGGTTCTCTTTTTCTTCTGTGCCTTAAATATTCTAGTTATTATCATCCAGTCTGAGGTATACACGATATTTTTTTTTCCCATTTTGTTGGTTCTTTCTTCATTTTGTTGATAGTTTCTTTTGCCCTGAAGAAACTTTGAATTTTATATAAGCCATTTTATATAAGTTCATTCTGGGGCTATTTCTGGTGCATTATGTATATTATCTTTAAGGTCCTTTCCAGTTCCTCCATCTTCTAGAGTTTTGCATGTTTTATACTTCAGAAGATTCAATGTTTCTATCTTGATATCTAGATCTTTGATCCACTTTGATTTGATTTTGGTATGTGGTGATCTGTGTATGTCTAGATTTATTCTTCTACTAGAGATGACCTGTGACCAATGAAACAGAATTGGGGATGTGAGGACAATCACAAGTACAATTATCTACCGGGTTTTTGACAAGAGGGAAAAAGGTTAACCTCTCCTTTTTTTTTTCTTTTTCTGTTTGATCTTGCTATTCAAAGAGTGAGTCCTGAGTACTACTATTCCATGTTTAGTCTCCCTCTACCTCCACTTTGACCTGTAAGAACTCAGAAGATGGCAAATCTCTTTGGAGATTCCTCTGCCTACCAGAAACTTTTATTTCTCTCTCCCTGATTTCAAAAATAAAACTATTCCCATAAAAATAGAATGAAATTCATTTGATAGCATGTAGAGCACACTCAGATAACCCAGGATAGCCCAGCGTTCACAAAAGAATTTATCACAGCAGGAATTTCGTTTGCCTTGTGAAGAAACACAGCCCCAAGTCTCGGGTATTATGAAGCAGACGTCTGCAGGTGTCCTGTATTTGTAGGCAGTGATACTCAGCACGCGAAAGCATAGAAATGAAGTGTGACATCAGATTTTAAAACATACTATCAAGTTCAATGTGATTTTTTTTAAAAAAAGGAAAATGTGTTCAATAGCAGTAGTTAAAGTGCAAATGATATTTAAGCTGGGCATGGGGGCGTACTCTTATACCCCTAGCTTTCTGGTATTCTTAGCAAAAGAACTATTAGCTCAAGGCCATCCAGGGAATTTAGTTCTAACCGCTTCAAGTAAAATGATTCCTTCATTCCTTCCTTCCTTCCTTCCTTCCTTCCTTCCTTCCTTCCTTTCTTTCTTCCTTCCTTCCTTCTGTCACAACCTTTCTCCCATTTTTTCTTTTTTCTTTCTTTGTTCAGACAATTTCCTGGTCCATTACTGTCATATTAAACTCACATAATTAACTACAACTTAAAATACAAGGAATTATGGTTGTATTAGAATTCATATTTTTAAAATTATACCTGGCACTGCTGCAACTGCTGCAGCGGTATACAGAGGTACTTCCATGTATATGAAATTAAAAAAGCAAAGGACACATAGAAATGCACAGCCGTGAGAACGACCTGTAATAGCAAAACCTAAGAGTGCTCATTATCCATAGTGATGTGATCCAAGGAACAGAATCTCTGATATCTCTGTTTTCCATCTTTAATTATTTTGCCTTCAAAAAAGCCTTGATTTTTAAATAACAGTGTAATATTTCTTACGTTATTTATTAGCTTCCGAAATCATTAGTCTAAACCAGTAGTTTTTCTATTTTGTCCAGAATTTAAGAAAGGATATTTCTTGGGAAGGTTCTGGAAAGACTTCCTTCATCTTATCAATACACAGAGACCTGAAGAAGGCCCAGCTTTGGCTGAGCCACTTATTAGGGCTTTGAGATGTGCCTGATGCCGTTAACAACCACAAACTAGCAGACTTTTTGAAAGCATCTGTGAAAGTGGACTAGGAGGATAATATGATATAAAGTTTCCTAGCTCTTGATGAATGAAACTTTGACTCATCTATTTTAGACTTTTTATTTTTAATTTGTATATCTGACAAATATTTTATATATTGTTAACATATAAACATATAATTTTCATATATATTTTTTCATAAATTTATCCCTCCTCTTTTGGCAAGATGCTAACAACTAACAAGATGCTTACAACTAAAAGAATTATCACTTTCTTAATTTCTTAATTTTAACACAATTTAGCAAATTTAAGCATTAAAATAAATTATGATTAGCTTAATTTTAACGACTATGACTATATAAAAACCTACCATAAAATTTAAATGTCTAATATTTCCTAATACATAGCTTTTCTTTTCAAATGCCAATTCACATTTGTTTTTCTTGCATCAAGAGTAGGTGGAAAGAAAATCAGGTGATGTAATTGATCTTTTCATAATACACTTACTGGAAGAGTTGTACAACTGAAAAACTCAAATTCTAGCTTCTCCTCTAAGAAAGTCTGACATTCATTTAGCCCAAGGACTTCAATCAGATTTCTAAAGATTTGCTATTTCATTCATTGGTGGTAGAGCATGATCATAACTGTGGTTTCTTTGTTTTTCTATTATTGAAAATAATATCAGAAAAAATAAACAAAATAATTTGGGCCATATTGACATATATTACCTACATTACCATAGGGTACACATTATGGATATGAGAGGGCTCAATTAGGTCTAATTGTTACCTAAGGAAATGAAGAAGTAGAATGAGACTATTGTAGATTTTCTTTCAATTTGTCTATCTCATTACAATTTTTATATCCAGATACTTCCTGTGACCCTTCTCATCGTTGTGTAATACTATACGATTCCTTCCCATTTACTGTGGTTTCACTTGTGGTGACCTCACTTCCGTCCCATTTCTTGGGCCTCAGTCGGCCCTCCATGTATATGGCAAATTGAATTATATCCTTCTCTTTGATACTTCCAATTTTTCTTCTGAGCCATTTCTATAAGTTTAACCGATTTTTTATGCTTGACAAACTCTAAGAAAAATATTCCTATAGAGCTTAATTTTTGCCTGAGTGTATGAGTAGTACATTTAATGATAGGGTTGTGACTTGACTTTGGAAAGAAAAAAAAAAAAGTGAAAAAACGGCAATAATATCCAAAACTGACAGCCAAAGTAAAATGCTTTCAACATCTTACTAAAATCTAGAGAACAAGTTTTCAGGCATACTTCAGTCTGTTTCAATGGGGATTAAGTGTTTTATAGAATTTTATACAATCATTAAGGTAAATAATACTGCATTATATAGAATAAATTATATTGACTAAATTATGCATCCAGTTGTCATGACAACACTCATATTTTTCCACGATACATAGACTATTAAATGCTGAATTAGATGTGCTTTATAAAAATACACTAACATTCAGATAGATGCTTCAACAAATGACCTATCATCCTTACATTATTTCTTTGGACCATGAGATATAGGAGAAAAACATAAAACCCCTTATCATGCCAGGTTTCAGTGATAGTTTCTTTAAAGGTCAAGTACTTCAACTATCAACACACACTTGATTCCCACCTGAGGAATCTTTGACAGCTATTGTCAAAGTTTGGTATGGTGATACCACATGTGTGGAGAACTTTTTTCAGAGTACAGGGATTCTGAAAGCTGAAATATTATTTAAAAAAACACTTTCTTTTTCCATGCATTTTTTTTTACTTTTGTACATTGACATCCAAATCACTATCTTTAACATAATTAAGGTCAGCAAACATTTGACCAACATTTTCAAATTATTAAAGAGAACATCTGTATTCATCCAGATAGTTTAAAAATGTTGATCAGACATTAGAAAATGTACATTATTTCCATAGGTGTGAGTTTGATTAGTTATACTATTAATAAGAGGTGTATACGAGGTAACCCACTTGAGACTCCTCAAGTGGGAACATTTGCTCCTTTATTCTCTGTTTCTAAATAAAAGTTTGTTATTCTACACCTTGGGGGAAAAGGGGTGTGTGAAGTAATAGAGATTATGACGCAGTTTAAATCAAAAATCTAGATAGAAGAAAGAAACGTAGGTATGTGTCACAGAACAATAAATGTTGAATCCCTGCCTTAAAAATTAGACATACCTGAGTAATGATTTATTGACAGGGTTTGAACACCTTGATGAAGGTAATCTATACTGACTCGGGTAAGAAGCCAAGCATATATAATCTCATGGGAAAGCACTTAAAGGTAAGATCTTACTTTTTTCTTTTCCTGGAGACAGGATTTTGCTCTGAAGTGCAGTTTGGTCCTGAACCCTGAACTCACTACAGAGGCAAATCTGACCATGAACTAGTAACAATCCTATTGTCTCAGCCTCAAGTTCTAGGATTACAGCAGTGGGCCACCGTGCCCATCTTATGTGGTGCCGAGGAGTCAAACCCAGGGTCACAAGGTTGCTAGGCAGATACTTCAACCACTGAGCTATTCCTCCAGCTCCAGACTTTATTTCTAACACTTTTTACCATAGCTGACTGGGTTCAAAATACACTTTACAATAAAAAGACAAAAATATTAAAGATTTTAAGTGATGACATGGTTCATTGTAGGAAATCACGTGATGTCAGGGTGAAATCATGATTAGCAAGGTCTTTGTGTTTAGATTCAATTAATAATTATTTTATATTAGATTAATCCATACACCCCAACTCCCTCACACGCAGAATCATTGTGTAAATGTAAAGTATCAGTCAATTTTAGATCTTTTAGGTACCAAAAATTTTGGATACCGAGACTAAACAATTTGGATTTTTTAAACACATCTATAATACATCTACAAGACTGCTTTATAGTATACATATTGTTGAAAAAATGAAAGATGAAATCCTTCAAACAGTACTTTTATCAAAACTGTCATTCACAAAGCTTCAACTTTCAAACATAAAGCCTCTACCGGGTTCATCATGTTGAATCATTCTATGTGTCTGAGAAGCAATGCATATTTTCATGAAATTACAGAATTATCACTCTTCTGTTATAGTCCACACTCAGAAGACACAGCTCTATCCTGGCACAAGGTGGATGCGATTGCTGATTAGTCGGCAACTCCAAACACATGGCGGAAAACAAACGTCGCTCATGAGCAATCTCTCACAGCACACATTTGCTCTTAAGGCCCGAAGGAAATTCTTTCTGGTGCTCTTTAATAGATCTGTTCAACAAACAGAGTATAGAAATCAGTTTCAATACCTCAATTAATGACCAATTTAGTTTACAGAAAGTATAAGTAATTTCAAAAATCATACTGATTCTGTTGTAGATCCATCACACACAGTTGACACTGGTCAATCATACTGCTTTGTTCTTTGAAGGCTGTTGACTTTTTGTCATTAGGTAAATCAACAGGCACAATATTAATTATATTTGTTAATTGTTTCTAAATATGATTTTTAAATAATAATAACACAGTCATGTTTTGGCATATATGAGCCAGTTAACTATATTGATGCGTGTGCAGCTAATGAATTCAAGTTCTGCTTTCCATGAAGGGCCAGTGAGCTTCTGACTAAAAGTGTTCTTTAATGCATTAAATTTTGCTTGGCTGAAATCCTAAGCAGAAATATTGCAACTGTCTTCTCTTGTTTATAATAGAAATAAGAATCTACATAAAGTTCAAGCTATCCTCTCTTTTGAAAAAGTAAAGATGTGTAAAAATTTTTCATCTAAGCCAGGTCATTACAATAATTTTCCATTCGAATAACAACATTTTAAGGTATTATTTTAAATTTATTTAAATTAATCTTCATTTCTATTCAGATTATCTTGTCTTACTCTAATTTCATATAAAGTATTACTTTGAAGTACTACTTACTTAACGTATTTTAATATTGAAACATTAACATTTTATCAACTTAGATCACCCTGTAATAGAATTCTCAAATTACATAAACGTAAATACAATAAATGCTTTGTGTCACATTCAGACATCTTTCCTGTCATATGTAATTAGTTGATTCATCATCAATAAAGATGATATATATATATATATATATATATATATATATATATATATAATTATCATCCAAAATTTTAAATCATATGTTTATGCATGAATTGGATACCTTTCAACTTTTCTATATTACATCTCCATACCAAAATTCACTGAGGTGAATTACTCTATCACACAAATATTAAACATTGAGCTTCATAGTTATATTATTTTAGTAGGAATACATAGAAAAATAAATATTTTACCAAATCTTCCACTCTATGAGCCAGAGCACTCATATATGAAATATATTTTTCTTTCAATTATTATGTTTATCAATATTATAATAAATGACTCTATTTATAGGTTCACCCACTCACCCCCCCACACACACACGCATGTGAGAGAGAGAGAGAGAAAAGAGAAAGGTTTTTGGAAAATGTCTAGCATAGCAAAATTAAATATATACTATCATTTGAGTTTCATATAAGTGATACTTTTTAATCCAGATTTTCTTGACTGTTTCAACGCAAATTCTATCTATAATAATAAAAAGAGGGCTGGGGGAAAAAAAGCACATTAGGTAAAGTGCTTGTTACACTCTGAGTTCAGTCTCCAGAACCACATAAAGCTGGGCGTGGCAGTGCATGCCTGTAATTCCGGCACACAGGAGGCTGAGGAGGGAGGATTGCTGTGAGTCCAAGGCCAGCCCCGGCTGCCCGATGAGTTCAGGACTAACTCGGCCTACATAGTGAGGCTCAAAATGAATACTGATTGGCTCATATGATGTTCTAGTTTTATTCTCAGTCCTTTCTATTTTGAGACCTTGATCTCATTTTTTTCTAATTCATAATAAATCTCTGATCTAAGAATAAGAAGATTGCACAGAATAGCCAATTTTACTAATCAATATAAGGAATTGTAAACAAAATAGCAATATTATCAATTACTGAATCCTTTTAAACATTATAACAGACTGTATCTGAGAGACGACAAGTTCTCTATTCTGTGTCTAAATACCCTGGAGAATAGATTTGTAAGAAAGTTAGGTTTGCTTAGCCTCACATAGTTTCCTTCTCTCTGGTCACTAGGCATTGTAGTTTGGGCCTTTAGAGGCACAGCTTCATGGGAAGGATATGTCCTTTGCACATGACAACTAAAATGCATAGCTAAAGAAAGGCCGACTTCTCACAGTTGCTTCCATGGATCTGTCCACAGTGTCCTGTTTTCTACCAGACTCCACATAGAGGCGCCATCCGGTCTCCACAGCTCTGCAGAGTGGACACCATGCTTTTAAACTATGGGCTTTTGGGGGAATATTTAATGTCTTTAAAATAGCAATTAGAGGTCCTCCAGGCTACGAATGCATTTTCAGCCACCATGCAATATATCTGTGTCGTTTCAAGCTACTGAATTTTGGGGAATTTAGGTATGCCCACTTTGTGGAATATAGCATAATCTAATTGCTATTTTAAAGACATTAAATATTCCCCCAAAGAACAGGGTAATCTAAACAAATCATTATTTCTTTGAAGAATCACAATAGTGCATACACTATAAACATAATAAGTTTGAATAAGATTTGGCACATGATTGTATATTTTTTTCCAACCAGGAACTAAAAGAATAGTTTTTAAATAATGCTTTTCATCATTGCCTTTCACTTTTTCTTCTTCTCTTTTTACATTATAAAATTTTGTTTAATATAAAATATCACCCCAGGACAAAAGTTTAAAAATATACCTTATTTATTATAACCCACAGAATCAAAGATATTCATTCTTGATCCTCTGCAGTAAGATTGCTGATCTCTAATTTAAATAGCTTCATGTCAGAGTACGAACAGTATTATATAATTAATTCTAAATTATTTTATATTTTATGAAAAAACATATCTATAAAACAATATTTATGCACTGTTTATTAATACAATTGTGTATAGAGTAATTATATACTGTCATATTGTTATATAGCATTGCTAAGATGTTTGGATCAATTCATTTTTAGAGCTTACTGATATATAAATATCATTTACATAAATGCCACTAAAATGAATTATTTCAAGGTGCTAAAAGAAATATTTAATCATTGTGTATAAATAGATTAAATAAATTTATAGTATAATTTTAAAATTAAAAATGTCAGGAAAATTCAACCAAAATATTAATTAGCCAAGAATCTGAGTTTCATAAGTTTTAAAACAGTATTCTTTGCTTCAGCATCTGTGTCTTAGGAACAGTGCTCACTGATTGCATGAGTAAAAGCATATACAAGGTAAACAGTATTATTATATTTCAAGTGTAATAAGCTTTGCCAGGGCTCAATTATGCCACTAGATGGAGCATTTAGCTCTGGAGAGAACTCTTGAATAAAATTCATGGTTTTGTTTTAACAGATTTTAAAAGAGAAGTGTATAAAACTTGTTACAGAAAATACCATCCCCTACTTTTGCAAAAATCATCTCAACACTATATTACTATTTTACAGTCAAAAAAAATTTTTTTTAGCTCACAAAAATTCATAAGCAATTTGAAACTATTTATTAAAAAGGAAAAAGTTCTCGGTCAATACGGTAATTTTACTTTTAAATTACGAAGTAATTGTCTCACTTTTTCAAAACAGGTATTGTAATTTACATTTATAACAACAGAGTGTAAGAGTTTGTATTTCAAACAAGGTGTGATGGTTCACTTTTATAGTCTGAGAACTTCTGAAGCCTGAGGCAAGATCACATGTCAGGGGCCAGCCTGGGCTAACTAGCAACTTGTCTAAAAAAAAAAAATGAAAAGAGTTGAGGATATAGATCTCAGTGTTAAACTCCCAAGACCACACACATACACATGCATACATGCACACACACACACACACACACACACACACACACACACACACAAATTTGTTTACTTGTAAGTTTCTCTTTCATCTGCTATTTTTCGCTATTCTGGTAACAGTGACTGTAATGAAGTTTTTCATTGTGATTCTGATTTGCATATCCTTCATAGTGTTTTGAACAATTTTAACACAGTGTTGACTAAAAAAAAATGATCACATGCACGAGTGCATGTGCTCACATGAACAAACACATGATTTTTACCTTCCCATCTTCTTCAAACTACTTTTAAAAAATAAAGGTGAAATGTGCTGAGGAAACAAAAAAAACCTTGACTTTACAATACAATTCTGAATTTTCACTGATTTCACAATGGAAATGCGTTTTTGTGAAGTTTTGAGAACAAAGGGATATTGTTGAGATTAACATTAGAAGTGGCAGTTTCTGATAATAAGAGGACCTGTTTGTGCACAATTGAGGGAAATTTTAATACAACGAGTATAATTTTTCAATGAGAAGGAAGCAGTCATGTACCTTACACTGGCACCACAGGGCTCAGGTTAACGTTATAATGTTAATAATGTTATGCAGGGTTTCTTAGGTTCTTGGCATAAGAATGCCAGTCAAAGTGGCAGAAAGCCCACTTTGTGGCTCAGGTCACAGGGTGGAACAAAAGCGTGTTTTGGATCATTTCTCCAGGTCCTTTCTTACCTTTTTTGTTCCATTTGAGAAGCAATATACATGTGTAGAAGGATAAAGAAAAGGCACATATTTAAAGGCTGGCTCTCATCCAGGTAAATAATTTATGCATCTCTAAACTCATGTCTCACCAATACTTAAATCCATTTGATGCTGCTCCCATGTGCAGCTGTTTGAGTGAGGTAGGAAACATTTGTCTATGCAATGTTGATGTCAATTTTATTCTGCGTGTTGCCAGAAAGGAACAAATATCACACAAGAATGTTTTCTTTGTTGATCGCATCACCCAAATTCTGTTGGATTGTGAAAGCCCTGGCTCAGCAGCCTGTGATGAGAACTTTAGTTCTCTTGGCGACTATGTGCACGCACATATATGAGGAGGAGCATGTGCATTAGATTTGTTATCTCTAAATTTTTCAGAAAAATTTTTGAAGTGAAGCGCATAGCTGGGTTCAACCATTTCATGATGTATATATGCTTACAAACACCACGTTGTACACTGTAACCTCTTCTTCCTGTGATTTAAAGTTTTCAAATATAAAATGGAGATCGTGATGTGTTTTCACAAGTTTATGAGAAATGTATAACTTCAGGCATTTTTGATGTTTCATTAGTAGTAGGATGTTTGCAATGTTAATTCTTTTGAAGATAAATATTTCCATTTGCAAAAATTGTCTTATGTGTGTCTTGTTTAACAACGTACGATTAGTTTTTCTGTAGTATCATAGAGGTTTGGGTCCAGTATTACTTAAGATGGAAACTAAATTTCTTAGATAATTTGGTGTAGTATTTGCACATAATCAGCACACGTCTTTTTATATACCTTCAATAATCACAATACTATTTATTATATAATTTGAAAAGCATCTCAGTATTTATTAAAATATATTTTTAAGAAATAATACAAAGAGAAATGTCTATGCAAGCTCAGCATAGTCATGATTTTTCCAGGATTTTCTGATCTGAGGAAAATTGAATCTATATGTATATAGAAGCTGTGATTACATAACCTATAAGTTTAGTGTATTCCAAAATATACACAGGATACAGAAGTAGCAAAAGAACTGTAAATGTGGATTTTTCTCTCAGATACCAAAAAGGCATAATAAACTCTAATGACACCTGGTGGGAAAAAAATCACTATTTTACTAGAAAATAATTTATAGACAGTATCTCATCAAATGAATGCGTGCAAATGTTTTAATAGTTGCCAAAGTCAAGTGCAGCTTGACTTGTTGTTTTTCTTCCAAACACATAAGCTTCCCATATTCCAAAGAGACCGGATGAGGTCACCTTTATTTTTAAGAACTCTTGAAAGAGAAGGAAAACATGCACTATTTCAATCCTATGCCCACCAATCTGTCTGTCTTCTGTTATACACTTAATAAATTAATTCTGGAGCTCTTTTATGATATTAAAATAAGTTGATCTATGTGATTTTATGTTCTCTCACTAGTAATCATTCCTAGCAAATATTAGCATAGCTACATAAAAGGGAAATAAAATAAATATCTTATCAAAATACAGAAATGGAATGAAACGCAAAGTGCCTTTTGTCCTAGGGAGCGGATATTGTTATTAACTCATCTGCCATCACTCAGAAACAGCTAGCCTCCTCGTTTTATTTTTTTTTTCCAAATTAAGATAATAAAACGTTCTGTTTGAAAGCACCACTGAAAGTCCCACTTTGGAAACTGACACATTACACTGATTCTACCAGATCAAGTCTCAGAGTATGTTATTGACTTCCTTGATAAAATTGTCTCTTTACAGCCACTATAATCATTCATGTAAATACATATTTAGAAAAACATCAAAAGGAGATTATTCACCCAGCAGAGCATGACAGAGCCAGATAATTTGCTGTGTGTTCACTGTAGCAATTGTCACCAAAAACTGTTAATTTGCAAACTCAGCTACTCCTTCTTAACATAAATACCTACCACTCATTAGTTTCCTCATTATTTAAAAGGGAAGGCAATTCCGTGGAACTGGTTGTTAGATGTATTTTAAAAAAGGTTATCATATGAGAAATAAAATTTCTCTAGTAATGACATTTTTCAAAAGAACTGTTAAATACCTTTCTTTAAAAAAGTATGAGTAAGTATTCAACAGCAGAAAGCATGATGCACTTAATCTTTCATTTTTAAAGTAAGACATAATTTTGAATAAGTGCTCTGGCAAATCTTATGGTTAATATTTCTATAATTTAAGCTCAAAAATACAGATACAGCACTTAGGGAGGCAATTTTCAAATGCACAATGTTAATGAATGGAAGCCATACATACACAGAGCCCAATTTCAGAGGTAAAATGATGTAAGAGCACATATTTCCTCTCTTCCCTTCTTTATAGAAAAGCTTCTAGCCCTGATTAAGGAACACAGCAGTACGATTGAGAGGAGTGTGATGGAGTAATGCATGTGTATTATGAAAGTTTCCAGGATAATTTTTGTTGTTCACTTTCTTGTTTTTCCTATCTCTTCAGGAGAGAGAGAAAGAGAGAGAGAGAGAGAGAGAGAAAGAGAGAGAGAGAGAGAGAGAGAGAGAGAGAGAGGAGAGCACAAAATTTCTACCATTGCTTTTCCTACAGAGATAAAAATAGACATGTAGATGTCAGATAAATTAACTGGTAGATGACAGACTGACTCATCTACATAGCTGAAGAGTTTATTTTTAGATTTTTTTCATTTGTTTTGTTCAGTAGATCAATGTCCTTTTAACTATCAGGGCAATGTCAAAGGAAATAACTTATTCCTAGAGGTGTATCTTAACTTCCAAACTAAAGCTATTAATTGAATTTTTAATTTTATAAGATAATTATCAGCTTTCAGTGAACAGTTCATCTATTTTTAAATGACCAATTATTATACCCTGAGCAATGAATTTTTGTGATTGACACAAATTGGTATAACCTAGTTATGTCCTTTTTCAGCCTAAGCTTGCTGTGCTTACTTGGTTATTACTTTCCATCTGTTCCTGATTCTAACAACAGTCCCTCAGTTTTGGCAACTGTAGTGTACATTCCATTTTAAATGTCATAGCATAAGCATCCTGCCGGTGACTATTTTCTTCTTACCTAACATCCCAGTACAACGATGGCACTATTTTTTCTAACATCTAAGCATTTTGCAAACAATAGTAATATGCAGTGTATTAACATAAAACACTGAGAAAAAGCCACTCTGTAAAAGATTTAATTCTATTTTCAATAATGTTGAGACTGTTACTTGGCAAAAGTATTAGGCACAATTAAATATTAATTATGCAGAATGATTGCTTTGGGATGTCTTGGTGAAAACTTAATGTAGCATCCTAAGTGAAAGAATTTTGAAGGCAATAACTTGTATTTAAATCTAAACATTAGAATTATTGACATGACATTTCTGTTTTGATAATAGTTCTGCCTTTGTTAAAAGCCAAATACAGTTTAAATACGCTCATGGTTTTTGTATTTCTCTGCTCAAAATATCAATAGTATTTCATGAAATCTGGAGGGAGATTTGTCTTAAATGTTTGTTAATTATACCTGTTCATAAAAGAAGAATAAACTTGATATGTAACAAAACTAAATACCTTTAAATAAATGAGTCATCAATCTATCTATATCGATTCTTCCATCTTTTTCTATCCCCTACCCAATTACCCCTGGAATGAAGGTAAAATTGAATGGATTCATGTATATGAATATTTTTCAAAATTTATATGCTTTTATTTCACAGCCATCTTTCAATTTTCACTTTGGCCCTAGGAAGTTTATACTTCTCTGTAAAATAGAAGTGGGGTTACAAATAGTTGAGATTTCAATAGGAAATACTGAAGGTTTAATTTCAATACATTTTTCTAAATTCTTACTAATAGTGCTTGAAATAAGACAGAAGATATTGTGCCTTCAAATTTTTAATACACGTGTGCCTTTTTTTCTGATATGAAGTTTTATGCATCCTCCTAGGACAGAAATAGAGCCTCCTCTTTATCAGAAGATATTTCTCGAACTCCAGTGTGTATCTACCTTTCAATGATAAGAGCAATTTTGTTGAACTAAATGTCTTCCAAATAATATATATATATATATATATATATATATATATATATATATATATATATATATGTCAAAATCATTTCACATTTCTACCATACCTTGGAAAAATCACTTAAAAATACACTTAACTTCATCAGATGCTCCAGAAAATATGATTCCTAACACTACTCTCCTCTGTGTCCTTCCAAATACTAATCAGTGGTGAGAAGAAAGCTTTTCTGTTGGTATCACTGACATACTCATACTCAGGGAATCTTTTTAAAGTATTTTTTTTTTCATTTTGCTTTTTTCTTCTCTCTTTCTAAAGTTTTATTGTCTGTAATGTGAAGATTTCTATTGCCTTCTCTTCCCTGTTTCATAAGAGCATTTTCATCAATTTCCACACCTTGCGCTCTGTATTTCCACCATGTTAAACTATCAATTGCGTATTTCTATCATGTAAAAATCCTCCACACCCCACCCCATCTCTGCCCTGGCGAGATGACACTTAGAGTAGGCACTCCCCCTGCACGAGTCTCCTGAGGCCTTCATCCCCTTCAGCTGTCCTCAGAACCACTTACAAAGGCTATGGATACTCTGGGAATCTGCTTCTTTAATCTGCCTCATTCTGGTCTAAACATCCTAGAAGGCAAAAATCAGAGATTTATTCAACCTTGTAACCAAGAACTGGCACACGGTAGTACTAAACACATATTTGCTGCTGAATACATGTGTTTGTCATATATACTCACTAAATATAACAATAATAACATCATTTTCCATGAACTCAGGTAAACATAAGTTATATGGAAAGATTCTTACTCAGTTCAGAGGAGGACTGTAAGTTCATATGTGCTTTCAGAAAATTCTGGTTGCAGAAGGGCAAAATTATGAAAAGAGCAAGACCCGTCTGGACAACACAGTAAGACCTTGTCTCAAATAAATAAACAAATAAATAAATAAATAAATAAAAGCCATGTTAATCATTGAAAAAATTCAAATACCTAAATACATATTTATAGTTCCTCTATATAATATCTATACTAAAATACAAGATTTTGCAACTTCAGTTAGCAATCTTGTAAGTTTTCCAGAAAATTATTTATACAGTGTAATAACGAGCAGTTTTTTTTAAAGGTAACTTTTCTGAAAATAGAAAAACAGCAACTTCTTCATCCTAAAACAGGTGTGTGTGTGTGTGTGTGTGTGTGTGTGTGTGTGTGTGTGTGTGTGTATTTGGTGTGCATGGGGCAGGAACTTATTGGCTGAAGTCTTGTTTGACACCATTCTAATGATAGGCAGTCATAGAAAGCCAGAACATGATTTTTGCAGTTATCTAAAGGCTGTCTTAGAGCCATGCCATAAATAATAACAAAATGCTTGTGTTTAGAGAACACAGAGCAAATTTCATAAAACAACACTTTGATCTTTACAAATGGTTTGTCTTCCACAAATATTTAAATTAATTATCATGAAATACAGTTCTATCACTTTTCGTTCCCTACCGTGTGGGAATACCCACAATCCATTTAATTAAAGAATGTGGTCCAGCAACATGTTTCATTACATTAATCACTCCCCAAAATATTTTGATGAAGGAATAATTCCTTACATGGTAAGGAATGTCAGACTTCTCTACAAATGTTCCCACACATAGTGAAGACAAGGGAATGAAAAGTTTCAACTTTCATTCATTTTGGTCCTTTCTGACCCGTCACCTTTTGTGCCATCCTATCCTCTTTGGTCTCATTCTCTTTGCTACAGTAAATCCTCTGGAATTGTATTTTACCTTGAATGGTCAAAGAATCTATTGTCCTTCTCTTTGAGAAATTTTTGCAGCAGATGGTGCAAATGGCCCAGCATATATATGTGGAATGAAATAGAAGTAATCTGCCAGAATGCTAACTTCTTTGGCACTTTTTCAAGTTACATCACAATATACTAGAAAAAAATTTCAGAATTTAAGGATCATGTAATGTTTTCCTCTAATTTTCAAACTCTGTATTCTATAAAAGTCTGCTGTATTTCACCTTAAAATAGATTTTTTCTCATATTCTCTCTTTTACTTGTTCCTAAGAAACAATTCTAACCTTAAAAAACACATTTCATCTCTTTCTGTTTTCTCTGTTACACGTTATACAAATTTTGTTAATCTTGTCGTTTTAGAGCTAGTTTAGGAAGAAGTCAGGTTTGAACCTTAGCCACATGAGCCTTGAAACCTAACTACTCAGTGGAAAAAAAAAAAAAAAAAGAGACATAGCAATAAAGGGAAGGCAGCTCAAGTAAGTTAACCAAGGATGAGAGAAAGAAATATGTGATGACTGTTTGGGAGAGAAAGCGTGTTAAAAACTTTTGTATCATCCACTGCTTTAGATGTGCATGATATTTTCTAATTAAGCTACATGGATATACTAAGAAAATAAACAGATGGAGTTACGTGTACATTGTCAAGTTAAATTTTTTTTTCTTTTCTCCATTTTATTGACCAAAATTTGTTCAAAAGATATTCAAAAAAAGAAAACAATTTGGGAAAGAGTTTGGAGCCAAAGCAATAGGTCTCATGAAAATAATAATAATTATAACTATAATTATAGTAATAAATCATTGAAGAATAAAAAATAAAATGTACATTGACTCAAGTTTTGAGATAATCTAATTCAGTTGTTGGAAAATGCATAGGTTTTTTTCTTGTGGTTCTGACACAAATGATTCTGTTAGTTCTAAATACAATTATTGCTTGGAAAGGTTTACTTTATATGTCAATTTGAGGACCGTGTTTCCAAAGAAGTGAGGCTGGGGGATACTTGTTCTGTAATAGATGATTGGAGGGTAGCTTGGAAATGGCAGTAGGAGCAGGAGGGGAACAGGGAGGGAAGCTCTGCCTCCTGTCAGGTTAGTTGGGGCATTAGGACTGAATGGGAGCCTGTTTACAGGAGGCAAGTCTCCCTTGCCACTAACCATTAGGTCACCACTCATCTATTGCAATGACTGTTCCTTCCAAGGTCATAGACCTGTACCAGTTCTTGGCCATGAGTTTGGGAAACTCTGAATTGAAGGATGCCCAGAGCCGTGATGTAAGATTACAATTCAGTGTGTCTAAGTATGTATTTCTGAAGAGATTCATATCTGAATATAATGATCAAAAGGAGACCTACGTTTAACAGTGACAGGAACCATGCAGTTTGTTCATGATCCCACCAGGGCAGACAGGCAGAAAGGCCATCTTCTCTTTTCTTCAGCACTTGTCTTGTCTTCCTACCCCAGAACCCTTGATTGTTAAAACCTCTAGGAAAAAAAATACCATTTTGAAGTGCCATTTTCTGTTATTGTACTAGAAACCATTTCTTGTTTGGTTTGTGTTGTGTAAAAAGTAAGTGGATTTTATGTAACAACCAGCACCATCCAACTCCATCATTGGACAAAGAAGAAATTCCAAAGGACTTCCTAAAGCCAAATCTTCACCCTAAAGGAAAATAAAAAAGTCACATAAGTCACTTTGCTGATGTGCTCCTCCCAGACTGGTCCTCAACTGCTTTCTGAATCCATGGAAAACCATTACATCTGAGAAGTGTGCCCAGCAAATTGATGAGATACACCGAAAACTGCAACATTTGCAGCTGGCATCAGTCAGCAGAAAGAACATAACTCTTCTCCACTATAATGCCTGATGCCACATTGCACAACCAGTACTTCAAAAGTTGAGTAAATTGACCCATGAACTCCTGCCTCAACTGCCGCATCCAGCTGACTTCTTGCCAACCAACTACCACTTCTCCAAAGCATCTAGGTAACTTAATGCAGGTAAAACATTCTCATAACCACTAGAATGCAGAATAGGCTTTTCAAGAGCTTGTTGAATCCTTAAATAAGGAATTTTAGATTACAAGAATAAACAGAATTATTTCTCCTTGGCAAAACTGAGTTGATTTCAAGGGATCCTATGTTGATTAATACAGATGAGTATGAGTCTCGTTATATTGACTTAAAATTAAAGATCTGAAACAGCAATCACATTTGCACCAACCTAAGCACAAACTCGGGTTATTTCAAAATCATGAATCGATATAAAATTATTGTTATTAATTATGTACACATCATTAATCAATTCCTATAACAGAATCATCACAAAATAATTCAGTTGCTTTAACTAATTTAGTCCCTGTAGCACATTCTTAAATTGACACCATCAATATTTGCATTGTATAGACGGAAAAATGGAAACCTATTCAGTTGTTTGTCGAATCTGTGTAGTTGTACATAGATTTAAGGGTTAGTAATCGGGTTCTAAGTGTTGAAATATAAAGGTTCCTAAATTCTATGCTATGTTAATTATAATTTTCATGATGAAATTTGGTACCTAAAATCTGTACTCATTTGTAAATGCAAAATTTGACACTGAAAATGTCTACAGTTTTATTAAAAGTTTGAAAAATATACATTTGAAAGGATGTCAAATATTCCATTTATTAAATTCCTGGTGGTTTTAAATTATTGCATTATTGAAAATATAACTCACTTATGCATTTTAATTATATATTCATATAATTTCAACAGGCATCCCTTCCTCACTAGTTTTTAATTTTTCTAGAAATTTCCTTATAGCATGCAAACAAGTGCAAAGGCAAAAGATTTATGAGTTTATCAAAACAATTGTATATACAGAATATACTGTAAAGACCGTCATTAAATGTATATTCTTCAAAAGATAGTTTACATCATGGTCTTTGCTTTCAGATCACTTCAATATAATATTGTTTACTGTCATGTTATCAGGTGGGTAGGCTGTGTTTAAACACTATTAATTCAAATGTGCTAAGAAAAAATAGGATATGTCTGAAACAGCAATTGAACCTGCAATCTGAAAGGAAGGGGAGTTTAGGGAGCTGGAAGCACTGAGCGAAACAACTTCTAGGTTTTTAACTATAAAAGCTGATCTAAAAAACAGCTGAGAAAAGGCATGTTGAGAAGGAAAATATTCAGATAAAATAAATAATGACGTAACATTTGAAAGCAAAAAGGTAAAAGAAAGAGAAAGTACAAAACAGGAAGTAGAAAAAGAATCAAAAAAAGAATAATGAGCTTTCTTCCGATAGAGAAAGCTGTGAAAAAAAAGAAAGAAATAATAGTGATGTCAAGAAACATCACTTTTGAAGGTGAATTCTCAAAGCAAATTGCCTGGCTTACATAGGCTTTGAATGCAATCCTCTTTTCTACGTATCCCTTCTTTGCCTACACTAGCTCCCCAAATCATGTCAGCCTTAGAGACACCTTATGAATTAGTCTTATGAAAATAATTTCAAATTTTTATTTGCTAAGATGGACTGACATGAAATTATCCTGTGTGTAATAGATAAGCATATATAAAAGAATTAGATACACATTCAGCCATGATAAATATTCAAATAACAATGGATTAAAATGCCATTCAACCTGCTTTTGACACACATATCTTCACTGTCTGTTCATATATTTTATAATTCATATTAATAATCACATAATTTTAATTAAATTTAAAATAAAGGGCAAAATACTTTGGACCAAGTAATATGTTTAATTCCTATCCTTATACTTCTATTGCTGAAGTATTGCATATTCCACATGTCTTTCTCAATGCTTTGGTGATGTGTTCGTGTCACTGTTATCTTTATTGTTCTCTTTAATTATTTTTCTATTGTCTCTGACACTGCAAAACATTTTGTTTTCCCACCTAGACAGTAACATTATATTGTCTATATATTGTTGATAAGAAGCACCAAAATATATAGTTGAAGATGCAGGGTGGTATTTTGATTTGCATCTGGAAAGTCCCCCAAAAGACTCATGTAGTTAGATATTATGGAATACCTGTGAAACCCCAGAGGTGGGGTCTGGGGGAAGGTGTGGAACACTGTGGCTTGACCCAGAAGGAGTGAGTTACTGGGACAGCCCCTATATGGGTATATATACTGGCTCTGCCTTTTCTCCTTAAAGTCTGCCCAAGCCCACTGTTCCATGCCATGTGTTTCCACAACTGCCTATGAAAAGACTGAGATCTTACAAAAATGAATCTCCCCTCCTATATATTGTGGATGTAGGGTATTCTCTTCCAAAGAAAAAGTAACTGAGATAGAAATTGGTATCAGAGAATCAGCCCATTGCTGTGATTTTACATGAACATGTGTTTTAGAATCCTTAGGAACTGGCTTGTGAGAGGAGTTTAGAAAGGTTTAAAGACACCAGCTAGAGGAGATGTAGAATGCTGTGAGCCTAGCTTGATGGGAGATTCTGTTCAGAGCTTAGAAGACCAGAATGCCAAGAGGAGTTCAGCCTGGAAGTGTTGGGGCCAAGAGTTATCAGATAAGAAAGAGTGATTTATTGGCAATTGGTCTAGAGAACATGTTCTGAAAAAAAAAAAAGTGTCAGACATTTGACCTTGTCCAGAGACTTTGATTGAAACTGATATTAAGGACAGTGGACTATGCAAGCTAGTAGAGGAACTATCAAGGCAGCCCAGTGTTCAGACCATCGCACAAATACATTTGGCGGCTTTTAGCCAGTGCTATGCTGAGAAACAGGAGAAAATGTAAGAGGAATAAATGATAGAAAATGTTTGCAGTTCGGAGCAAAAAAAAAGA
Organism: Ctenodactylus gundi; assembly: GCA_004027205.1. Classification (NCBI taxonomy): domain Eukaryota; kingdom Metazoa; phylum Chordata; class Mammalia; order Rodentia; family Ctenodactylidae; genus Ctenodactylus; species Ctenodactylus gundi. The sequence continues at coordinate 211,922 of PVKB01002654.1, read as the reverse complement.
GCATGTTTGTCAAGTAAATTAGCATTAAAAAGAAGACAAGTATTTGGAATGAGGATTATTAAAAAAAAAAAAAAAAAGATGCCTTGAGTCTCAGGACCCAATTCTTTACCAAATAAAGGGGCAAAGGTAAAAAGATTTGGACCTGGGAAACTTGCCCCAGGGCTCCCCGTAGAGCCAAAGAGGAAGTGATTTCCAGAGTTGAGCTGCCTGGAGTTCAGTAATTCAGGCACATAGAAGTCGGTGCGGCCATGGTACAAAGGGGCCAGTCTACTGCTGAATCCTGCACCAGACCTCAGCAACATCCATGACGTTCTGATTCACAGGCATGCAGAATGCAAGAGTGTGGGATCGTAGAGGCTTCAATCAAGACACCCAAAGAAGACGTTGGAGGACAGTGCACCAAGTCGTGAAGCAGAACCCTAAGGTATATTGAAGACCGTAGAAATCTGAGGATGTCAGAAACATGGATTGTCCACTGAGGGAGGTCAAAGGCTCTGAGCAGAACAAGCCCAATAGAAAAGTCATGGAGGTCACAGCTAGAGACAGTTCTACACGAGAAAAAGGCCATCCAAGTCCTTGGGACATCACATCTCACCACAGTTTTCCCCAAGTGTTCCACATAAAGCACAGAGTTTAACAGAGCTACAGGATTTAACCCTTACCCAACTGGGTTTAGAATTTGCTTTGGCTCGATTCCTTTATATCCTCCTAGTATTCTCTCTTTGTATGTTAGGAATATTTAACTCTTTTTGTTTTAACAGGAGCTCACAGCTAAGAGGTTGCCTTGGGTCTAAGAAGAGACATTGGACTTGGACTTTTTAGCAGCGCTAGACCTGTTAAGACTTTTTATCAACTCTTAGGTTTTTCACATGAGGGGTGGATGTGAGTCTTCTGGAGGTCATTAGGTGAATGCTATGGTTTGGATATGAAATGTCCTCTAGAACGCTCTGGTCAGAAGGAACAGAACATTGACTCCTGACCAACAAGGGGTGGGTTGCTGAGACAGGATCCGAAGAGTACACACTATTTCTTCCTTTCCTCCTTGACTTGACTCTGTGTCTACTAAAGCACAAGTGGCTCTCTGACCTCTGGCATGTGCTTCCACCATTGCCAGCAGCCCATGAATGGACTGAGACCATCTGAAACTGGGAGCTAAAATAAATATTTCCTCACTTCTGTTGGATGTTGAGTGTTCAGTGCCAGCAATGAAAAGATAACTAGGAGCTGTGTTCAGAATTGTCTGAAATTAAGATAATTTTAAAATAACTGAATAGAGATAGGGTGAATGGGTCTGCAAGGCAACCAAGGACTTTTCACAACCCAAGGATAAATATTTACAACACTACTGCCAATGTCTGGGGTGCCTGCGTAGAGAAGTGATTTGTGTCTGTGCTGAGAAGTAAGCCAGTCGAGGTCAAGGTTTTGACTTGATAATGTTCCACCCTGGTATCTCCAATCTTAATGTTTTATATCTTTGACCTTAGAAAAAGAAGCTGACTGATATCATTACTGTAATCTCTGTGTGCCTGCCTGTGATTATGCAAAGAACTCAGCTGAGGGAATGACTGAAGGTTGAAATAAGCAGTGGCACTACATCTCTGCCCGTGTGGAAATAATTCATTCTCTTTAGCAAAAGGATTTATCTAATCACCGAGGCATGATTCTGAAAGCTTTCTTACCTCAGGAGGTATTTCATCTGACTGGCAAAGGGATTCAGACTGAGGACCACCCTGACTGAGGACTACTAGAAATATCTGAGTCTTCTTTATAAATTCAAAATTGGTGGCCAAGAATTGTTTGTGCAAACATTGATACAATAATCTCTAGTCACTGGGACAGGCACACACTACAGAAAGAGACAGAGAGAGAGAGAGAGAGAGAGAGAGAGAGAGAGAGAGAGAGAGAGAGAGAGAGATTGAGATTAATTTCCATGGCTTGGATATGGATAAAATCTTATCCCAAAGTTATGTTGGAAGCTTGGTCATGGAAACACCAGTAGTGGCAGGTGGATTTGACCCTGAGAGGTGAGGACTAGTGTTAAGGTCCTTCGTTCTATGAGGAAGCTTCCTTTTAGGACAGTAATGAAGCCCTCTGGAAAAAAAATAATCTTTTGAGTGAGTGCATCCTTAAATTTCCCTCTGGCTGTCTGATGATCTGTCCAGAACCTCATACATATGCCCCTTCCATTTACTTTGGAGCCTTCTCTAAATCTGTCTCTGTGCACCTTGGAAGGTCAGCCTGCTTACTGTGAAATATATGAACAAGTTTTTGTATAAAGTTTGCCTGCCTCTGTTGTTTTTCTGTAGTATCAAAAAATAAACTAATATATACATTCAAACACATATGTGCATACACAGTAGATGTGCTTATGCACTGCCTGTGTACCTATGTGGAAATACTGTGCACTGTGTGTATGGACTAAATAGAAATGTTGATGTGTACATATATAAAAACCCATGGTTTTAATTATTTAATCTAACATATTTCTGTGATATTTTTATATTGTAAATTAAATCATGGAATGTGAGAATAAAAGAAATGTTTGGCTTGATCTTTATTGCATATTAAATATGCTATATTACTTTAATCTGTATTCAGGTTTCAATGTGCAATGCAAGTAAGCCTTGCTTAACTCTAAAAATGATTATGGAAATCAAATAGGACATGAATGAATTCTGAAAACTATATATTATTTATCATGTATTAGTAATTAGGCTTGTTTTCCATTCTTAAAACTGAACCATATTCATATATTATGGTAAAATTGAATATTTAACTCCAATTTTTAATTATGGTATATAAGTTTACTCTGCCTATCCAGATATTTTTTTCTTTCTTTTTCTGATTTATCCTACCCCAGTGGATTCATATAGAGAAACAGACTTGACGGTCTTGTCTGATCTTCTAAATTGCATGAAAATGAAAGAGCATATTTCATGTTATTCTCCTTGCTCATGCACATGCCTCCAGTCTTGAAATAATTTGCTAGGATTTTGTGCTAAGCATGGAATGATGGGAAAACTCTCTCTAGAGAATAGCCTAACTAAACATAGATGCGGCTTTTGTTAGAAATTGCAGGTTCTTACTAACAACCTCTCCATTTTACTCTATCAAACATAATTGAGTGTACTATGTATTCATATAGTTATATTTTGGGGTTTCAGAATCAGTTACACTAAAATAATTTAAAGTACAATGTTTTAAAGTTACAGTTAATATCTGATACCAAGGTTAAATTCACAGCCCCTAACCTATTAACCTTGAATACAGTCAATATAAATAAATCCAACAGAACATTAGCTTCTGTAAAGAAAAATAACCACTTACACGAAATACTTACTATTTAAATATTTTAAAAATATGCTCAATTTATAAAATACAGTAATACATGCAAGGTATAGAAGTAAATTTGGATTCATCAGAGCTTTAGTTAATAGTTTCTTATAACTGATGCTAACTTAGAATTAGTTTCAGTCCATTCCTTTAAATTCAGATAGAATTTCAATGCTGTTTTCTACATAAAATTAAATTTACAGTAGCTTTAAATTATGTTTCTTTTTCATTAGAAAGTGTGACTTGAAATTTATATTTTCCTGTAAATTTTTTTGATTTTTTGTTGTTTATATCTTTAAGGGACTGAAATAAAATTCCTCTCTTTTCCAATATCATAGTGATAATAGGAAAAGTTTGTACACTAGCTATTTGTTTTATGTTTAGTTCTAGCTTTATTTATAGGCCTTGCTGAGAACTCGAGTAGAGGCTGTTGAATTCACTCTTGAAACAAATTGAATTTCAATTTTCAAAAGTTTTATTTTTATTATGCATTTATCATATTTCAAAATTAAATTTCAATAAATGTAAAGTTTTGATGTCCAGGATTCAGAAGGACAATTCTTAATAAAAATGTGACTATTAAACTGTTTGATCTTTTTCTTTCATCAAATATAAGAAAGGTTAATAAGACAGAGGAGGAAAGAAGTTTTGCAAAAAATTAAAATTACTGAGAGCAGTACTAGCATTAAATATCTCAAATAGCCACAACCCATCTTTAAATATTAGTAATACATTCTACACCAGTAACATTTCTTGGTGTGAAAGTATTTTTTTTTTACAAAATTACAAAGAAAACAATGAGAACATGATAACTTAGTCTTAAAACTGAAGAAAAAAGAAAAAATAGAATATTTGGAAAAATAAATATTAATAAATTAATAAATTTTAAAAAGAACATTTGTGCTATGATATCTCCCATTGAAATAAGAGACTAAGTGTGATTGGCATATATGGAATAAAAATTCTTACCGTGCATTACTTTTTAATTGCATCAATTCTATGTAAAGCCGGTAAGGAATATCCCATAAATACTTTTCTTCCTCAAGCCAGAAGAATTAACACTATTTTTAAGGCCCTTCTTAAAGTTTACTTTTACATCACCTTTTATTGTCCAAGAATTTCTTTTCAGAAAAGGCTGAGATGTCGGGAGCAATCTGTGAATCATACAAGTGGTAATCAATTTCAGGGACGGTAGGCAATCAACCGCCAGGGGCGTTGGCAACCTTTCTGTGCCCTGGAAATCTGCTCTGTCCCCATGCACTGCTTTTACTTCCACTGGTAGGTGGGTCCCTTGTGACCTGCCTTCTAAAAGAAGGTGACATCCCATCATCAGGGAGCCTTTTCCCTTCTCCACTTGCTCCGGACCAGCCTGTGCAACTTTTGAACAACTGTATAACTTTTTTTTTTTTTTTTCTAACACTGCTAATCATAGCTGTGGGGAAGGCTTCTTGTTTTACTATCAATTATACTGGAACATTTCACTTCCTTTTTTAGATCTTTAATTGGCCCATGTCTGACCATGTACTTTTGAGCTACTCCAGCTGCTTCTGTTTGAAACCCTACACAAGTGGGTTTGTACCTAGTCAGCATGGAGGCTTCAGAGCCTTGCTTTGTAGGTACTCTGGACACCTTGCAATTGCTGGGATTTACTACGTATTGTAGACCTTTCTGGAAGGAAAGGCAAATGGGGTTGCTGTCAGACAGTATTATTTCATAATATTTTTGAAAATTATCCCAAAATAATTTTACGAGATTGAGACCTGTTTTTCTAAAACTTGAGTATTATGGTTCATTTTTTAGAATATTAATTTCAATGCTTACTTTTTCCTAAAAGTAGTCTTTCAGATTATCAAATGTTGCTTCCCTCAAAAATTCTCTCTGAATCTACTGACCCACCAAATGCCTACAAAATTTTCCAGCAACATTTGAGAAACATGAAAATTTCAAATTGTAACTTTTGACATATCTATTCTAACCCACAATATCAATAAAGGTAGTATGGAGCATCTTTTGTCAGATAATGTAAACAAAATGTCATTTGCTGATAATAAAATGTTAATTTTAATTTGAAGGACGAGCTAAACTACTCTTAATAATTGAGGGACTTGTGATGATGATGGGTGAGCTTACCGCAACAAGGTCCTACTAAATAGTGACATTTAAACAGGATTCTGATTACTGATTGACCTTGAGTCAAGCCAAGGTCAATGTCACTGAAGAACTTACCTCAAACAGAAGTTTACCAATACATCCATAATTGCCATTTTATATTTTAGCAATAATTGTTAGAATGAAATAAAAGCAAGAAATTAGGATGAACAACGCATTTGGGTTTTAAATAAAGGCAGGGTGAGACGTAACATTTGAAATATTATTTTCCTTTTATCTGGTTCCTCAATGAGACTCTGCCTAGCACTGTAATCTGAGATCTGTACACTCCTCTTTCTCAGCTCTAGGTGTGGGAGGTATTTTTTCTTTTTTTTTCTTTTTTCTTTCTTTCTTTTTTTACTATATTGAATAACATTATCTTTACCCATAGAACAGTTTTCGCCCCAAAATTCTTGCGGTTATTTTCTCATATAGAGTTTCCAATTCATATATTATCTTCTGAGAAAACCCTGTTGGAAGAACTATCCAGAAGCTACCTCCAAATCTCATCCTATCACCTCATATGTACTGAAAATGACCGTGCTTATTTCTATTTGCTTAACATTTGCTTTTCGGTGAGTTCCAAAGCTGGTGTGCTTTGTCTCATCAGTAGCTGAATTCACACAGCTAAGAACAATTGTTGGCATTTTGATAATGACACAGTAAATTCTTGTTAGCATCTGATGTACCATAACAATAAAAATAAAATGGTTAGATATTATAAGATTATCAAGGAAAATATATCATTGCTTCATAGGGAATGGAGGGTCACGTGGGGAAGTCATAAACATAAGCGGAGAATAGAAATTAACCTAAAACACATTAGTAGTTCCATTGAAGGGTTTTGAATAAAGACTTATATGACCATTACTGCATTTTTAAATCATAAGTGAGAAGAGATTCCGAGAAAGAAGAGGAAGTTGAAATATACTGTTCTTTTTTTAAACTGGGCAAGAGTGAAGAAACATAGATGTTTTCTGCAGTGGTTATGATGAGGAACTGTTTGGTGTTGGATGTATTCAAAAACAGCAGATAACATAATTTGCTGAAGAATTTCATAAAGTTATAAAATGAGAGAGATGCAACGGTGATTATAGAGCTTATGGTTTGAGAAACTAAAAAGGTCAATTACCCTTTAGGGAAATGAAGTAGAATAGAGAATAGAAAATTTGGAAAAAACAAATCAGGAGCTTTATTTTCAACATGCTAACTGAAATGTCTCCAGCTGTTAGAAATCCGCATCTGGCAATTGGAAGACAGATAAGCTAGAGATATAATTTGGGAGTCACCCGTATCCAGCTGGTGTGTAAAAACTAAAGCTTGATGGGAACATTTTTGAGAGTTCATGGTCTCAAATAATAAGAAAGTAGTAGGATTCTTCCCTTTTGTTCTTGTGCAAATGAAAAAGAATGGGAATACTGACCTCAGCTCCATCTATAGGACACCATAGGTGAAGCTGAGAAAAGACAAACCCTGTTATTTTAGCTGCAATTTGTAAGGATAGAAGTGTCACCGTTCCTTTAATAATGATATTACAAGAAATGTACACTGTGCACTTGCGTAGGAGAAAATAACTACTCACTGTTGAATATCTTTAACTTAACTCTATGACGGTACTCAACATCATTCTCAATGCACATCTGTAGTGGATGTGCTGCTCCAAACTGTCTTATGAAGCAAAATTGTATTTAATTCTATTCTTGATATCAGCGTGATTCTTGATGATAACCTGATAAAGATTAATTACTTATATCGTGTTTACATCATTGGTGGCTTTCCACATTGCTTCTTGTCAATAATTTGAGCTTGTACTAGGTTTTTTTTTTTTTTAGTTTGGGTATTTTCAATTCTTTATTAAAAATGGGCATGTATTATTTATTTCACTGTTAAACTCCTATTAACCAGTAATGTCAACCCTGTATCCTTAAGACTGGCTTAGTGTTTCATTAGACATTGTTAAATATTTGAAAGTATTTGTAACATATCTGATGTATAATACTTAATTAAAAAGACCAAATAAATGTGATTTTTGAAGAAATTTGGTGTTTATTTTGAGAGAAAAGTAAAGGTCTGGTGTTTAAATCATTATTGCTAGTGGCACACATCCTTCAATGTGGAATTGACTGTACACATGGATGCCAATAATTTGGAACTTGGTAAGTAAAGATTATGCTAAATGTTGTAGCCAGAAACATCTATAATTTTTAAAAATGTAGGTTATGTGGTCTAACATTTGTATGATCCTATGAGTACATTATCAGCTGTGCTTCTGTAAATATAATATTATTTGTAGCTGAGTAGACTATATGCTGATGTGCTTTTTAAAGTAAGCTTTATTTTATTGGCATTTCATCTGCAATGAATAGTGCAAGCACACTCTTAACCTTCACACCGATACAATTAAGTCATGCATTTACCAAGTGCCTATTAACCAACTAAAGCCCTCCTATATGCCAGGCAACTCAGCTAGGTATTAGATCTAAACAGGAACTCTTTTGGAATGTGAAATCAATTCAATCATAGAATAGTAGAATAATTGTGATCAATATTCCCTATTTGTCCTTTAGAGAATAATCAAAGCTCACAATGTTGCTAAGAATCTAACGTCATTTGATAGTCCCGTCTCTAACCTGTACTTTCCAGAATATTCTCAGCAGAGGTTACATATCATATTGGCACAGTAGATTTTATACATGTGCTTCCTTTCAGAGAACATGCTTGCCCTACTCTTTTTTTATGCTCTCAATTTTAAATAAAAATTTAATGCATTTTTTTTGTTTTACTGTGTTTCCTACTTGGCTGGTTTCCAGCAGCAGAAGCAGCAGCTCTGAAGGATTAATTGAGAAATGGATCTTGCTGGGTAGAAATGAGAAGACCCTAAGAGGTATTAATTTATCAAAGGTGGTCCTATGGCTTCCCTAAGTGTCAGAGGCTACTTTAAAAAGATAATTAAACGAGGATCAGTAGCAGGTAGAGGGAAATACATGATTATGTAAGTCTTCTCATTGGAATTTTTCCCATAACTTTTTTGAGACATAAAAACTCAGAACAAGATTTCGGATTTGCTGAGCTACTTAGCCCCTTGAGAAATAGTTAGGTTTTGTCATTATAAATTTTAACACTGCAAAGTATAATAGATGTGAAAGAGAGAATAAAAATATGAATTTCCATTTCTTTCTAAATTTTTCTTGGCATGATGCTATTTGTTTTTAGAGTATACGAAAATGTAAGAACATAACTATTCTAAACATTTTGGCCACAAAATATAAAACAAACCTGCTCTTTGTATGTGAGTGTGTGTGCGATAAGAATTTCTGCATCTATTTTTGTAAATTGTAATAATTGTTTATAAAAAACACAAAGATTTACAATTTTTAATTACATTAGTAACAAAATCACCTGCAGAGTCATGCATTTATCAGGCTACTTCACAGTTTTAGATAATGGTGCCAATTTAAAAAAAGTAATATTTACACTCCAAGCCTGGCCTATTTAACAAAAATTGTCACTTTATTCTATTAATTTCTGCTAAAGAGAGAAACATGGCCAATTGTCTGATTCTATTTTCATACCTACTAAACAAAAATTCATTATATATCTCAAAGCAGCTTCTCTTAGTTTTAATCACTTCAAAATATTTTCACCTTACCTAGGTAAAAACTATTTAATCTAATTTTGTGATGCATATTTTAATTGGGCTCACATGTCTGACTCATGGTCATGTGCACAGTAGTTCATTGTCTAAAAAACAGAAATATTGCTATTGGGTGAACCCATTGTAAGGTGCCAGTTTGCTTTGTAGTCTTTGTTGTAATGAATTACATTTAAAACTTAATTTTATTCAATGAAATGTTGACTAAATTCAGACAATTGATTATAAAATTTATTTTTTAAAGTTATTTATAATATGGATCAAAAATGCACCATGATAAAACTTACAAATAATGAGAAAATACATCATTTTCGATACTATTTTTTTTGTAATCGTACCTAAAATGTGAATTTGGGTTTATCTTGTTTCTTTGGTCTTTTCATTTTTTACTCTGTGTGTTTTTTTCAGAGTCTAATAGATGACTTTCAGAGGATTATCTCACAGTTAACTTTAATTTCTTCACCACTCCTTGTCACTGTTGCTTTTTGCTTAAGTCTCAATTCAGAGTTTATATGTCTTTTCTCACTACCTAGAACTCATTCTTTTCACTTTCTGCCAACAGTAATTTCAGAGCACAACATCATAGAATATTATGATCAAGAAAGTCTCCCAACAACCAACACAACTGTGTCTTCCAAGTAGTTAGTTGTAATCTCCAGAGATGAGGTCACCTAGGCTGCTCACAAACACCCAGCATCTTTCAGAGCATTGCCTCTACACTAACCTTACTTACCTGTACCTTTCACATCCACTCGTCACACAACCTTCTAGACCTGAAGATGTGCTTACAATTGCCTCTATCTCTTGTTATAAAAATTTTTGACTTAACATTATTTTCTAGCTTAGCATTATTGCTTATTTCCTCTAATGTCAATGTTGCCAAGGAATTCATGCAAAACTACAAACATAACAAATTTTATGTAAATCAAAAAACTCTATCACCATATATAAGCTAATGTAAGTATAATCTCATGTGTGTGTAAAAATCCGAGCACTTGGGAGACTGAGCAAGAGGGCTGTGATTCTGCCCGCCAGTCTATGTTGCATAGCAAAATTAAGGCCAGTCTGAAATACAGGAGACTTTGTCTTAAAAATACAAATAATCAAAAGGAACTATGAATAGATTTGACTGCAGAGTAAGTTGACTTTTTGGTGAACTTTTTTGTGCTCTCTGCATCTGTTTTGTTGATGAATCACTTAAAATAGTCGCTGAGCTTAACCTTTGGTAGTTTTCTTTGCTTACTCATTATGTGTAATAAATTGGAATATCCCAACTTATAATTATCATTTATATGAATGGAAGGAAGTGTTTGACAGTTTTGTCAGGCAATTTAAGATGTTGGATTGAATATAGATTCAAAAATTATGAAGTTATTTCTCACTTGTCAAGGAAAACTTACATTGCATTGCTTCCTGGAAATTAATCTGTTAGAATCACAGATTTCATATTCCCAGAAAGGAATGGAGCATAACTTTAAAATAAGAAAAAAACGCTATTTTTTATTACGGTGAAGTCAAGTCTTTTACGTACAAGTGAAAAGATCAAATGAAATTGATATTTCCTATGTAGCTAAGAATCATATTTTAACAAATAAAATGCTGTGTGATACTATAATTAGCAAATAAAAACATCATGACAATATTTAAATAAGGAGAGCTAAAAGAAGAAACATAAACAATGAGCATTTTAGAGTTAAATGCAAGAATATTGAAGTTTTTAAATTAAAAACTAGCTAACATTCATTGTTATGAAATTCAAAGTAATAAATGAAACCTAATTTAAAATAATGTTGACCATAATTGAAAGCATAGGAGTATCCTAATTTTCAAGATACTTTGTTTCCAAACATTTAGTCTTTCTACATATTTTTTCTAAAAAAAAAAAACTGTGCATTAAAATTCTTGTGCTTTCATATGTTTAAATTATGTCATTTAGAGGTGCAAAGCTTTTGGTCTATCATTTCAATGAAAATGCTTCAAAATTTGAAAGTCCTTACATTTCTTAATTTCTCTTATTACAGACTGGAGAATATATTCAGTATACTACCAGATGCTTAGTTGTCAATCCAGAATACTGATTTTCTTTTAGATTTTGGGAACCCAATGCTTAATTTTGATTAAATAAAACTATGAAAAATATTTATCTCGTTTTATGGATAGTGGCTGTTAAATTTTATATATGAAATTTTCCTTACTTTCTCTCCAAATCAAGATGAAATTTAATTACCACATCCTCAGTGATTTCATCGACTTTTAACAGTTTGCTCTCCTCAAGAGCTATAGAAGACTCTTGTCCTTCAGAAAGGTAAATATTAAAATATACAATATACACTACTAAAACGTTTTAAATTTTCTCTTTACTGGCTTCTTCAAATTGTGCAACCTAATCAGAAATGATTAGAAACATATACAACAAAAGTAAGATTTAATCAACATCAAGAATAACGAACAATCCTGAATGTTAGCATGCCCTTTGAAAACATTTCAGTCAGGCAAAATGTGCAGTACCTTTGGGTAAATCTTCTTTTGCACAGGAATGGTCATCCGTGATGTGTCTGGATATCCATAATCACGAATTCTACCTCTCATCATCTCAACTAATGTCTCCTCTGTTATAATCAAAATTGAAGTAATTTTTATGTGTGTGCATGCAGAAACAACACAATTTACATTGAGAGATAATTGTGTTATCTGATAATCACTGATTTCCTCTTCATCACACAGGGCCTAATGTTTGTTCCTGTATACTATCTCCTTCACACGACAAACGGTTTAATGTCACCTGATGAAGACACTTTGCCACTAAGTCTGCCTTCCTTAATAAAGTTTCTTTTAGGGGTAAATTCTTTGATTATTTACTCAAAATATTTATTAAATTTAAAACTTTGACAAATCTCGAATGAAGTAAAGGGTACCTTAAATAAACATGTCATGTGAACACATTTAGAATATTTTTGATGAATCTTGGCGAAGGTCTCAGTTCTTCAATTAATGTAGAGATTTAATGAAATAAAATTTTGCTTACAGACTTAGGAGACAAAAAATTAATTTATTTGTTTATGAAATTAGTATGGAAGCACAAAGTAGTGGAAAAAAGAGACATTGCATGCACATTGGTACTTAGAGAAAGAGAGAAATGAGAGAATGAGAGAAGAATGTTGGAAGAAGTACAGTACTGTCATCTAATTATGAAACTACAACAAGCTGCGGCAATTCAGGTGTGTGGAACTAGCAGAAAAACAAAATAGAATTATATATAGAATAGAATAGATATAGAATTATATATGATTATGATTCTTATAGGCTCTTACTCTGTAAGGTAAGGCTGATTCTGATCTCAATATGGAACCCTGGCTAGCCTCCAACTCACGGCAATCCTTCTGCCTCATCCTCCCAAGTGCTGGGGTTACAGGTGTGCACCTCCACACCCAGTTGCTATGTTTAGCTGGAGACAGAACCTGGGATTTCTACTTCCTAGGCAAGCACTATAATGACTGAGCCATGCCCTTGTTTCACTTTTTTTTTTTTTTTTTTTTGTACAAAGGCATCAAGATAATTCAATAGGAAATGTAAGGTCTTCTACCAAAAGGTGCAAGAAACTTGATACGTGGTTGGGGGAACTACGACATATGTGTAACAAAAAATTGACCTCAGACAGTACAGAAACTTAAGAGAATACTTTCATAACAGTGAGCAAGAAAACATTTCTTAGACATCACAAAGTTTTAAGAGATAGATAGTTATTTAGATATTATTTTCCAAATCAAATCTATGCAACAAAATAGGCATCATGAGAAAACTGAATTTTTCTTTCTTTTTTTTTTTCCAGACAGAATCTAACTCTGTGCCGCAGGCTGGTTCTAAACTTACTATGTAGCTCAGGCAAGTACTTTAAACACGGTGCCATTTTCTGAGTCCTGAAAATTGAATATTTCACTATATCATTTAGTGTCGGGAAATCAGTGAACAAGTTAAAAATTACCTACATTGATACTGGTAAAATTATTAGCAAAAAGAGTTTTTGGTAAAAATAAAAAAGTACTGAAACTTTTATAATTCTTTGAAAGGTTTATACAATTGTGTAATCATTTAGAAAAACTATTCAGCATCCTATTATAGCATTAAATACACACCCAGGTTTTTCTACTTCTACTTTAAGTACTTTTCAAAATTACATGAGATATGATTTTCAAACATAAAAGACTTGTATAAGAATGTTTATAAGAGTCTTCATTTCTAAACCACAAACCTTAATGGCTCAGCTTCCCATCAATAGCAAAATAAAGTTGTCTAAATTAGCCTATTGAATATGAATAAATAATAAAAATAATTAATGACTTACACTCACACAACACAATCAATCTCAGTAACATTATACCCAATGAAGCAAAAAGCCAAGAATAATGAAATTATTTAACATAAATAAATTCCTCTACTCACATAAAGTTCTAGAAGAGGTAAAAACGAATTATAGTCATAGCAATGGTAGGACTGTTTTCTCATTGAGGTAAACAATGACAGAGAGATAATTACAATAAATTTCTTCAAACTGATGGAAAGAGATGCTAGCTAGATATTTTGACTAGGGTAGCTGGTTTCATGGTTCTAAAAATATTCATTGAATATATTGTATATTTAAGTGTCTTCATTTCAGTACATGTGAATTTAGTTCATACCACAAAAAATAAAGTAGATATTAGGAGAGTTATCCCTGTGAATCTAATAATTTCAAGAGAGTGATTTCTATTTTTCAACTCTTTAAATCTGGTTTTAAGTGTGAGTTTTCACAGGAGTTGATTTTTTTTACAGTGTAACTAAAATGACATCATAATATTCCATACATTCCTCTTTGATGTGACAAGAGAATCAGATAAAAATGTTAGTAATTTTTGTGTATGTGTTAAATATCTAACACAAGGCCTAGGTCTTACTTGTCAAGAATTTTATCTGAGCTGTAACTTTAATCCCTTAAATATTTTTGAATAAATGTTGGTCAATGAAAATGTTATACTTATTGTGCAAGTGCATAGTTGTAAGTTATCAATTAAAACTCCTACATATTAGATATACTTTTTTGATTAAAAATGTGGAAGAGCACAATAACAGGATTGAGACTATATCACTGTCATTTGTCAAACTGTTAGAATGCATTTGTAAACATACTTTTCATTAACACAAAACTATCTGTACTTAACCAAAAACAGTTAAATTTATATTAGGACAACAGTGTATGTGAATTTGAGTCCCAAGCAAAAAACTCATGACCACAAAGTTATAAAATTAATATAAAGTAACATCTTGTGGAAATGTGTGACTGCAGAATTTAAGTGATTATTTTTCTTGCTAAGCTGTCAAAATCTCATCAGTTTTCTTCACTGAATGTCACGAGCCATCAAAGTTCCACAAACACCTTTCTAAATGAATATCTACTTGTGTCCATATGTAAGAGTCATACATTCTCCACTCTCATTTAATCTGTTCAAAGAAGTATTTTTTTTCATGAGTTGTATTTAATTCATCTTTCACTTATTTCACTGTTAACTTCATTGTGATTTGAGTTGTTTTTAACCTCTTCAGTAAAATTTCAGTCTATGGCAAACTTAAATACTGATTTCTGCACCTTGACGATAATAAATTACTTTCCTGCTGCTACGGTTTAGATCTCAAGTGTCCCTCCAAAGCCTCATGTGCTTGGATGCAGTAGGACATCTGTGGAACTGGGTGCTGTTTCAAAGTGATGACTGGATGAAAGGGGCTCATGCCTATGGCTTGAACTAGAGGAATCATATCAAATCGTTGAGATTCAAGGGTGCACAAGGCAGAGATTTCAAGTGTGTGTTGTTAACTTGCCTGCCAGGAAGTGAGGCAGAGGCACGCGCGCTGGGTGTGGGAGACCCGACAGACAGAGTTAGCTAAATAAAGGGAAAAAGAAGAAACACTGTGACGTCATCGTCCTGGGAAGGCTCAGTCCTTGGCCGCAGTCTCCAGACACCTTCTGCCTTCTACTCTGCGTCACGTCTGCCAGGCCTTTCTCAGCTCAGGCTCCCACATTATCTTCCCCATTTTTTTTCCAGCTGCCCAGAAATGGACTGTGATGCAACACTTTGAAGTCATAAACTAAAACAAATATTTTCTCCCTTAAATTGTGGGAGTCCAGTATTTTGCTCCAGCATAAAAAAGTAGCTAAAACAACCGTGTTAGACAAATTTGAACTATATTTCCATCTTCAAATTGATTATATGGATCTTTGTGATGCCTTGTTTTAAATATTTCCTTGCTATCATTTTGTGGAAGTGAGCCTTTTATGAACTCACAGGCTTAATGGATATAATTCTATGCTGTCAAATGAGCTTGTAATAACATGCTTGACTACAGTATTTGCATTTTCTTCTTTCTCTCTCTTGATTGTGAGCTCCATTGGAACTCAGACTTGTCTTACCCTCACCGTCTTTCACGCTTAGTATAATGTACTTAATGAGGATTTAAATGATGAATGTCTATGAAAGGAAGTAGCTATGTCATGAATTACTTTATGTGCTCTAATAGCAGTGTGTGAGAACATGAAAAAGAAATTTGAAGTTGGGAATTTTTATATATTTTACAAAATTTTCTTGAGTCTTCAGAAAATTTCTGCACAACAAAAAGAATCAACACAATACAGAAAAAAATGGCATATGTCAGTCTTGGTGGCACAGACCCACAAATTTCAGCGTTCAGAGCAGCTGAGGAAGGAGATCCCAAATTTTAGCCTAGACTGGACAATTTTAGCAATTCAGCAAAACTGTCTCAAAAAATTGACTATGAATGTAGCTCAAAGTGGACATTAGTGTCTTTAGTGCTACCGAAAGGAGAAAATATTTTATACAAACTAGAATATTATTCAGCCACAAAGAAGCATGGAACTCTGTCATCTATGAGATTTGCTTTACTGTGCTTGATTTAGTTAACCTAATACAACATCCTTTGTATTCATTAATATATCCATAAGTAACACTGTATCCATGTTGTCCTACCAGATATCAAAGAAATATGAAAATATAGATGGATTGGGTAAATTCCTAGGAAGATATAAATCTATAAATATAATGTCATAAGTAGTAAAAAATGAGTTAACCTATAGCAAGAAAAGTTCTTAAACATTTCTCTCTCTCTCTCTCACACACACACACACACGCACACACACAGTAAATAAATAAAGAAAACACACACCTAAGGCTGGGGATGCAGCTTGTTATTTAATTGCTCGCCAGCTATGATTCCCAGTACTGAAACAAACAAACAAGAAAACCTGGTAAGTATCCATATTTTCACTGGCTAATTATACCCAACACATTAAATAAAATAAAGAAAGAAAGAACTCACAAGTGTTTACCATAAAACTACAAACCTACGCAATCTATTCTTCAAGCCACTACTATTTTGTTGCTAAACTAAAATATAGAAATCATAAAAAATATGATCACTGGTCAACATCTCCAACATCCCTCATGAATATAAATGAAAACATCCTCAATAGACTATAGTCAAATAAACTGATTGTTGTAGCATGAATCTGTGGTCCATTTACCTTATAGGCTGAGGTAGATGAGTTCCATGATCCCAGAAGTTGGAGGACAGTCTGGGTGACATAGCAAGACCCAGTTTCAAAAAAGAAATCTATATTAGCAAATAAATCCCATAACACGATAGAGAGGATTGTATAGCATGTGGGTTTAACTATAAAGCCAGATGCCAAAATGGTTCAGCACTTCATAATCAATCAACACAAAATGTCATGCTAAGAGAACAAGTAATAAAAAATGACAATCTTAATAGATGTGTTAAAATGTTTGACAAAATCCAATTACCTTCTGTGACAGAAGACAGTGCAGTTGTGGGCAGTGAGGAATAGAGGGTCCCCCAGAGATAGAGAAGTTACTAGAAAGCAGGATTATAGAAAAGGCAGCTGACTAAAAGTCATGACAGTCTGTCTGTAGCTAACCCCGCTATTTAACGGATAAACATAAAATATTTAGAAGACAATAGGCTGAAAGATCTTAAGGGAAGAGTATTTCTTAAACTACTTTCAGGTGGGTTTCAGCAGGTGCATAAATGTGCAGGACACAGCAACGAGCCTTCACAAGCAAGCTGCTTAACATAAGACAACCCTTTACCCAGTTATGCTAGGCAGTGAGCCACATGGGACACCTACAAATCTGGGTCCCCCTTCTGACTAATAAGAGCTTTTCCCTTCTTCTTTCTCCTTCTATAATTGTCCCAATAACGTGTGCCTCCTGTCTGTCGTGATTTATTCTTCAAACTTGTAGACAAATGAACTTGGCACAAGAGCCCAGTGAAGTTGGGGCCTAGCAGCCGATTTCTAACACTTCCATGATAATAAATATTCCAAAAATGAAAAATGAATAGGGGTGTGTGTCCTCAAACTTTTAAAATATTTTGACCAAAATGTATTACTAGCACTATGCTGACAACTTCGCACCTAATCTCAGGGAAGATGCAATGATGCCTACGTCTCTATGGTATATTAAGCATTATAATGGAAATTACAATTAAGGACGTTAACGAAAATATATATGTCTTCAGCAAGGAAGGTTTCAGGATACTAGATTATTTACAGAAATAATTGTACTTTTGTATACTGATAATGAGAAATAGGACAACAAAATTAAAAATAATTCCATTTATAGCAGTAGAAAAATGAACAAAATTCTTAGGGAATTTTTATCAAAAGACTTTCAAGATTCATGCAAAAATGGTGCAAGCTTTCAAGGGAGATAAATGAAGAAGCTTCTAATGAATGAGAATATCTCCCATATTCATGACAGGAAGATTTAGTTTTGTTATTATGATAACAAATTTCTGCTGTATGTAATTGGTGCAAATCCCACCAAAAACTGAACTATTTTCTTTGCGAGCCAGCCACTATTTTTTCAACATTTTCAATTAAAGAACGCCCCCTTTAAACCACAGCTAGCATAGAAACAGTTACTTACAAACAAAGTTCATCAAAACTAAAAACTTGATGCTTCAAGGTTACCATCAAAAAGTAGAACTACTTTCTGAATGGCAAACAGTACATGTAAATTATATACCCGATAGGAGTTCTCCATCCTCCATATACAAATACCTCTAGAAATAAAGAAAATCTTTTTTTATATATTTTAAAGGAGGGATTCTTTATAGTTTTTTACTCTAATGAAGGCAAATACCCCAAAGGCACATGAATAATCTTTAGTTTCACTAGTTTTAGGAAAACACAAATCAAATCTACAAAGTAATATTGTTTTGCACTTGCTACGATTATTAAAGTAAAAAGACAGCCACTAAGTTCTTTGACATGGATGTAGATAAATTAGAATCCTCATATATTGTAGATTGGATTGTTAATTTGTGCATCTATGTTGGAAAATAATGTGGCTGCTTCTCAAACATTTAAGCATACAGTTATTGGATGATCTAGTTCCACACTTATGCATATGGCCATAATAAGTGACACTCTGTATTTTCAAAATTGTGCTTAAATATACCTTTCAGTATTATTCTTAATAACAAAGATGTAACAATGTAGAAAATAAACGAAAACA
Organism: Ctenodactylus gundi; assembly: GCA_004027205.1. Classification (NCBI taxonomy): domain Eukaryota; kingdom Metazoa; phylum Chordata; class Mammalia; order Rodentia; family Ctenodactylidae; genus Ctenodactylus; species Ctenodactylus gundi. Next base: position 193,205 of record PVKB01002654.1, on the reverse strand, counting down.
AAAACAATTTTAAAAATCTAAGAATTCTACGGGGCTGGAGGAATGGCTCAGCGGTTAAAGCGCTTGAGCAAGCGCTGAATCAAGCGCTAAGTACCCGCATTCGATTCCCCAGCACCACATAAACTGGGCGCGGTGGCGCACGCCTGTAATCCCAGCACTCGGGAGGCTGAGACAGGAGGATTGCCTGGAGTTCAAGGCCAGCCTGGGCTCTGAAGTGAATTCAGGACCAGCCTGGACCACAGAGCGAGACCCTGTCTCAAAAAAAAAAAAAAAATATCTAAGAATTCTATCAAAAAATACATACATAGAATAAGACTTTACTTAGATGAAATCTTAACACAGTGAAGTCTAAGAAGACAGAAAATTAATAGCTGTAAGACCGAGAAGGAGCCAATAAGGACTGAGTGTTAATGACTGCAAAATTTCTTTTGAGGTGAAGAAAATTTGCCAAAATTAGATTGCAGTGAAGATCATCCAGTTTGGATATGGTACTTAAAATCATGATTGAGTTTTATAGTATGTGAATTACATATTTCAATACAATTTTTATTTTTAAGTTGAACAATGTCCCATGGGCTTCTGCATTTCACCTCCTGGGATATATTTCTTTGGACCTTCAGGGCCTGCAACGATTTCTTTGCAGTCTCTCTGCTATATTATTTATTTCATAGATACTCTCTGTAGTTAGGGAGGTTGTACAGATATTCTAAAATTGGCAGATGATTTCCAGCTCAATTTTACCTCCCTGAAAAACCAATGGAAAGTTAGAAGGCAGTATGTGCCTGTCTCTGTGGGACTGGAACCATAGGGGGCATCTGCATATCCTGTGGAACCAATATTACTCACTACCAAATCTGGTGGTTTCTTGGGAGTAATTCCAGCTTTCAGGCCCTAAAGGCAGTAGCTCTTCATGTTGGAATTGCTTTCTAGGTGAGTAATTATATTGTAGGCATTCTTGTTTTAACAAAATCCTTGTTTTAAAATCCTTTTGTTTTGGAGTATTAAATGTATTAGCTTGTACTAATCCAATGCTATTAATGTGGTACTTATTACACGTTGTATAACAAGTAACAGTATAAGTACGTATAGAATTCTTTATAAAATAATACGTACTTTGATCAAGATAGTATGTTCATTGCAAAATTAGTGCAAAAAAAGACATATTAAGATTCACTTACAACTTGGGAACAACAGATGATGTGCGCTTTTTGTGTATATTTTTCAGGACAAAATATATGTTGAATTAGGGAGGCTGTTAGGCATAGTTTAAAATAAATTATTTTCAAAACTTTATGGACATTGTTTTTTGGAATCGCAGAAATGTTTTCCGATTTGGAATTGGCCATAGGTCCTGTCAATCATTTAATAATAAAAATAACAGATTCTACCTTTGTCTTTTTAACTCCTATGAATCGCAATAAAGCATATATGCATATTCAGCGTACTTTGAATAGGAAATTGCACATTTGAATTGATTTGATTTGATGTTTTTGAGAAAGGGTCTTACTGTAGCCCAGGCTTGTCCTGAACTCAGCATGGAGTCCAGGCTGGTCTTGGACTCACAATAACTCTCTTGTCTCAGCCACCCAAGTGCTGGGATTACAGATGTACACCATCATGCCCAGTTTATGCGGTGCTGGGGAATCAAAACCAGAGCCTTGCACTTGATAGGCAAGGACTTTAATCTCTGTGCCATTCCTCCAGCCCTTTGTAGAGAGTTTCTGGTACCCAGGCTGCAGCGTATGTTTCTCCCGGGGAGTTCTAAGAGTCTGTACTGTGCATGGATGGGGAGTTATAACTCCACACTGTATATTTGTTACTGCCTAAAACTGCTACATACTAACAAGAATAAAACTTGCTTCCTTGATTTGATTTTGCTAGTGTTTCTATTATAATCATTTATAAACCTGTGCTTTTTAATGTCTTTTCTCAAATTCTAAAGTCGTGTTCTTTGCTGAATTTCAGGAAAAAAATCTGTTTCTTTTCTGTAGTAATATAAAAAATGTTTTGAAGTAGTAATCCATTTTCATGGCATTAAGATATCTTACAATTCAAGGCCCTGTCATGAGCTTTGTTAATCAGAAGCAATACATAGCTTTACAACATGCTATTTTATCTTTTAATGTAAAAATCTCCACTTCTACTCAAAGGTACAGCGATTCTGCTCATTTACATTTGCCTTTAGGTGCAAGTCACTGCTGTTCAAGCTTCACCTTCAGAATTACAAAATGAAGCAAGATGAGGTAATTTCACCCATCTGATTTGACAAAGCCAACACCTCTAAATGAAAATAAAGAATAAACAGGCAATGATAGGCAACTATAATGGAAAAAAAATACCTTGGGATTTTCCCTGTAAACCACCCCCCCCCTTTTTTTTTTTTGTTCCTTAAAACAAAGCCTGTGTTTTGTTCCTTAAAAATTTCAAATCGGGTTGGAGGAATAGCTCAGTGGTTAAAAGAATTTGCCTTCAAAGTAGCTGGGTCTGATTACCCATCATCACATTATGTGAACATGGTGGTGCCCTCTTGTAATCCACCCCCCCCCAAAAAAAAAAACCTTTCAAACCATCTTTCAATAAATACGAGGCTCTATACAATCAGAATAGTCCATCATGTATTAAAATTTCTTGTTTCCCAGAGGGTTGTTGATTATCTTCACATACTATTTCTATAACATAAATATAGCTCACATCATTGTTACCAGGACATATCAAAACTGCTTTAATGTGTTATTAAACATAATTTACTGAAGGGGCTGGAGAAATGGTACAGCTGTTAAAGCTTTTGCCTTACAAGCAAGAGGGCCGGAGTTCAATTTCTGAGCACCGCAAGTAGCTAGATGTGGTGATGCATACCTGTAATCCCAGCCCTCAGGAGGCTTAGCGAGTAGATATGTCTTCACTCCGAGGCTAGCCTGGGCTACACAGTTAGTTCAGGACCTTCCTGGGCTACATAGTGAAAGCCCAGCTCAATAAATAAATAAATAAATAAATAAATAAATAAATTTACTCAAGCGATGTTCACATATATAAAAATGGTACAAGTAAATAGTAATTATATATACACATAGTTCTATCTAAATCTGGTCCCTGTAATCTGTCCTCATTTGCTACTACAGTTTAGGCTGGATATTTAGCTGAAAACATTAACAAGGCACTCTGGAAAGCAATATGAAAGACTGTCAAAGACTGAAAATAAATATCCCCTTCGATTCAGTGATACCTCTTCTGGAAATTTTCACTGAAGTATAAAAACAACACATAACAGAGATACACGTACATCCATGCTCATAGCAGCGCAAGTAACAATAGCTAAAAGGGGATGATATCCAAATACCCATCAACAGATCAATGAATACATATATTGTGGTATTTATACACAATGGAATACTACTCATCTATAAAGACAGATAAGTTCGTGGCTTTTGTAGGTAAGTGGAGGCAACTTGACACCGTCTTGCTTAGTGAAGTGAGTCAGAAGCAGAAATATTGAAATATTGAATGGTCTCTCTGATATGAGACACCCAGATCACAGTTACGAAGTGACAATCCTTTAAAGTCATGATCTAATGTCAATGGTGTAACGTTTTTTTTCTTACTAAATGCACATTGTTTAACAAATAAACAAAATTTTCCATTTTTTTATTTAACATGCAACAATATAGACTGTATACACAATTTATGTTTAAAAGTAATAGTACATATCACATATCAACATTTTGAATTCTTGGAAGTATTCTTTGGAATACTTACTGTGGAAGAAATTAATTAACACATGCTCTTTGTTTATATGCTCACACACACATACGCACTAGCACAGAATCCCAATCATGCCAGGAATGCATAGAAGAATGAAAAGACCATCAGCTTGTGGTAGGCCTACACTGAAGTCCTGTCTCTAGCAGTGGAATACTCATATTGTCTGGAAATTTCCATACTATGAGCATCATGTGAAAAATCAAGATATTAAATATTCAGGGTAATACAAATCAGGTAAAAATAATGCAATATTAGTGACAACACATATAAAATATTAAGCATATATTAAACAACTGATACACTTTCAATTAAGACTCGTTATCAGTATTTAATCAAGTGCTCATTGTGCCCTGGTAAATAAATCACATACGTGTAGCTTCAAGATATGCAAATGAAAAAAATATATAATCAAAATTTCCTAGAGATACTCTATCATCTGTGAATGTTACAGAAATAATCTGTCATGCTTTTGCCAATTTATAGAAATAATTTTAAATATTTGTTGTCTTTGTTATTATACAATATTAAAGAACAAAGAATATATGATTCAGTTTTGATTTCAGAGTTTCTGATTTCTCCAGCATTGTCCTTTGAGGAATAGTTCTGTAAATGATAAATGGACAAATAAAATCAAACAGCAATAAACAAATCTCGGTGACTTTCCCTGTGATTTATGCCAAATATCTCTAAATCAACATTAAATGCTTCACTTATGACACCTCTGTCAACAAAAAATTAAGATAATTCACTGCATTGCCCAGCTTATACAAGGTAGAAAGTGACTGGAAATACAAATTCAAAGAATGCACTAAATTTATCACCCTGTTATTATTGCTTTATTGTGTGCATGTGTGTGTGTAAGTACATTCAAGCCAAAAAATTACGGCTTCAAACAAAAACTTATTTTTTTTTAGTTCTTGTTAATTTTCATGTCAAAATAATAGATCTTCAATGATTCAATGGATTTAGAGACCGTTTCCAATGTTCTTTCTAACCTATTTTCAACTTATTTGCATATTTAAATCATACCAACTTGATGCCAGCCTGAAAAAAACTAAGAAACAGCTCTTTCAATTGGAACGCAAATGGAAGGTATACCAATCAATGTGTCTTTTCAAACCTAGATCACAATTATTTCATAGAACTTAATGTGAAAAATAATGGAAGCTGCGGGGGGTGGGCCAAAAGAAGAGAGCGAGCAGTCTTGCAACTTTGCCATGACATGTATGTGCACAAAATTCTCAAGATCAATATGATCTTCAAATTTGCACGCACGCACGCACGCACACACACACACACACACACACACACACACACACACACACATATATATATATTGGGAAAAAATCTTGGCCATGACAAAACAAATTCAAAACCAAGCAGAGAAATATTGAAGTTAAAATATATTAAGGTCAAACATAAATAAATAAAATAAATTTGCAATTTCCTTTTAGGTTTTCAAAGACTGTTTGACATTCTGACACTTTATTTCTTTTGCACAGAGTACACGTTACCCACACATGGGGTACACACATGTGTACCTTCATATGTGCTGTTTTGGTCACCAGGTTCAGAACCACTACTTATAGAGTACTCAGAGTAATCAGTTGTCTGAGATTGGCATAAAAGGTGAGATATTTGCATCATTAAGATTCTCAATGGCCAATATAGTCTTTAGTGTATTGGCTGTACTTACAGAAAATAAGTTGCTTAATTTTATATACTTTAATTGCTATTTGGGTGTCTATCTTAAATGTGTTAAAGCCCAACATTCAAAATATCAGAAATATGTGTCCATTATTTTCTTGTATAGTATCAATTATCATAATTTGAATAGAAACCTATACATATTATTCACATCTGTGTGTCCTTGTTTATAAAATATTTCTTTTTCCGGAGTAGCAGATTTTCAATCACAAATTATCAACCAAAGCAGAAAAGCTGGCCTACTTTCATCATGTTTCACCTTTCAGCATGTGTCTTAATCTTTAATTATCTATTTCACTGCATACTAAGAAGAGGATCAATGAAGTTTTTAGATTAGTAAACATATGTGAGTATTAACATGCAATAGAATTGTATTATTCTGTGTGCTTTCTCCCTTGAAGTTTTTATATTATATTACTGAGAGTATAAACAAGTGAATGATTGTTGATACATATTTATACTTCATAGAGCACATTCCTGTCATGAACAGGTAAAGAGACAAAAAGAAGAATGAACTAAAAGCAGGAGGCAAAGACTGGAAGAAGAGGGATGAGCCAGGAGAAGATGAGGAACACAAACATCAAATTCTTCCTAGAACAAGAGTGGAATTGTGATCACTTCAAAAGCTTTGTTCAGCATAGTGTAATTCATTTTGCATTTCTGGCCTGCAAGACTGTAAGAGAATAAACTTTGGCTATAGTAAGAAACAAAATTTGATGAATTTGTTTATATAAGTCACATTAAATTGGTATGCATCTCTCTCAATCCCACCCATGATCTCAGAAGAGATCCCGGACAGCCAACTGCAGAACACTTGGAAATTGAAATGCTGGTATAGTTACAAGATGAACAGTCACTGTGCTTCTGTTGCATTCTGGGATGCATATTTTAAGATGGTGGAAAAGAACAACATAGATGCAAATAAGACACTGTATAGTTCACTTTTTTCTTCTTGAAAAATGTGGGTTATAGTAACAGTACATACTTGTCTTACACAGTAGCAAACAGCCCAATGTCTCAACAGGGTTGGAGAAAGAAATGATTTGGTAGATGGAAAGAAGAAAGTCATAGTTAAACACCATGAGAGCAGACATGGTAATTAAAGCATGAATTGTTGGTTTTTATCACACATCAATATCAACCAATAAAATAGCATAGAAAGAATCAAAGAACAATGAGCTAGACTAAGTGAATTGAACAACTGACCATCTACCCCCAAAACGGTATAATGGTTGCAAAAGTAGAGTAGCCATGTTGACTGTTGAAGGGATTGTGTGAACTTACTGAAATTGGAAAATGCCCAGAGAAAAGCTTTCAGATGTGTGTTGTTGATTTGTGCACCAGGAAGTGAGGGAGTGTGCCCAATCTAGGTGTGGGTGGCCCAACTGGCAACTTGAATTCAATAAAGGAGGGAAGAAGAAACATTGTTGCAGCGTTTCATGGAAAAGCTCTGTCCTTGCCTGAGTCTCCTGACATCAGCTTGTTCCTGCATTCACTACTCTGATCTCCACTGTCATGTCACATCAACCTCCATCGTCGTCTTGCTTGCTTGGACAACGGTCACTGTCAGGGTCACTCAGGCTGTTTTCCAGTCGTGGAATGGTGTCTGTCAGGAACAAGATTGAGCAGTTATTAGACTCTCAAGCTGCGGCCAATTTGGAGTATTCCTCTCCTCAGACTTGTAAGTCCTCCAGATATATTGCCCTTGCTTCTATAAATTCTATTAATTGCCTTTCTTAGAACCCTAACCATCTATATTGATAGATATAATTTATGTAGGGAACCAACAGCACAGATTCTCACCAATACCATGCTTTTTAATGCTGCCCCTAAAGTTCCAAAAGACAGACAAAAAATAAATAAATAAAAAATGTTGAAGCTTTTTTAAATCCACTTTTCTAAGTTTTCCTTTTTAAACATTCGATTGTTCTTTAATTTACTTCAAAGCATATTTCACCTTAGGCATTTGAGATTCTAAAACTCATTGACTTTTTTCAAACTTTCAGAGAACAGAGAAGTTCTAATTGGCTGAGGACTAGGGCAGGCCAAATAAAGACAAATCCTGAGAACGAAACCTTAATAGGGAGCAAATTCGGAGGGGTTAATTGTCCGGGTTCCCTGGCCACCGTTGGCCACAGGCAATCAGGAACCAGCAAAGTTTGGGGGAACAGGGTCTGGAGAGGCATGAGTATGACAGAGTCACATCCGGGAGGCTGAATCAGTGTCATAGGTCCTTTACTGGAGGTGAGGGCCAGGCTTATAAGCAGTTTAAGGGAGTTGGGTCAGCCAGAGTAACAGGGCAAGGGTCCTTTACTGACTGGAAGGATTTTGGGATCTGAAAGTAGCCTAATTTGCATGGCAGTTCTGACCGCGTAATTTGTGATAAAGGTCTGGAAGCAGGGGAAAATTAAGAATTTAGGTATGTTGCTACCTGAGCTGCAGCCCATCCTGGGCCTTGGATAAAAGGGAGAGGCTCCGCTCCTGACAGTCTTGAGAAACGAAATTATGGGGGTATGAGCCTCCTTCTATCTACAATCATCCCATTCTTAGTCAGGGTCCCACACTTGATGACCAATTTAATTGAATTAAGACAGTTGGAGAGATTGTTGGTCTGTGAGGGGCCTAACCTCATCAGTATATTAATCACTTAATGAGTTCCTAGTTGAATGGGCTGCTGGAAGGCGACACTAATTGAAGGAAATAAGTCGCTTCAGGCTTGTCTTTGAAGGATGATTTTTGACCCCCTCAGGCTCTTCTCTTCTCACTCTGGTTCCTGGCTACTGCATATGAGCACCAATCTTTGGCCATCCCCTGTGCAATAAGGTTTCTGCTTTAGAGCCAGCCTGTCATTAACCAAAGCCTCTGAAACAACGAGCCAAAATAAATCTTTCCTCCTCTAAGTTTCCCCCCGCCCCCATGCATTTGGTCACAGCAATGAAAAGCTAGCACCTAATGACTAGGTCATGCAAGAACTATATTTCACCACGGGAACTCCTAATGATTTCTAACTTATTTTGTCCCCTCCAGAAGCTACTAAGCTACCGTTCCTATAGCTAGCAGGGTCGCCTGGATATTATGAGTTTCAGGCTGCAAGGGAAGTAGAGAGTGAGATGGGGAAAAGAAGGTAAGATGAAACACCACAAACTTTCTATCTTATTGAATTTCAACCGTTTTTTAAATAAGTGTTTCCTCAGTTATTTAACAACTTGCAATTAATTTTCAGAAATTTTGAAAGTTGATTTTAAAGCTTAGGCCTGTGTTCTTACCACGTTTAGAGAGGGCTGAATTTTCAGCGTATCTTTCTGACTCTAAACTTACTCTAAACTTTGCATGTTTCCACGCTAAGTTTCCACGCTGATTTTAAAAATAAGATTGATGTTTTTGTTCTTCCTTCCTAAATTACACTTTAATGACCATGTGTAATTGGTAAGGTCTCCTCTCTCGTTTTGATTAGAATGTTATAATCAGGAAATTGATAGGTAACCTGGTTTCATTTAATTTAATGTCAACTTTCTGAAGTAACACTAATGATACTTCTCTGAAGTTTTGAGAGATTTTTAAAAATTATTTATGCCAGGCACCTATTTGGGTTTTCACATTTTTAATAAGTTATCAATTATTTATGTGGTTTAGTTTCTACTGTTTCAGTTACCTGCTGACAAGATATTCTGCAAGTATTATTACATGGAAAAATTACAGAAGTAAAAAGCATTTGAAAGTTTTACATTGCAGATCATTTTGATTAGCAAGATGACATTTTCTACCACCCTGTATGAGATACGGCTCATCATTTTCTTCAAATCCTTGCCCCATACACTTCCATCACATGAGCACCTAGCTATCTCTGATTATATGATTAACTATTGCAATATAATAGTGCCTGTACTCACTTAGTCCTTATTGTATTTAGTAGTGGTCCCCAGTGGAAGAAGAACTTCTGGAAACTCAAATAAGCTAAAGAGAATCCAAAACCATTTCTCTAGGTAAACCATGAAATACAGTAAATACAACTATGATAGTTTTGCATGAGAAAGAACATAGTAACATAACTTTATCACATTATATTTTTACAATTGATATTTTACTGTTGAGTATTATTGTTTAGCACTTACTGTGCTTAATTTGAAATTAAATTTTACCATAGGAATCCATGGAAATCTGTAGAAGACATGAGGTTCAGCTGTATTCATGGCATTAGGCAACGATTGGAGCTGTGGAATATACACCACAAATAATTAGGACACTAAAAGGCAACATTAGTTAATTTTGACATAAAATCATTATATACACAAAACATCATGGAAATAAAAATGAATAATAATTTATCAGTGAGGCATTCACTATTGAAAGGATGGATTGCTTTAATGTCCCTGAACAAGAAACTTAGGACAGACTTTATGGATTCTAGGAAAATATTCTCAAAAATTGAGCTGGTTTCTTGTTCTGTGTCGATGAGATTTATGTAAACAGACTGCCTATCACAGTTAGCAAATTAAAGTACCGCAATCAAAGACTGAAGCACACTGTCATTTACTTGGAAATATTCCCACAGATCATCGGTGAGGCTCTGTAAGGGAAGTTTCCATAAATGGTATTCTTGATGGTACAAAGAATATTACTGTGTTTTTAAACTTAGAATTTATAGAAGAAAAAAAGTAACTCAAAAACCTAGATTGTGTGCTGGAAAAATTTGGTAATTCCACTGCCCATTTAACTTAAGAATTTCTCTCCAATGTTTGAAAAAAATTAGGTATACAAACCTTAATTCAACTCATACAAATATGAAATGCTTGTTTCTTCTACTATAATATATACATATTAAGATATAGGGAAGCATTGCAAAATAATTTGATAGGCAGATTTTTTTCTTTCTATTCTGTGTTTCAGAAAATATTGAGTATTTTATGAAGGCATTAATAGACCTTGATTTTGTGGTGTGGAGCTTTAGTTATACTTATTATTACTCAATTAGATATTGTATTCATTTGTTTTAATCTAAATAAATATCAAATAATCAAATTCATTGTTTTCACATTTATTCATTTATAACATTATATATTGTTTGGCTTTTTTGTGGCACTCTGGATCGTTTTCAGAGTGTTTCACTGAGCTGCATTCACAGCCTATTTTTTACTTTTGGTTTGAGACAAAGTCTCACTAAGTCACATAATTGTTCAGGCTGGGACAATCTTCTTACATCAGCATCCAGAGTTCCAGGACCATAGGCCTGAATCGTGGGCCTGGAAACATGACATTTTTAAAAAGCTAGAGTTATAATTTCTTACTTCTTCCCTTTTTTTACTATCTTTAAGATGCTTTTTTACACTTTATTCACAATTCTAAAATTTGTAACATGAGTTGATACTTCAACTAGTTATAATTCTTTCATTTTGTTAGAATTGTATAATGCCATAAATCTAAAAAGGGACCCTTAACAACTAATTCTTGACTGCTTTATAAATAGCCTCAGAGTGGTCTGAGTTCAGTGATCTTTGCAAATTATTTTTTCCTTTGGGCTTTGAGAAATTTTCTATTTTGTGAGTTTTTGCATACCAGATGTTGCATTTTCACTTAAATGAAAATGTTCCTACTCATGTCATTCTTTCCAATCAGAGTATCTTTTGCACCAGTGTCTTCTGGCAATTTTATTACATTTTTATTTGCTTTTTATATCCTGCAGAATTTTTCCCATGAAAAATAAAGGTCACATTTGAGATGTGGGTTTAAGCTCACCTTGCTTTGTAAAAGAAATTCTTCAATCATATGCTAAAATATATTTTTACTCTAATACTTATTAATTAAGTAACAGAAATGACTCATGAGTTGACTTTTTCTCTTTAATTATTTTCTATTTAATTTTGTTATTTTAAATATACAATATTTAATTTGAAACTTCTATATTATTTTAAATTTTGAACGTTTCCATTTTACTCTTATTTTCTGAAACACAAAATACTTGAAAAATTATAACTTTATTATCTATAAGTTAAATTTAATCTATCACATACTTTATCTGATATGGAACATCTCTACCTAAAATTTTTCTTCTGTAATTTGCATTGAAATATTTAATTTTGCAACATGTTCATTTCTTTTGAAATTATCAATCTGATGTACAATACTTGTCTGGATTATGTTTCTGCTTTGAATATACTAGCATAGTTTTCATGTTCCTTTATTTTATGATATTGGTTTGATCTTGACCTTCTGTTTTTTGAAAAATTATGATGTGAAGAAGTAAATAACTCAGACAAAAATTCTCAAAAAATAAAAAATAAAAAATGTTCCAATATGATAGCTTTATCTGCTAATCTGGAAATACTACACCTCTCAAATATCCCACTTTCCTTGAACCAGGTCTATCATGATAAAATTTGAAATTTTGAATATATATTTTTCCATATAAATAATATAAATATACATGAAATACATATATCCACTTATACTTCTCAGTTCATTAATTCAAGCCAATACAAAGGTTCTCTAGTTTAAGAATTGAAGCCAAACTGGCAAAACGAATGTTATTTATTTTTTAGCATGTCTCCTCTAACATTCTGAATAAGGAACAAGCATATGGGAACAATTTCGGTACTTTGACTCTGTCCAAATGAGTGAATTTTCCCTTTTTAAAAAAATTTTCATTTCTAACTTCAAAAATGTGCTATTCATTATTAGAAAAACTTGTACTCTGTGACATGCAGAAATAGGTGAGGGGTCACATTTATTGGGAGAATTGTGCATGTGATTGTATATTTCCTTGCACTGTATTCATGTTACTCTGAGAAAGTGGGTCCCTGAGAGTGGGGTTGGGGGTGCTATTACAACTGGCTCTTTCGGTCAGCTGTAGCCAGCCTAATTGTAAAATCATTGTCACTCATTCAGAAATAATCCAATACTCTCTTTCTTTCAAGCACTGAAAAAACTGGTTATTTTTAATATCTTGCTACTTTAAATTGTTTTTAAAGGTTTTAGGCTTTTGTGAGTGCAATTAAATCACATTATTGATAATTATTGATAATTTTACCGATGTGACTCCATTTCCTCTTTCAGAATACTGAATATCAGTTCTCCTTAAGCATCTTTTTCTCTCTCTTAGAGGTACTAGCGTACTAGCATGCAAATTCTAGCAGATACAAAAAAAAAGGAAAAAAAAAGCTTTTTTCAGGCAACTAAAACTACTTTTGTCTGTTTCTTATTAAAATCACATTTTTTGCTTTATTATTTTTTGTTTTTTTACTCTTCTCCATTGGAAATTTTACTTACTTCTGGAAAGTTCTGGAAAGTTCGAGCTTAAGAACTTAGTTCTGTGGATTCCATGCTTGTTTACTATCCATGGCTAAGTAGGCTGCTATGCTTGTGCAATGGACTGTAGGCACTCCTCCCATTTCACATGGTAAAATCCTAACATTAACTATAGTAATACAAGGGGTAAAATCTTTCTGTTGCATGTGGTATTAGAGATTAAACTCAAAGACTTCACAAAGAAACATACTCCCAAAGTCCATTCCCTCTCTTTTAAATTGATTTTTAAAAATTATTATTTTAATGTTGATTCTCATTAAGGCTCTGATTTGCTCAATCTATTAATTGATGAGAAGTGATTCCTTGTGAACGGGTTTAGTGTCTTCTTAAGGAGATCTTAGAGATATATAATGTTTGTCATGTCAAAGGAACCACGTACGAGCCAGAAAGTGGATCCTCATCAATAAATGGATCTGCCAGTGCTGTGGTCTTGTACTTCCCACCCTTGAAAACTGTGAGATACACATCCATGTGTACATAAATCACCAAGTCTACAATGTTTTATTATAGCAGATAAAATTGACATAGATAACATTGTGGCTTTCCCCTTAGCAATTACCAGTTTTTATTTAAACGGCTTTTCAAAAAGATCATGTGTACCTTATTGGTCTTACAACTGCAGCAATAGCAAAGTAAGTAAGGTGTATAATTCGTAGTGAAAGAAATCTATTTAGCTCACAGATGTAAGGTTGCAGTAGCATGGTGCAGCTTCTGTGTGTCTGTGGGCCTCTGGTGACTGTCCCATGCTGAATGAGAGTACTATGGCATAGTGTATGTGAAATAATTACTTGTTGAGACTGAGAGCTGGAGATATCTGAAGGGTCAGGCTTCCTATCTTTATTTTAATGCATTTTTATAAGAACAAAATCAGTCCAGTGACAAGCAACAACACCCCCTCAAGTTGACTTCCTCAGTGCGATGGCCTCCATCACCTAATTGCCTCCCAGGAGATCTCATCTCTTAAAAGATCAACTTCCTCCCAACATCACTACACTGCTGAGCCAAGTTCATGACCTTTGGGGTTACACCCTCAGATCACACTCCAACCGTAACACACACACTAGGGGTATACAATAAATTATGCATTGGTGAGATCTGAATATACGTCCTCACTTAAGAGAATCAGTGCACACTCAGAATAAATACTGTGATTTACTGGGTCACTCCTTCCTCTGACAATCAAGGCTGTGCTGAGAATGTGAAAACATTGAATCTGTGTCCAACTCCTCTGCAATGCTTCCTATCATAACACTCGTTGTTTATGACATAAAAATCGATAAAGAATCATTTTTCATTTATTCTCATACTTGACACTAAATGATTTAGAGTTTGACTAAGGCTTTCACTACAATGAATTAAGTATATAAAAGGGTGCATATTTTGATTACATCACTAGATGATCCCATAGTAGATGATTTAATGAGTAAAATATGAATATTTTGAATCTCTGGATTGCTTTATTTAACTTCCATTTTCAGGTTAACATTAATAACATCTTTATTAACTTACTTGCCTGCATGAAATACCCTATTCTTTAGGTAATGTGATTAGTTTTATCTGCAGTTTCAACCTTGGAAGTACTTTCTAAGCACTTTCTCGAACCTACTTTTGAGGTTAAGTCATTGTGTCATTAACATTTTAAAAAGACTAAATGGAAAAAGAAGCTCATAAAGCCCAGACATCTTTGTCACTGATATAATAGGACAATGAGACAATTTCTCTCCTAAGAACCAGATGATATTTCTGTCTGTTCTGTGTTGGCTCATTTATCTCTGTAACATTGATGAATTCATTTTCATGACAATACTTGTTCTGAATAATGAAAAGCTGGAAGAGAGACTGATGGTCAAGATGGAATATTTAAAATACCTCTTCCAACAATGACTAAACATAATTTTTTGTGATTCACCACTGAGATGATCGATTGTTTTGAGTGAATAAAAATTGTAATATGACATTTTTCAGCCACATTACAAGTCATTTAATAGCATAATATTTAAATTTTCCACATCACTATATCCTCTTAAAATATTTATGTGAAATACAAGGTTTATTCAACTTCTAATTTGTTAATAATTTGAATATACACTAGAACGTCTACCTGTTGAAAGATAACCTTTGTAAAATAAATCCACTTTTTCTTGTTTGCTCATTTCCAAGTATGTTTATTAATTAAATAATTTTTTATTTATAAAACCATTTTAACATTATTTAAATAGTCCTTCCATATTTTCATTTGCCTGTAAAATTCCTGAAGATGTTAGTGGAGCCTAAAACTTTGTATTTTTAACAAGCACTTTCAAGATTCACACTGGTTAGTAAAGTCATGACGATCTTGTTCCACAAAGTTTTTATTCTTGGAATGGATTCTGTTATATCACAATGAAAATATATAGAACTGTGAAATAATTAATGCTTTAAATAATGTGACACCTCTGCATAGTTTTTATGAGCTTCTACATGAAAATGTGGATATATTAGTGAGCTACTTTGAACTCATGACCTCACTTTATCAGAAAGAAGGATTGCTGGTTTCCCTTCATCATTATCTCCGCACCTCTCCCTTTGTTCGTTTGTTTTGTGGATTTTTGTTTGTTTTTATCTGTTTGGTGGCACCAAGAATTTGCTCAGGCTTTACCTATGCAATATCTTTTTATTTTCAAAAATATCTTCTCACTCTCCATAATTATCCATTTGCACAGACAATGAAAATGAATCACAGATTGGCAAGGAGTGCAGCCAAGATTTTAGAAGAAATAATTCAAGGAGCCATGGCTAGAACTTAAACAGCATATGAATCTAATTTCTTTAGGTTACATTGCTTAATTTTAAAATGCAAGTATTAGAGCTATTCTAAACTTAGAAAATGACAGCCACATAGGCAACTCAAGATTTGATGGAGGAAAAAATACTATGTAAAAGATCCAATTCATTAGAAATTTCTGTGCCTACTACTTCATTTATCTTTTCTTTTTCTTCTTCTTTTTTTTTCTTTCCTTTGTTGTTGTTGTTGAGACAGGGTCTTGCTCTATAGTCCAGGCTGGTCCTGTACTCCCTACAGAGCCCACGCTGATCTTAGCCTCTCGGCAGTCCTCCTGCCTCACCTCCTTCCCAAGAGCAGAGATTACAGGACTATGGCACCACACAGACGCCCAGATACTTAGGGCTTCACAGGGCACTTGCTAGGCAAGCGCTTTAATCACTGAGTAGCTCCGCTACTACTTTTCCCTAGCTGACTTATGAATATAAGTATGAAGGCTTTAAAAAGTTAGTCTCATTCATTTCTTGGTGGCTTTATAGAAATTTCTTGGAATATAGGCATAAGCTTAGAGTATGCTAGATATCGCTACATTAAATAGTCAAAATAAAGATAACTAAATAGATAATAAAGGGTGAAGATCACTATCGTCTCTCAAATGAAAAAAAAAGGAGGAATCGATATTTAAAGAAAACACACAGGGAAACAATATGAAATTGCCCCCATGGTCATTACACAAGGCTGAAGGTTACCTGGGCTATTTACTTTTGATCAGATTGCTTTGGCTGTGTCAGTGCTTCCTGGATGTGTGACCAGTGTGACCACACAGGATTCTGTGTTTGGAGTTTAAAGTAACATAGAGGTCATTTTGAAATCCCCAGTAAATTCAAGCTTGAATTTGCGTTCAGTATGTGATATCTGGTCAGATTACAACAAATGCCCCTGTACTGGGACCCACAGACCCACTTCCCGCCATTGCCTTGAGTCACTCACTCCCCTATGCACTTGCACCTGGGCCCTTTGGATTCTTACTCTCCAGAGACTGATCGAGGAAGTAACTAAAGACTCATAGCTCTAGATCTGGTTTCTGCAGAGATCACTTACTCACTCAAGTCTATGTTTATTTTTTTTTCCCTGTCGGCTGTGCAGCCTTTTTCCACCCATGTTTCTACTCCCAGTCCATTCACTTGTTCACTCTAAATAAAGTTTTTAATCAAAAGTGCCCACTAATTTTAAAAATGTTTAGAGTAGTAACAATTTAAAAAACATAAAAAGTCATATGAGGCCACAACATTCTGATCAATCAATAAATGAGCAATAATGTGCAACCAAAGCTTCCTTGCTTCAAATATCTCAAGTACTTTTGCTGTCTCCAAGTGGATGCAGAATGACAAAAATTAATATGAACTGTACCTAAGAATCCCCTTTTCTACCTTAGCATTGTAAAATATTGAAATTCATTGCAATGCAATTTCTAATGCTGTTTGTTGGAAGGTAAGATAACTAATGCTGTTTGTTGGAAGGTAAGATAACTCTTAGGAAGATAGCCTTAATTTTTTTAAGTCAATGAGAAACTGAAGAAGGAGAAGACTTAAATTCAAATCCAGGTTATAAATTTACTGCTGGAAGATCACTGCCAAGTTTGGTAGCATCTCGAAGACTCAGTTCCTTTTTCTGTATAATACTGAGAATAACATTTCTCACATGGTTGAGAATAAAATATCACATGGATATTAAATTAGCGTATAATAGGAAACACAAAAATTTTATTATTCATTATAATTTCTTACCTTCAAAATTCTTTATAGAGGACTGGATGAGACTAGAAATTGATGTTTTATAATAGGTCTTCTTTCCCAGGTCTTAGAATGGCCAATTGTGAACATTTGAACTGGCACCATAAAGTACCAACAACTTACAGTTAATTAACTCAGAATTATTATCTTCTAACAACGTAATATGTAAAAAATGTACTTAATCATATTTCACTTAATATTATAACCGTAACATTTCCCACACCGCTGAATTTTCTCCAATATTGTTATAAAAAAGAACAGAATGAGGTACTAATTTAAATTTTTCGATTCAAATAATGCAATTGTTTTCAAATTTTCTTTTGTAGGCAAAATAGCAATGAACTCTTTAGGGCAAGACTTTATGGAAATATGATTAATTATTTGTACCTATCTTAAATAGTATAATTACTAAAGTATGCATAACCAAAATAAAGTTGTGTACCTAACCTTATTTGCTTTATTTTTTTTTTTTAGAGGACAAGATAATCAACAAAATCAAACCCCATCAACATAGTGCTTGCTACACTCAAATTTAAGTTCTATTTGAGGACCATTAAAAATTTCATTGAATGCACTAGATAATTTTCAAACAATATTAAGCATAATTGAGATAATACATTTTTAACATCTTATGTTAAAGAGAACAACTGAGTCAGCCAATCAAAGAATTCATAATGTTGACAAATTTAAGAAAATTAAATTAAATGAAGCGATTCTAATATTTTTTACAACTCATGAAGTAGTGTGAGGCACAGTTTGAGAGTAAGACGTTAGAAACATTATGTATATCAGAATATTTGCAATTTTCTGGTAACATGGTTCTGTCACTTATTTGTTTAAAGCTAGGTAAGGTAAATTAAGATCATGGTCAATAAAGAAATGACAACTATTCTTGTTAACATAAATTCTATTGCCAAAAAATGGTAAAAGAAATAAAATATCTACATCTTAGTGTCTTTTGCTCAATAAGCATATTTTAAAATCACTCCATGATATGCCTCATCAAGCCACTGCTTCATTTCTTTCTGCATAATTTTGACAGAACTGCTTAGAAAATCAATGCCTCAGAGCTGTGTTTGGATTTACTGCTGAATCCAATTACAGTGTATTATCATAAAAAGCATCAAAGTGAAAATTATTGATGGTGCTTGTTTTGTGAGCATGAAACTGTCAACTCTAAATATAAATATTTTAATGGCCCAGTTTCTCACTCTTATGGAAAAGAAAAAATAAGTAAAATTTCCAATATGGAACAATAAACCACTTAAGTTTAAACAAAGTTCTTACTTAAAAAACTGAGCAATGCTGCTTGATGCATTATGTACTGACAAGAGTTTTGCTTTAAGTGGCAATGATTTATAATATTTGGTTAAAATTAAGTGAGACTATTATTATCTCTGGTAATTATTTTTGGGGGAATTTTGACTTAAAATTTTATGTTTCAAGTTTACCTATGACACAAAAGAGAAGTTGGCTAATATATACATGCAGC
The DNA here is from genome assembly GCA_004027205.1 of Ctenodactylus gundi. Classification (NCBI taxonomy): domain Eukaryota; kingdom Metazoa; phylum Chordata; class Mammalia; order Rodentia; family Ctenodactylidae; genus Ctenodactylus; species Ctenodactylus gundi. Next base: position 174,391 of record PVKB01002654.1, on the reverse strand, counting down.
GGGGCCACACCCGTCAATCCCATCAATTACTGACTGACTTTGATTGTTTTGGTCCACAGCAACAAAATTAAGTGTTTGTGACAGAAACCACATGGTCAGCAAACACTGAGCTATTTACCATCGGCCTGTTAGGAAAGAAATCAAATCAAAAAAAAAAAAAAAAAAAAAAAGTCAGCTTTCTCTGAAATAAAAACATCAATGTAGAAGTTTAAATAACAGTTCAGTATTTCAAGGGTATCATGAATATTCAAAATTTTCTTAAAATTATTGAAATTATGTATCAGGGCTTCAAAATTTGCAGTATAAAATGATTTTACGTTATACGAATACTTAACTGCTCACAAATCCCTTCTGAGTCTGCTCAGAAAAATATATTTTGAAAAATATAAGAAAAAAGTTTAAAAAATTGTGTACTTCAAATTGTTATAGGAAGAGACAGATTTTGCTGTAAAGAGCCTAAGCTTCAGATTCGCTCGTTCGCATATGGCTTTTGAAAGATCTGAAAATTTATGTCACACGGCCTCTGTCTTTGCCTGGCTCTGCTTACAGCCTGTAGGTGATCTTCCCAGTAGAAGGTCTGCATTCCTGGTGAATCCAGTGTGCCACATCGTCTCCGCCCTCACACCTTTGTGCACTTCACTGTCATGGTCACATTGCCTGGCCTCCCAGTACTTCTTCTGAAAACTTAGTGAAAGCCTCCCTTATCCTACAATTCTTTCGTAGAAAACTAGCACCATAACATGGATGGAGCTTATGTGTTCCACCGATGGGAGAAGTAGTCTTGATGCTTTGGACCATAGCTGCAGTGGCTCCTTAAGTTTTGGGTGACTGAACTCCAGAAAACACTTTTCTTTGTAGCACTGAATGAGCTAACATACTTCCTTGCTGTTTCAATCCCAAACCAAAGTTGTTCTTTTTATTTTTTTTTTCCCCACCCTTGAGGCTGTAAGAGATGTGCTCTTGGTGATTCTTGTGATGTCCTGAGGTATGGTTCCTACTTCTTCCTTGATGCAAAATAATTGTCATTGTTTTAAAATGCTCATCTTTGTGCCAGTCAAGCCTTCTATTGCTAAAACTTTGTTGACATTTTCTTCCTATTGAAACTGCATACTTTTTGTATTCTTTTTCTTTAATATTTCCTCCTGATTTTTACTGTAGATCAGGGCAAAAAAGAGCCAAATGTATTGATGTCACAGCTTTCAAATTCGGCTGATTTGAAGTTTTCTCTCCCACAATAATTGGTCCACCACCCTCAGTCTTAGGCAAAAATCGTGAGACCAGGGCAAAATGCAGACACGTTGTTTGCCAGAAGACAACACTTAGGTCTTCTTGCTTAATCACTGATGAAGTCATCCATTCCGTCTTAAACCTCTTTAACCTGGCATTGCAATCATTGGTGTTTTGGGCCTTTTTAGTTCTGAAAAAAATCTCCCATAAAACTCGGTTATTTCCATTGTAGGGTTTATCTTCAAATGTATCCAAAGTCCTCCTCAAATATTTTTCAAAGGCTTTTAAATCATACAGACAGAGGTAACGCAATGACCTCACTTTTCCGACTCAGTCCCTTCATAACTGTTGCGGTTTGGATCTGGAGTGTCCCCCAAAGGCCTCACACATCTATGAATACTGTGAGCTTCCGAGCCCTGGGGGCTGGTGGAAGAGCTGAATGGTTAGGACTTCACCTGGAAGGGCCTGTGCTGGCTCCTCACTTCCATCCGGACTTGGCTTCGCTTCTGCCGTGCGGTAAGGAGCTCTGTCTCTGTGTGTGGCTCTGGCTTCGTTCCATTTCTAGCCACTGGAAATGGACTCTGAAATCTGAACTTCCGAAACTGTGAGCAAAAATAAATCTTCCCTCAAATCGTGGATGTTAGGTACTGAATCATGAATCACAGTGACGAAATGTAACTAAGACAATACCCAATACTCACAATGTAAAGCAGGAAAGGTTTATTTTAACTAGCAGCTTCAGAGGTTTCCATCAATTAATTATTGGTTGGCTTTAACACAGAAACTACATGACACCATGAAGCATCCTGGAAGCAGGGAGAGAAGGCAGCACCTAGAGAGGGTGCCACACCCTCCCCCTCTCAATCATCCAGAGGTCTGTTGTTCCCTTCCATTACTACCCACCTCCTAAGATGACAGAAAGTCAATCATTGATGAATTTGGCCCCTCATGAGCACAGCACCCCCATGATCTGATCATACCACACATGTGACTTTTGGAGATCATTATAGATGTAAACTTTAATATTCATTAGGTTGTTATTTTTAATATTTAAATGCTAATTCACTGCTTTTCTTGTTTGCTATAAAAGCTTTAATATGGCCATATGGAGAGACCTGATCGCTGATGTGTTGGACATACAACAATACTGCTATCAGAAATTGTCCATCCAACATTTGAGATCTCCTGTTTATTCACCATTTTTGCTCTGAGAAATTACTGCATATGATAAATAATTTTCTTTACTTTTTTATTTTTAAATTATTCTCTTTTATTACTGTGCACTTGCAATACACTAAAATAATTACATTACGCTTGGTGATCATACATGTTCAATTATTTTTTAAAAAACAGAAGTTTCTTGGCAGGTTATCAGAACTATCATGTTCGGTTTGTTATTTTCTCATTGTAAAATTCTGGCCAAATTTGCAGTCTCTATAAAATTTATTAAATCTTATTTCAAAATATTTCTTAAATAAGGAATAAATGAATACGTTTGTCAAAGTATTTTTGTGAATTAAACACATTTCAAGCAATTATTACCATGTTTTTTGGTATGTTATTACTAGAAATAATCTGTGGTTATTTCCTGTGCATTTTTATTTAATACAGGTCCCAAGAAGGAAACTCATTAAATTTTGTATATATTTCTCAATTTAAAAATCATGTAATTTACTTTAAAAATACGCATTCATGTGCTGTGGTACCAAGGCAATGTGTTATTTTCTGAAGCTGGGACATTAATCATTCCCTTAATTTTGGTAATCTATAAATTGAGTACTTCAATTCTTGATTTCAGAAAAGAATCTCTCATAAGCAATCAACAACCATATCAGTACTAAAAATTCCATGATGATTTTAAACAATATTTAATGACAAATACAATAATATAGCTGCATTCCAAATAATTGCTAAAAAGTCAAGAGGGTCAAATCATACATTAATTAGGCTGAACAGCTAAGAGGCAAAATTTTGAAAATAAGAATAAATTCAACTTTAATTTTGGTGATACTTTCATTATTGTATTCATCCATCTTCAAATCGCAAGGCTTGAGAGAAATTGGAGGTGGAAATGAATAATGAAAGATTTCAAGGTTTTTGACAGGTTAATTGGGCTGTTGAACTTATTAGCTATTCACAAGAAGTATGTGAGATCCAGGAACAGGTATGCTAATTCATGTTTCTATTCACATAAAAGGACTGAGGTTATAAGAAGTCATGGAGTTGTGATTATCAAAAAAATGAATAAATGAGCAAATACTATTATCATAATTGGTCAAAATTCTTTGAATTCAATTGAACTAAAATTGCTAAGCAATTGCCATGCACAAATTATTTCCTCATGTATGGTGAGACGTAAGAAAGAGAAAGTAATAATTCACTTGTTAAGGGACTTGTCAGTAGAAATTTTCAAAAACTATAGCTAGAGTGGATTCATAATAAAACAAAAGCTTCCTGGACTATACATTTTGATATACATTTCTGAGGCAGAAAATTTGAATCCAAACTCATATATTTATTTCCTTCATGTTTTAGTGCATATGCATTACTTTTTATTTGGTATGTGTGTGTTTATGTGTGCATTTATGCATTGTGATACTGAGGATTGAACCCAGAGCTTTCACACTGAGCTACGTCTCCAGCTGATTTTTCAGTCTTGATTTAAAAGTAGGCTCTCCCTTAGTTTCCAAGTTGCTGAGGTTGGGCTTGAACTTGAAATTCTCTTTCATGCTTAAGCCTCCCAAAATGCTGACATTGTAGGCCTGAGCCACAAGGTCTAGACTATAGGCACCATTTTTTTAACATTTTATTTTTTAATCCAATCAAATTCTTTTAATCTAATCAAGTTTAGCGCTATGCTTTAGATCTTAGTAAATATTTTGATAACAATCTAATTATAATATTATCTTCAAATCTTACATTTGCTTTTCTTTCTTAAGAGTATATATTGTGACCATTGTTAACAAAGTTATAATTAATCATCATTCTTTTGAATAAGAATGGCATACAGTGATTGGGTCATTAAATCCAGTTTAGTGTGTCTATTTAGGTCATAAACTCATTTCCTAAGGTTTACATTAAATTTTTAATTATTATTAAAATTTAAAATAGTGACCATTACTTTATGTATTAAATGTTTATTGCAGTGATGCATCATGAACAAATAAGATCTGGAGCAATGACAGATTTTGTCAAACTCTACATTGCCAATTTAGAAAACTAAACATATGGTTGAGTACAAGTTCTTAGAATTTGTAACATGCTCTTGGAATGTAATGTCACTATTCAATTGTGATACCATACATAACGTGTTCAGCAGAGTCAAAATTCTTCTTCACTTTCAGCATTTAAAACACTTCTACTATTTCCTTCACTTGCAAGGTTGCAAGCAGCGATGCATATATATATATATATATATATATTTCTTAACACATTTTAACTACAGATGCTATTTTTATTTCATGTCATGTCTGATAAAATAAAACACACAAAAATAAATAATTGAATTGTAAAATGGGTTGCTAAAATATAAGTCTAATTATTCTGACTTTGGAAGCTTTACTTTAAGTTCTACTTCTCTTGTCTTTCTATTGGTCTGATGAAATAGAATGCAGAGAAACACCTTATATTATCTAAGTAGTCTGTTGAAGATTGCACCTATTCATTTGCTTACATGTATTTGCCCGTTCAAAGACACAGAACCATGGAATGCACATTTTCAAGCCTAGCAACTCGGCTTTGTATATCAGATAGGGAAAATTATCCAGTTTGGAAGATTTTGGCAGCATTCATTAAATGTCAATTTCTCCATCCATACATTAAGGATAATAACAGAATCTACTAAAGAGATTGCTGCAACATTAAATTAAGAATATCTGAAATAATTTTAGTGTTATATATTACTTTTTAACCATTATCGTAAGAATAGGTAGGTAGAAAAATAATGAGTTACAGATATCTTTTAATTAATTCACTTTGTTTTCACTTTAAGAATTCTATATCTACCTACCCAAGATATCTATCAAGCAGTGTAAACCAGAAAGAAATGATGATTTTGTAATTTTAGTTTAGTGGAATACTCAAAAGAACAGAGATGCTTGTATATCCGTATTTATAGCGGCACAGCTAACAATGGCTACGATTGTAAGTCGCTCAAATACACTTCAACAGACAAATGGATTCAAACCAATGTAAAATATGTACATGACGGATTACTATTCTTTGTAGGTGAAGGGGTACAACTTGAGACCATCATGTTTAATGAACTGAGTCAAATACAGATGATGAAATGTCACATGGTTTCTCTAACATAAGAAATTCAGAATACAGGCATTCCGTTGAACCAAACGTGTGTGATAGTGGTAGTTAAGGGACTGGGGAGGGGTGGGTCACTGGAAGGCCTAATCCCCAGCGTTCCCAGGGGCAGGTAGGGCTTTGGCGGCAGCTACGTGGTTGTCTCTTGTGCACAGGAGGAACAGGGCACAGTCCTGTGAGCTCCCAGGTGCAGGAAAGGCTCCAACAGCAGCTACCTGGCTATCAAGAGTATATTATTTTTTCTTTGTGAATTTATTTTTATATTATGAAATTTAAAGTCCCTCATCTATGTTATCTGGAAGCATTATTTTTTCACCATTTTATTAATATGTATAAGTGCAAAATTTAAGGTTTACAATGAAAATCAGATCTTCCATATATACTTTATATTATGATCAAACTCTTCATTACATCCGCCTAGGGATCTAAAGCAATGTAGAACATTAGCCTAGCTTACACATGGTCCTGGGTTTAGTCCTCCATATTGGGGGGAAATCAAATACAATTTTAGTTTACTTTTAAATTTGTCCGAAGCACTTAGATTTTTAGTATCATATTTGTTTACAGATCCCATTACAATACTATTTTTTTCATATACTAATTTGGAAATATAATACATAAATATACTGCAAATTTTTCAAATCTAGGAAATCTTATGCTAAATAAGTATCAGAGAAAGCAAATAATATCTTAGGGTGTAAATTTTCATAAAATCGCTAATAATTTACACATAAAACCTGTTGAAATTTTATATAATTATTTCATTGTAGACTATTGCTTCGCACATGCTATTCTATCTTTTTCTCTTATTCAAAAGGTATTTGAGAGATTTTTAGACTACCGGCATTATATTTATCAGATTAAAGTTTAATTATTTCAAAGGGTGATGAAAAACTGAAGAAAATACATACCTGACGGATCACTATGTTCCTTTTACTAGTCCAGGGGTCAGCAATTGAATGATAGTCTTGGATTTGTTTAGTTGAAATAGGACCATCTTACACACAATTCAGACTTTCCATGACCAGTCATCCTAAATAAAATGAAAAAACGAAAAGAGAAAAGCAGGATAGGTGGGGAAAAGAGTTGAGGGAGGGAGGAAAAAAAGAAAAATATAAGCAGATGGTGACAGGAAAAGCCATGGCCTATAGGTAATCTCAGAGTGATGTCATAATTTTCTTATGAGCACACAATCACTATTAAAAAGTTTAAAAAATACGAAGAGATTGGAGATGTAACTCAGTGATTTGCCTTGAGGTAGAGAGAGTCTAAATCATACACTCCCCCCCCCACACACACACATATTCACACAAACATACATAAAACATAAACTCTGCTTATAATAGATCAATAACTTTTTATTGGGAATACTTAGTCTACACTGGATGCTATAACAAATTAGAATAAACTGTATGGCTTAAAAAATAAATATGTGTCATTTTTTCAGGAGGCTGTAAAATTCAAGCTGAAGGCATGATTGCTTGGTTCCTGGTGAGGGATGGTGGCATCTTTACTTGCAATTGGCTATCTTATTTTCACATTAGCATACAATCTGGATTGGAAGAAAAAAAACACAAAAGTTCTCTTGTCTTCTTTAAAGAATATATAATACCATAACAAGAGTCTCAACCTCAGGACCTCGTATAAACTAAATGACCTACAAGTGCCCTTCTCACTATGCAATCATTTTGTAAGTTAAAGCTTTTGCATATGAATTTTAAGAGAAAGGATATTCATGTTTTAGCAATCCTGGAATTATTACTCTGTTTTCAAAGTCACCTCAAGTACTTATTTCTCTTAATTATAGAAAGTGAATACATTGGAATAAGAGAATTGATGTTATTCATTTCTATGACTCATTGAATATATAAAGCAGTTTATTTTTTAAAACAATGTTTTTGTTTCATTTACTTTTCTGATGTAAGAGAATATAGTTCGTCGTCAAGTTGGGTGTGCTATGACTAGCTACTTACAAGGTATAAACATTCAGTTTTGGAAATGAGATACATATTATGTCATTCAAGCAAGTATGAACTCGTAAATATCTTAATTAAGATACCTAATAAATAACTCAGACTGTCCTTGATATCTTTAACTTTCCACAGGAAAATATAAAAAAAAAAATGAAAAACCCTACTCATTACTTCTGAGTGGAAAGGATGATTGACCTAATCCAATTATAAATAATTACCAACTAAAGTTTGACAAACTGCAATAGTACAATTGTTTTTGACAGCAAAGGAGCATCGTTTTTAAAGGAATAACGGTTCTATAGACATATAATTACCTAAATTATAAACTGAGTTCCTATTAATGTCAGTCTTCACAAACAAACCAAAGAGACTATGAGATCAGCTATGCTAGGCTGTCGTAGTTAGCAGTGAGTCACAAAATTTATTCACTGTAAAATCCAGGTAATTGCTTATGAACAGGATAATTTATTAAAAGAAGTAAATCCAAAATAAATGTATTTTAATTATCTTATTAAAAGCGCAATTATTTCTCTTGGAAAATAAGAATCTTATTCTAGTCCTGACCTAACCAACCCTGATACTCTGCATTATCTTAAGAATGTTCTCATTTAGAACATCCTGGAAATGTATCCTGTGGGTTCTTGTACCATGTACCAAGACTACAAGTGCACAGAGTTAAAGATCGCCAAGTGTCTGATTCTGGTGGCACGAAACGGTCATCATAGTAACAGAAAAGCCTGAGGCAAGAAGTAGGAGGATTGCAGGTTCCAGACCAGTATGGGCAATTTAGTAATATTTACCTCTAAAAAATAAAATAAACCATAAAAAATAGTACAATATAAAATTTAAAAAGTGGGAATGTAACTGTGCAAGGGACCTGAATTCAATCCCCATATCACTCCACTCCCACAAATATATTGTTCTCATTCTTTGTTGTTGACATAAAATGACTTGATATTTAAAGGTAATTTTCAATTCTGTTTATAATTTTTATTGACTGTTTCACTTTCATTTTAATATAACCTGATTTATATATATATATATATATATATATATATATAGAGAGAGAGAGAGAGAGAGAGAGAGAGAGAGAGAGAGACAGAGACAGAGACAGAGAGAGACTATCTTGATCTTCAGCTTATAGAAAAAAATGCAATTGATGAGATTGTGGCTGCTTCAAGATGTCACATCAAATAACTGGAAGCTGAGATATAACTTGGGGCTTTCTGATTTCTAATCAAACCTCCTTTCACTCCATACCCTATGGCTAAATTCGCAATCAATCTTTTAGGCCTTTTTAATAAAAAATGACCACGTTAAAGGCCTTTTGTACATCAATTTTTTTTTTATTTGACAAGACTCCTGCTTATCACTGCAATGCAATGTATTGAAGGCTAACGATATTTTACTTCTTTTGTTAATTAAATATTGTTCAGTTAATTGATTTTTCCTCATTATTCACACCCTTCTCAGAAAGGTATGTAGTGTTTCAGAGCTTCTCTAAAACTAATGATCGACATATGCATACCGTATGATACAGTGTGCAAAGAATGTTTTTACGTGATTGTCTCTCTGATGTTAAACACTGTCTTTTGGCAAAAATGTTCAATATTTAAAAGTCACTAATTGGAGCTAAGGAAGGAGGATTTCTGTGAGTTTCAGGCCAGCCTGGGTAATATAGTGAGTTCATAACCACCTTGGACTACAGAGGGAGACCCTATCTCAATAGATAAATAAGCAAACAAACACACACAGAGAGAATAAATAAGTAAACAAACAGGTTAAATAAAAAATAAGTTGATAAGTCAAAAAAAAATGCTACAAAAGTTTTCTGGTTCATTTTCAATATAGACATTTAAAAAGCTCTTAAGAAATACTATACTGATGTTACATCTTTCTAGTTTTTGTCATTTCCTAATTTTTAGAGACATTCATTTAAATTTTTGTGTTAAGCATGGCTCTCTTTATTTCTGCATATCAGTTAATTCTGTTGAAATTTTCTGATTCTTAATGCTGTTATTCACCATATCACATCTTTTATTTTCTTTTTGTTACTTACAAAATTGGTGAATATAAATTCTTCAGTGAGATTCAAATTTCCTGAACCACAATTCCTTAGCGCAAAGATGTAAAATTTAGCTGAGCATCATTAAGCTTTGGCTTATTTCTTTTTAAACTATAGAATTGAATTAGATGATGTTAGCGATTTTTTCAGCTATAATATTCTATTATCATGAAGTTATAGCCATGTAATACTAAATGTGCTATGTAGAGTATTTGTATAAATATATACTTATGATAATTAAACCATAAACTAAAATTTTTGGTTTATTTAGAATTTTATCATTTTTGAAATAATATTAGTGCTGAAATTCCATTTCTTTTTTATGTTTAATGCTTTTCTTAAATGAGGAAAAAGGGATATGTTTGGGGATATTGAAAAATTTTGCCCAGTCTGCATTCTCATACTTAGGTACTACAACATACTTACATAGAATATAATAATAAAATTCAAAATATGTGCATGTAACTGAAAAGTGTTTGACTAAAATAACATAACATATGTTCCATGGTAGTCTTAAATTTTACTATGCCACATGACAATTCTCTTTCATATTATACTTGCATAATAAGCCAATAAACAAATCATTTAAAAAGATATTATTTTAATAATCCCTAAATTCGTTCATTCACAAGCAACAGAAACTCTTACTTTAGTTATGCCAGAATTTTTATTTTATATGATGTATTTTTTTCATAACAGCTCCGTAAGTAGTGTCTATATATATTGAGTGATACACATGTGATGAGGTGATTTAGCTATGTATCTTTCTAAACTGTGCTAATTCTCAGCTTTATTAATTGGACATTTAGCAAAAAAGTCAATATTTTTGCAAAAGATATTAAATATTCTATTCACCTTGACAAGATATGCATGTGCACAAAATGCTCAACTCCATTGTAACCCTTGAATTTTGTGCGGATATATATCAATAAAATGTGGGGGAAAAAGTGTACCATTGTTGATATAATAAATCATACTGGAGTTAATTATTTTTAATATCTTTAAGAAAAAAGCTAATAGAGATATCTTCTGCACCTCTTAATACCAGATCAGATATATTGAAGTGTAATGCCATAGAAATGGATAAATTAAAAGAACTATAATTTTGATACATTTCTGAATGCTCATAAAAAGAAAGGACAATGTCTCAAGAGGTGAGAAAAAGAAGCTAAAATAATAATAATAATAATAATAACAACAACAACAACAATAACTGTGAATCCCAGTTGGTGGATAGCAAATTATGATATTAGAATTTTAGGGTTTTAAAAATTAGCAATTCTGCAAGGAGTAAAAAAGATTGTATCTTAATTGTTTAAAAATTTGGAATCTTGAACTTGAGGCTTCTTCCTATTTAAAACTTACATTCTCAATGTAGAGAACTAGAATGACAGTTATTTAATTTCTTTAATTAATAAAGGCTACCAGTGAAAATCGGTATAATGTCAATTGGCTCTAGAGGAAAATGTCAATTATAAAAATAGCAATAATAATAGGTTCCCTCAAGGATAGCTAACCAAAGGTCTTCTTATAGTGCAATTAAGGCTTGCTTATTCTATAAAATATTACAAATTGGTGGCTTAAAAATACAACAAAATTATTACTTATCACTTTTTGAGAATAGCAATTGTAATGTAGCATCAGTGAGACCAAACTGCAGAACCTACAGGGCAACTCTTCCTCTGGACACTCAAGGAAAGAATCCGTCCCTGGCCTCTTGGCTTCTGGTGACCACCAGCGTCTTTGCCTTATAGCTGTGCAACTGCAGTCTCTGCTTTGTGGTCACTTTGGCTTCTACATTTCTGCAAGAATAAAACCATTCCTAGGTTATTTTTTCCTGTTTAGGCAAGTAATGAATATTTTCCTGGTATATCTGGGCAATATGAAAAATCTCTCTATCTCTTCACAAACAACAGAAACTATCACTTTAGTTATATCAGAATTTAATATTTTATATGATATATTCATTTCTTTCATAATAACAGCTCCATTAGTATTGTCTCTATATGGAAAAAAGAGTCTTTGCAAGTAAAATGACTTTTCATATAAATAGCATTCTTAAGGTTCAAGAACTAGGCATAGATTTTTTTTTTTTTCAAAGGGAGGGAGCATTAGCCAGTTTACCACAGTCTTCTTTCTGGTTTCCTAAAATTTTTGTTCACCCACCAGGCTAAATACAGACATCTCTTTCCAAAATCACCCAAACTCAACCCATGACAGGATCAGCTCAACTGATCTCCAAATTGTCATCTGAACATCAGCAGGTCAAAAGTCCCAGATTTTATAATACAAATGAGATTTAACTGAGATTTGAGTAGGATCCATTTGGGGATGAAATTCTCCTTTATGAAATTATGAGAATATACAAAGAATTTTTGGCCAAAATACCACAATGAAACTGGCATAGTATAATAGCTACAGGCATTCCTACTCTGAAAGAGAAAAAGAGGTTCCTTTTTCCAAGGAATTTGATGAAATCAAAACGGAGTATTTGTCATGTTTCAAGATCTCAGAATGATTCTCTCATGGTCAAGGGTATCTGTTCAAAAGAGTACACAAGTACATTCTCTGGGCACCTAGTTCTGAAATTGGAGTGCTTCATCTTTTACCAGCTTTTGCCACATACCAGCTGCGCAGTGAGTTCATTAGCTTCTATTTACCTATAGCATTCTGCGAGTTCAATGTGTTTCTTTCGTTTTGTTTTTGCTGTGTTTCTTTCAGTCCTAGCTATGCATATTCTGCTAATGTGATATTATCAAGAGATGACATGTTCTCCTATCATACAACTTCATGCGTTAGAAAATCAAAGTCCCTATAGATCTTTCTTGGATAATGTCATCTCTATTCTTGATTCCTACTGAGAATAAGTTGAATCCATGAATCACATGACTAGCTCTACAAAACTAGGAAAATGTCAAACTTTTTGCCTTTTCATAAAATGCAGTGCTTTCCTAACAGGGAACCTCTTAATTTTAGAAACTTTTTCTTAAAAATAAAAGTACAAACTGAGAATTTTTCAATTGTTTTTAATTCTTTATGTCTTAAATTTTTTTTTCCTAGATTTAGATTTCTTTCATGTTTTATTGAAAGCATGGGAACAAAATTGGGATATACATTCAAAAATAACTTTGGTGATGTTTCCAGCTACGTATTGTTTATGTCTATCTATACAGTTAAATTTAGCTACATTTAATGCCACTCTAATTATTATCTTCCCTTCAGTTTCCGATAACATGTTTCCCTGGCCTTAGGAGTGTTCAGTTACATTACCTTTGATGCTCACAGTCTTGTTCGTGTACATATTCTCAGAAGCAGCACAAATTCAGCAATCCTGGTCATTTCTTCTTCCTGAACTGTTGATGTGAGATTCTTTAACATCCACTTTTCTACCAACGGTATCTTAGGGCAAGATGCCCTTTTAAAATCATGTTCCTCAAAATTGTTTTAGCCATTACTAATCATTCAGTTCTAAGTCAACTGTCACATTTTAAAGATACTTGTTTGATCAGCAAACCACTTCATAGTACGGAAATTTGTATTAGTTCCCTAAGGCTGTTATACTCAATTACTACAAATTGATTGGTTACTGCACAGAAATTCGTTCTCTTACATCCTGGAGTCCATAACTCTAAACTTAAAATCATGGTAAGATATTAATAAGTTGACAGGGAGGGCTATCTTGTCTCTGTAGTCTTTAGGGGAAAAATAATCATTACTGTGAGTGCAGATACACTTTGGTTTGTGGCTGTGTTACTCTAATCTCTGTAGTTAGTGTCACATTGTTTTCTCATTTTCTCTCTCTAGTGTAATCTCCCAAAGAATCCAACTGGTAAGGTGGCAAATAATCGTATCTAGGATGCCCCTGAATTAAGGAAAATTCTCCATCTCAATATCAACTTAGTTATAACTGTAAAATATTTTCCTTGATATATAAGGTACAATGAAGATTTCATTGGTTATGATAGAGATGTCTTTTGTGGCAGGAATTACTTTTTTCATATACTGTATTTATTATTAAAAGCATATTAAAAGTCTTTAAAACTTTTGGGTCTGGAAAATTATCTCTGGACATAAGCACCTGAAACATCATCTCTCAATAACTCTTACATAAGTGCAATCAAATATGAGTTTCTTGAATAATAAAACAAAAGCAATAAATGTTTCTGCATATACAAAGAGCAATATAGTAAGATACAAATCAGTTGACAAGGAATAGATTAAAATGTACATGGATATTAAAATCGGTAAATATGAAATACAAAAGCATTATGTCTATGTTGGTCCTTTTTAATGTATGAAATAATTAAGGCTGGTTGACTTTTACAAATTAATTTTATTGAGTGAATTTTGGAGAATGGTAGTCCACGGAAGGAGTCACAGCCTGTGGGAAGGGCCTTTTCTGCTCTGTCAAGTGTTGTAGGTGGCACCATATTTGAACAAGAAATAGGACACAGTGAAACAGAAAACCAGAGAGTGACTCAGGCAGCAGTCTTACTTGCATTATAACACTTTTCTTGAAAGAACTAACCGAGTTTCCAAGAGAACTTAATTTCTTTTGATGACAGTGTCCCCACTGACGTGGTCACCTCCTCCCCAGGCCCCATCTCTTCTGCAATTTCTCACAACATCACATAAAACACAAAGCTCTTAGAGCATGCACACCTGGGGGAAAATTCACATCCGCATACGTGGAGTGTTTGAAATGTTTAATAACTTAAGAAATAAATGAAAATATAAAATACATGAATTCTCACCAAAGAAAACACCCATCAAGAAAAATCAAATTGATGATCAAAATGTATAGCTAATAATAACATATTCTATATTCAGAATTCCTAAAATTATGTTTTAAATGTTTGTAATTTTTTAAGTTTTGAATTTTTAGTGAGTTTAGACGGAAGACATTTCTAAGTAACGAACATACTAACTGAGCTGAGTTGATCACAATCCAAAGTCTATATAAGTCAAAACATTCTATTATACTACATTGTAACACACTGCATGTAAATTTAAAAAAAAAGAGTTCTTACATGAAATTCCATGAATACTCATGATGCTGATTTTTAGTTGAGTATTGAAGGTAGTGTTCTCAAAAACAGTTTGATGAATCTATAAAATTCACCATTCACTTCATAATTAAGGAAAATAAATGATGGAATCATATCTTTAAATTTGGAATTAGTTAAAAGCTATAAATAGCCTTATATTTTTATACTATACACCAACACAGTAAGATAAAAAATGAAATGAAGGCATTACAAAATTTCTTTTAAAAATCTGAAAAAAATTCTGTCATCATTCAGAAGTGACATATTTGTCTCAACAGATGATCTACAAAAACCTAGGATTAAAATAGAAAAAAAGCAAGGAAATAAGTTTAGAAAATCTGTAAGATTAACATCCAAATTTTATTTTCAGTCCTACAAATAATTTTAGTAAAATTATAAAAATTAGAATTAATATTGGAAGAAGGGTCGATATGCTAGTTTTAGTTTTTCAGATATTTGCTTAATTTTAATTTGATACCATATTTGCATTGTGTCCATGGCAAACAATTGGGTATTTTTATATGCATATGCAAAGTGATACAATCAGGGCAATTAACACATCTGTGGCCTGCAACATCTGCCATGTCTTTGAGGTGAAACATTAACAATCCTTTCTTTCTTTTAGATCTTGAATATAAATACAATATATTATAAGTTGTAGTCATGTACAGGAGAAATGGAGACAAGAGTAATTATGTAAAGGTATAAGGAGAAAAATTATGTCTAAGGGGAAACACATGTAAGTAGAAAGTTCTTTGGAGGCTGCATTAAAAAAGACAGGAATAACAGAGACATTTCATGACAATTGTACTAAGGTTACAGCTTCTCCCTAGATCTCTATATATTAAATATTATGATGATCTGCTGGAGTCTTTGTAGTCGACAAGTAGAATGAGTAAAAAACTTGTATATGGACCAAAAATAGAAAGACATTACTGAAGAGTAAGTACCTAAACTCGTACCATATGAGTTACATCCATCTATTGTATGGCAATAGTTACTAAATAAAGGCTGAAATTAGTACTGGAATATGTAAACAAAGACAAATTAATATAAAAAACAGAAAAAAATACAGCTGACCTCCTTTTCATTACAGTAGTTTCTGTAAAGTCTCCTTGAACACTGAATTCTCAAACGTTAAATTATTGCTCTTAAGAAAAATAGAATTCAGAGAGCCTCTGGGTCATAACATTTCAGCACATGATAAATAGCAAACCTTGATTTTTGTGTGTTGCTGTATATTTAACTTCATTTCATATTCATAATACTATTGATTCATTAACACTAAACTCACAGCCAGTTAAGTCTCTAACTCATGCCCAATCAAAGCTTATTTCAAAACACAGTTTCTGCATAATATGTATTTTTTCACAAAGTGTTATGTTCATGAAGCTGTTTGAAACACAAAACTGTACTTTAGGACTGCACTTTAACACTGTGATTGGAGGCCATATTAAACACCAATATTACAATTTTTAAAAAATCTGAAAAATATGCAAAGTGCATATTTAAAACAAAGACATTTGTTTGCAGTGTAAAGCTTGAGATGCAACCTCAACTGGGAAAGAGCATATGAGGAGACAAAGTTTTTGCCATAAAAGAGAAATAAAAACACCAAAAGCATAGATCTTGATGTTGTAAATTAAACTATAGCAAAATGTTAATTTGAAAATAAAAAATCTTTAATCATAAAGAACCATGTACAGAAACTTAACATGTACCCGAATCGTCACTACAGTCTGAAAGTCTTTCCATACAGAGAATCTCTCTATAATGCACAAAGTCAAGAGAGTAGTGAATGGTAAATTATACAAGAAGGTATAATCCCACAATTTCATCCCTTTGGCAAATTATTAGAAAAATTAATTTCCATCAACTGCAATGATAATATGTGTGACAATATTCATTGCATATTAGGGAACTTTTTACCACTGGGCTTAGATAGTCAACATACACAATTTAAAGGACAAATAGCCATTTTAGTTCATAGTTTCAGTGTGTTCAGTTCATATTCACTGGCTTAAAGGCTGAAACATCATGATTGCAGGGCAGTGGGGTAAAACTATCTAGCTCATGGTAGCTGAGAAGAGTGCCAGGGAGGACGAGCCAGGTTCTACATTCATACCCATCATCATACCTCCATGATCCACCCTCACGCACTCCAAGCATGCTTGACTCACCCCCAAGGTGGCCCTGAAAACAACCATCTTGGCAGTTCAGCCTGTTCCACATAATATGCATTTACTAATAGAAAAATATAAAAGAAAGTTAAAAACAACCATACATGCCTCAAAAGAAAAACATGTATATACACTATTACACCTAAGAAAGAAGATTTTTCAGGGTGGAAGTTAGTAAAATGTAATGTCACATGCTATTTTATTGACAGACTATAATTTGCAGATAAATATATATTACAGTAAAATAACTCAGAGAAGTGAAATTAAAAGGTATGTAACAATTTTGCTGCTAAAAAATAATAAAACACTGCATGGGTCCTTAGGGAAAAACATTACTGACCAGTCAAATCTAAAATATTAGAATTATTGAACCCTGTTCTTGAAAGCATCAACAGACAAAATACCAATAGGTCAGGATTTCATTTCAGTCTTTCCATGAAGCCTGTGTCTCTGATTTGATGTCCCTTGTTTTCATATGTCAAAGATTCATTATCTAATTTAATTTTAAATTGCCAGTCATATGTGTAAATTAATTTGATTTATTAAGAAGAACTTTTTAGCAGTGGCATTATTTTCCAATAACCTAAATATTATAGTATATTTAAAAGGTTTATCTGAAAAAACTAATGGGTGAGCATTTAGTTTTCCAGCAAATATCTTGTGAGTTTGGTTTGAAATATTTTAAAAATAGAAATGAAGTAAAAGCCACACTGTTAGAAGTCAGCAGAGCTTTGTGTTCTACTATGTAGCCTCACTAACAATGGAAGCGTTTACATCCAGCCAGGCAGGCATTGTCAGGGGCTTTCATGTGGAGTTTTAGTCTCTCTTCCTGTTTCTTTGCCTTTCTCTCCACTGTGTCTGTCTTCTATGTCTCCAATTCTTTCTGTTTTTCAGTTTTTTGTTGTTGTTGCTCAGTAGCCCCTTTTGAAGCAGCACATCATTTATGAAAATATTTCCTAGAGGTGTGCCGATTTGGTAGAATTTTAATATACACTGGCTCATTAATGAGAATTGCTTTTAGTTTAGATTTGATCATAAACATTATTGAACTTGACCTGATTTTCTTACTATATATCAAAACTACTGAAAGCAGACATTCCTTGGTTTTTTTCCTACTTCTTATAATTCAAAAGATACCAAAAATCAGTTAACGAAAGTGTATAAGTTGAACCTATTCCTGGTTCAAGTCTTGCGAATCCCCGTCACCAAGAGAATATGCTAATTTTAAAATTGTATATCGTTGTTTTGCAAACACTAATTTTCTTTAGTATTCATTAACTAGAATATTTCCAAATAATTTCTCACATAAATATATTTTGTTGCTAATATAAATATCTCTGTAATTAATTTTGTTTATTAGTGAAAACATATACACACATGTGTATCAGAGAAAAATATGCATATGATATGAATTATACCGAGGAGCAAATCTTAAAAAACACATCACTGCCTCAAATTAAGTCTGTTGGAAGTATTGATGTGCACTGTCTCAAGTTCAGTACTCTGCAGTGTGGCCAGGGTCACTACTGAGGAGGCAGCTCTCCATTTCAAAAACTATGTTACAACAATGTTCCATTGAGTCAAATGGACAAGATGTTTTTCTTTTCAGATATTTTAAGTTATATGTTTATTGAAAGTATGCGTTTTAACATTTACCTAGCTTAACCCAACAGAAGATTCTTAAAGAAACCTGGAAACAGGTTTTCCTAAAAGACATTCTGTAGATAGAATCTTTTTATCTTTAATCTTTAAACTTTTATTTCAAGTGCAATAAAACTGCACACTAAAAAAATCAATGTATGGGAGAAAACCTGCTGCATGTCCTCTAAAATGACACACAAAGTCATTTATTTAATTTAGAATCACTGTGTCTAAGGGTATTCCCTGAGAGACTAACTGCATTAACTCTATTAGTGTTTTCTACATCAGTACATTCAAAGATAATTGAAACACACAGTCCCTATTGTGGGCCAGTCATGATGCAGAGAACTTTACATGATGCTTTCGTTTTCGTCTTTAATGAAGCCCTAGCAAGAGGACACCATAATTTATCATCACTTAACAATAAGAGTGTAAATAAGAAAGATAATAGAGTCAGTAAGATGCATATTTAAGATCCAGAGAGACTAGTAAATCGTATATTTTTTGACTGATTACAGACTTTGGTACGTCACTTTTTGGACATAGCAACATAATAAAAAATAATAAAAATCTCAGGGAAGTAGTACATAGGCTGGATAAGTTTTTAGTAAAGTAAAATGGATGGTATGAAAGAGAGTTCGGTGCCTCTAGTAGGAGCTTGTGTGCACATTGTCCATCCAGAAGTTGCTCAAGAACGATGGGGAAGTCAATGCAGGCTGCTATAACAAGATACCCGAGACTGACTTGCTAGTAAAACGTTTATGACTCAGTTTGGGAGGTTAGAATTCAAGGTCTGATAACTGGGATGGTAGAGGTGTTGGTGAGAAACTTGAGTGCCTGACTATCACTACAGATGAAAGTAGGAGGGTTCATGTCCACTTTTTTAAATGATAAAATTTAGGATACGTTAGTAAACTTTGTGATATTTTAGAAAACTTCAAAATAATCTGAATATTTCACAGAAACAGAAGCAAAGCAAAATAAATATACTTTATGTAACTGAAAGCCTTCATATATAATTAATAAGAGGAATGACCAATAAAAGATATAAATAGCATATGAGGTATAAACATCCTTCTCACACACTCAGAAAGTGAGCCCTTTGGAGATCTGATGATTATTTGACATAGGGATTCCACCGTGTCATGTGATTAGAAGTAAGAGCTATCACTCTTTCCAAGATTATAAAATATTTAAAAGATAAAAATGTCATGTCCATCCTTAAATTTTTATTATGGAGCATGATTTTATAATGGCTAATCATTCAAGTAGAAATTCACAAAGAGTGAATGATTCTAAATTCAAAAAAAATTTTTGGTTAGGAAATGGATTCTTTTTACCATTTAATACAAATTCAAAAATACCTTTATCTTTCACATACCAATTTCATCCTTAAAATAAGAAAATGAGAATGTGCTCTTCTCCAAAAGTATATATCTAAAGTTTGTATCTATTTTTGCATCAAAACATAATTTGTTTCTGACAGTGTTCATTCTTCTATAATACACAGATATTTTTCTTCTTCACAATAGTTAAAACACATGACCACCTCAATAGTTTGAGAAATAGCCTTTGTCAAAATTCAACACTCCTTCATTAAAAATACTCTAGAAATTAAGTATAAAAGGACCATACCTGTACATAACAAAGGCTATATCTGACAAAATCCTAGTTAACATCATACTAGAAAGAGAAAATGAAAGTATTTTATTTAAAATAAAAAAGAAAAATGATAACCATGCTCCCCCATGTTAGACAATAGCTCTACATATTTAAAAGAAAGCAATGTGTAGGGAAAAGAAAGTGAAAAAAGATAAAGAGGAATGGAAGAATTCAAAGAACTTGTGTTTGCAAATGATACGATCATATTTGACTGTGTTAGATTCCATTCAATTCGATTTAATTCTGTCTCATTCCATTCCACTCCCCTCTGCCCCTTCCACTCCATTCCGCTCCTGTCCCCTTCCTTCCCTTCCATTCCATTCTATTCTTCTGTTTTATTAAGTCTACAGCAGAAATGTTGATAAATAAATTCAATAAATCAATAAGATATAAAATCAACATGCAAACAGCAATAACATCTATATGTAGCAGTAGTGGGCTCTCTGAGAAAGAAATCAAGAATAACAATCCCAATCAGAGTACAATGAACTTACAGAAGGAGGTGAAAGATTTTCATGAGAATTACTGAAAACTGAAGAAAGCAGAGAAGGCCCTCTAAAGTATAATGATGAATCTTGCTCATAGATCATCAGAATTAATACTGTTAAACTGACCATATTATATAAAACAATCTAAAATTCATTGTAATTCTTATGAGAACATCAAAGTCATTCTCCACAGAACTAGAAAAAAAGTATTTCTCATTTCGTATGCAAGTATAGAAAACCCAACATAGGCAAAAAATTCCAGAACAGAAAGGGCCATGCTGATACTTTTGAAAATAAATATTATACTTATTTTGAAAATAAATATCATGATATTGATATTTAAATTGGCATATACATATTTTTGAGGCAGGGTTTCACTCTGTAGTTTGGGCTGGTTCTGAGTTTACTATGGAGCCCAGACTGGCCTTGAATTCATGACAATCCTTCTGTCTTAGGCTCTAATGTAACCCACTAGTGCTAGGATTACTAGTGTGTGCCTATGTGTCCCGCTTTTCTGTGGCGCTGAGGAATCAAACTCAGGGCCTTGTGCTTGCTAGACAAGTGATTTAAAGACGTTGCTATTCCTCCAGCACCTAAAATTGATATATTTTGAAAATAAGTATCATGATAATGGTATTACAGGGCAGTAGTAACAAAACCAGAATTGTGTAACTCCCCAAAAAGTGGATTATAAAGACCAATGGTGTAGAATAAAGGACCAGGGTGTAAACTCACACATATACAGAATCTGATTCTTAACAAAGTTTTCAAAAAACAAACACTAGAGAAAACACAGTCTCTGACCAGTGGTGTTGGGAAGTGGGAAATTCTCTTCTAGGTGAAAGTTACACGTCTAGTTTTCATCCTGTACATAACTCATCTCAAATGTGATAAAAGGCAATAACCTAACACTGAGAACTTGGAAACTATTTGAGGAAAACATAAGAAAAACAATTCAAGAAATTGGCACAGACCGATTTGATATTCGGAATAGGACTTCCACTATTCAGAAAGTGAAGAATTGAAAAATAGGATTATATGAAGTTAAACAGCTCCACACAACAAAAGAAACTTATCACAATAGAAAAACAACCTACAGAATGGAGGAAAAACTTTGTCAACTATATACTTTGCAAATAGTTAACGTTGACAATATATTGAATTTAGAAATCTAAGAACAAAACAGCTAATAAGGACACATCGATGTAGATAAATGGATTTAAGCTACATGGCTCAGATTTCTAATATAAAATATACTACTATCAATTCTGTTTAGAAGTCTACACTCTGACATTTTAATTAGTAAGTCTTTAAAAATATGTTTATAAAGGTACAATGACTTGACTGTTCTATAAAACAGGGACTTTTTTGGTTTATTTGGCAAAGCCTTGGAAAGACAGCAAGTGCTCAAAAAAATCGCACACTTTGGGCAGGATAGGGGGATTACGAGGCCTTGGATCTCAAGTTTAAACTCAGAATAGGTAACAGAACTAAATAAATAAATAAATAAATAAATGAATAAATGAAATGGCTGGGATGTAGCAAAATAGAGAGGCTCTGAAGTAAGTTCTTAGTCCATCAAGTACATACGCACATGTGTTCATATCTTAATCCATAAATAAATTTAAAATTGAAATAACGAATAGTGGTTTAATAGTTATATTTCCCACTCACAGTAGATTTGCTACAGAATAGTTCATTAAATTTATTGTAAACATTATGCATTAATGGGGAAATGTAAAAGTACTCTAAGACCCTCCTGAAATGTAGGTCTTTATTCTTTACAAGAATAAAAATTTTTTAAATTATTTATTTTACACATGCATGTATTAGTTTTCTATGACCAATGCTTGCTCTTTCTATAATTAAAGAAAGCATCAAAAAGGTAAAAAAAATAGGCAATTACTATTGTGTGAGCAGGTAAGTCACATAAGAAAAATACTGTTGACTAAACAGTGAGAGAAACTAACTTATTCAAATAAATGTAATTTAATACAATAGTGCATGAATGAGATATAAAACTTACGCTACAAATGGACTGTCATGAAACAGTGTAGAACAGATGATGGAAGTAATGTTCTTTTTCTTGAGGAGCATATAATTTATTACCCTAAATGATCACAATCTTTGGTCTGCAGAAGATGCCTAAAATGAGTTGAAACGAATTTTGTGCAGAAAGAGACACAGCAAGCAAAATCCATATTCTTTGTCACCGTTTTGTACTTTATTTCCAATTATCAGATTCTGAATAAATGGCATTCTCATCTCTGTTTTAAACTGGAAGCATTTATATTTTGCCAGTAAAATTGTGTCACATAAGAATAATTCTCTTTCAACCTATTTCCAAAACTAAGTGGATTTCCACCCTTTATAGTCATGAAAATTGTACATTCATGTGGGAAATGGCTCTCCACAAGCCCAACTGGGACACTAGTCAGGATCTCTTGAGTCTTAACATTAGGATTCTCAATTAAATAATTCTTGTCTCATTTTTATTTAATAGAAATTTTTTTTTAAATTGCACACAGGAGATTTCAGTTTTCAGTAACATTCTTAAAAGAATGGGTATAATGGGCCCTTGCTGATGTTTGTTAATATCATTGTAACAAATTATTATGAAGTTAGCAACATAAAACAACATTCATTTATTATCTCGGTTTCTATGAGTCATATGTCTGGGCACAGCATGGCTCCTTTGGCTTCTTTACTCCGGATTTCAAATATGACCTAAATAAGAATGTTGGCGAAGCTTCGCTCCTTCCTTCAGTCTGTGGTGCTTAATCACCTTCAAGTTCATTCAGGACGAGGGTCAATTCCAGTTCCTTGGGATAGTAGGGATGAGTCTCTGTTTCCCTAAGGCCTTCAGGCAAGGCCTGTCTGCTGTCAGTACACACTTGATTTCCAAGCCTTTCTACACATGATCCAGCTTCCTTAACCTCAGGAGTTTTGCGTTAGTTCCCCCTCAAACTTCAAATCTCTCAGAATTTTCCTTAATAAGCACTTCTGTAAAGGGATCTTCTGCTTTTAGAGCCCACAAAATTCTATTCAGCACCTATGGGTAATCATACTAATCTCTGATGTAGCTGATGAGTTAACTTAATTGTACTTGTTGAGTCATCTCATTGCATTATTTAGGCCGATGCCTGACCAAATTATCAGAAGATGTGGACCTTGGGATGAAGGAATCTTAATTATTTAACCTTCTACTTTACTATTACCATCCACATGATGAAATAGTTTAAATAATAATTATAACTGTGATAGCTGTTCACAGATTTCTCAGAGGCTCAGTATAAAATATTTTATTCCTTTATTTAATAAGTAGCTACTAAACACCTATCTTGTGATTGGATTAGCGATGGTCATTAATGATACAGTGATTGCAGTGAAGACCTATTTATAGCAGTTAAGGTGTACAGTCTATCACTTAGTAAACAGACTTATAATGAGTAATTAACATTTGATAAAGGGGGAAAGAAGCAGAAAAGAACTTAATGGAGATACATAGTCATTCCAATTAAATTGAGCTTCTAATGAACTCACTTCACTCAGCCAAAAAATTCATTTTTCTCTTTAAAACTCTTCAGTGTAATTTAATCCCCTTCTGGTTCTAGTTCAAACTATCTCACCTATCTCATATTCGTTGATCATGAGTTTCAAGCCTTTCAGTATTTTCCACCAACTGAAGTCTTTGCAGCCATCTTATTAAGAGTAATAACTACCTCAAATCTCTGACTGCCAGGATGTATCTTGAGCCAGTTGTTTTGATCATAAGCTTAGCTCAAATAATCATTCTCTGAACTGCTCAGATGCTATTATTCTCTTTTCCAGAGCTTATTTTTCATAATTACATAAAATACATATTATTAAGAATTATCCTCTTCAAATCTTTCCTTACCACAATATTGAATCACTCAAAGGTAAAAAACAAACCTCATGTTATATGCCATCACTGGTGCAGAATATTGAAATGAGCCAGATAAAAGTTCCCAATGAACTCGGAATTAAAAATAAAGGTACAAAGATGATAGAAGATGTGAACAATAGACTGAAAGAAGGAAACTAGAAATGAGACAAGAGAACAAAAACGAAAAGAAATAAGGTGGAGCTCATCGTCAACAAAGTCATATATTTGCTACATTCTTCATTCTTTTTTCCCATTATATTGATACTATGTATGTGATGCATAATGTTTACATTGAACTTGAGTATTTTGTGCACATAAACATCACATCAAAATTTCAAACCCTTCCCTTCTTCCTTTTGTCCCTCCCACACTCTCCCTCTCCCCATTAGTTCCCACTACCCCTATTTAGGTCTACGAAAAGATTGCATTCTGGATTTCTCACATTAGAGAAACCACGCGATATTTAACCTTCTCACTCTGACTCCCTTCATGGAGCCTGATGGTCTCACGTTGCATCCATTTACCTACAAAGGCCTCAAGCCTATCTGGCTTTGTAGGTGAGTAGCATTCCATTATTTACATATACCACAACTTAGGTATCCATTGACCTGCTAATGGGTATTTTGGTGTCTTCCATATTTTAGTGATTGTTAGTTGTGCTGCTATGAACATGGGTATGCAAGTATCTCTTTTAGATGATGCTTTTAACTCTTCTGGAAAGATTTCCAGAACAGATATAGCTGGATCAAAGGGAATATTTTCATTCTTTGTGACAATATTCTCATATCGTCCTCCATAGTGGTTATATTAGTTTACAGCCTCTCCAGATATACACTGCTCTCTCTGGGATTAGAGGGTATTGTAGTGATGCTTTGATTTGCATTTTTGTAATGGCTAAGAATATTGAACATGTTTTCATGTATTTCCTCTTTCTTCTGCCTAGGAAGTCTTATTTAAAAAGCTTTGCCTGCATCTTTTTCTTTCAGAAGGTTGAGTGTCTTCAGAAGGTTGAGTGTTTCTTCATTCTTAAACAGTGCCTTTCAGAGACGTATTTGTAAAAAGCATTGAGTGTGTTTTAATAAACATGTTTATACAACTTTAACATTGAATATCACTAATGAAAATTATTAAATGTTAAATGTTTTAAGATTGTTCTGCCCTTGTAAATAAAATCTCCTTAATAGGAACATTATTTATTTTCTTTATATTTCTAATTGCATTAGCTAGTAATTGTTCTTAATATAACCTTGCTCATATTAATCCAAATATTTTTCATAAATGGAAACATCAGATTCCAAAAGAAAATTTGCAGTGTCATTTTCATTTTCATCATTTAAAATATAATTTTTGACAAAATAAATAGCTATAAGTTATGCCTTATTCTCAAACTTTGACCATGTACCAATTGGTTAAATAATTGATTTCAAGCTGAGAAGAAAAGAATAAGCAGCTTATTGGGAATGTCATATCACTAGTACCATATTATTCTGATATTAACTGTGCTATTGTCTTAAACACATCGCTCCATGGATCCTAAATAATAACCATGAGAGAATATCTACACTTTCCTGCAAATTGTGTTCTGTTTCTCTTCCTGTATTCATTCCACTTTCATTATTTGAAAGACAGGTTTATCAGCCCTGTTCTTATGAGGCAAAACCTTCAGACTTCTTTGTGCTCATCAGTAGGCTGGGATGTGGTATTTCAAATGTCCTAGACATACTATTAAAATGAAGCAGCAAACACACTGTCAAGGCATCAGTCTCTTCTCTCTTTCCATAATGTGTTAGAGTTAGTAAAGTTACTATGTAGATAGATAATTGTTAGCATTCTAATAAATCAAAATTAATACAACTTTAGACAATGAGAAAAACTATTCTATAGAAATTAAAATAATGTATTAAAAACTAAATTATTTTGCTTGATTTACTCTGTGTAAAATAGTACACGTGTCATATTTTCTGAAGACATTTAGCTTTTCTATATTAAATAATTCATTGTTTTCATTAAATAACAATTAATTATGATGCGTATTCTTTGTTTAATTTTTATCTTTGGAAAAATATTGCATTGTCCAGTAGAAAAAAATGCTTAAAACATGTTCTATAAAAAAATGCCTGTTGTTGGTTTTGTGATGCTTAAAAACCAATGAACGAAATAAGAAATGGATCAATATCTGAGTATCCAGAATATATTCCTGACATCAATTTTCTATTTTTCTCTGATTTTTGGTCATGGCAAGAGAACATTATTGTGAATTATTCCATCCTACCCCAATGCATACCATCCCTTTCTTCCACACTTAAACTTTATTTCTAGTCAATACTCAGAGTAAAGAAAAATCTGTCATATTAGAAGAGAAAAATCAGTCTTTGCCCTTGGACTACATATGAATGTGGAGATCCACTTCTGAAAATTTAAGGAACTTAAAATTTAATAGTAATAATCTCATGTCAAAAAAGTCTCTGCAACACTTGGACTTTTTCTCTATTGGTGTATTTTGTTATTGTGTTAATGAAAAGGTTCAGGTATCACCACATCACTCATTAATTTTTTTATTCTGACAATTCAAGGTAACAATCATTACTTCAAAATAAAATATTAATCATAATATTATTCTGAGGAGGAATGTATAGACAATTACTGTGTAAAAGGAATATGTGTCACACAGAAGACCAAAAGCCTAGGCATAAAGAGATTCTGAAGTGCCAAAGCTGTTCAAAGCAGGAGTCCACACCCCTGAGTAGCACATCTGTTCCATTCAAGGGCCTTGGAAAGGCTGCACCACAGATCTCCTGGACAGCTAGCTGGGAGCATGAACTAAACAGCGAGGGAAAATCCATCTCCCATCAGCTCGCTCCTGTGGGGTTTTAATGTTACTACTGAAGGACAGGAGGCAGAAATTTGCTCCTTGCTCCCCTTCAGCTGCTGCTTGCTGTATCAATGCTACCCTACAACAACCTGCTGAATAACATGGATTCATTTCCTTCCTGAACCCTCACCACCCCCTTTCTTGGGAAAATAGCCTTCAACTAAACTGTTTCCTGGTATTCAGACGATCAAGAACCACTGCCTCAGACAACTATTCAACTGGGAAAAAAAAAAAAAAAAGAGTTTCATAAGCATCAGATGTCCAGGCCGTGTCCTACTTGACTACTATATCACAGGTACATTGGATGAAAAAAAAAAAAAAAAAAAAAATTTGGTCTCATACCTGAATGCTTCAAGCTGAAAAAGGAGCTTATTACTTGGAAGGACAAGGCCCATCTCACATGGGACACTGGTGGGGCAGTAGGATAGTATTTTCCTGACAGCTTCACAGCCTCACTAAGACCAAAATATTGCCACAATGTAATTTTTTTACATTTATGCTGAAAATCTCCTTTATGTTAGTGCATCTGAAACAGGATAAAAAGTAGTTAAATTTAAGAAAATTTGCCAGGCATAACTATTTTGAGGAATTAAGGTGCGATTCGATGAACATAATGATACAAAAAATAACTCGGAATTCTTGGTGCTGTTAATATTTTAATTTATATCTCTATAAATATTTGTATACATTCAGCTTATTGCTTCAACTCATAGGACTTCAATAAAACATAGTCCATTAGGTCAAAACTAGAAGCCTTTGACCTTGTAGAGTTTTGGATTTAGTGTGTGTGTGTGTGTGTGTGTGTGTGTGTGTGTGCGTGTGCTTGTGTGCGGCAAGATTTTTGTTAAGTAAGCAATGTATTTTAAGAGACTTCTTAGCAAAATTGAAGTAGAAGCTATCATTTTTTATGGAAGATTAATACATTATTCACTTCTCTCATTATTTTCCTCTGCAGGAAAGATATGTTTCTTTTTTTCTACCTGTAGTCATTCTTTATTTTGCAATAAATAAAAATCAAGAGGCTTTTAATTCACCTCCCTCAGGTGTCCGCATTCTTTCCAAAAAATCTGTTACTATTGTACATTGAAGGATGTGGATGTGAGACTTTTACTTAGAATTCATTTTAAGCTCTTCCAGTGAACAGATATGAATAAGGCCTTAAGGTTTCAACCATCTGTTTTCCTTCCACAATAAGTGTTCCAAGATAAGAATAAATGTAAATATATTCAGATTTTGGTTGCTATTTTCTTTTCTGTGTTATATTTTCTTTTGTGTTTCAAAATTCTTGGGTGCTTATATGTTCTTACTATGTAAATAAAAACTATGAAGCATCAAGATAATTACCAAGGAGGGATTACCAAATTTTTGTTAATTGATTTTGGAGACTACCAGACCAATACATTCATTGTTACTCACTGTAAGGTATATGAACAGTGCGTGTTTTTAATGTCATAGAATCAATCTTTTCTCTCTAAACATAAGCCACAAGTTTTTTGTTGCATGAACAATGATCTGTAAAATCATTTTATTAGCTTTTTTGAAAAAAATGCCAATTTTTACATGGGATTGCTAGATGCATCAGCTAATTGTAAAAATCTCTCTGACACTTAACAATTAAAAAAAAAAAAAAGGTGTCACACTTCCTTAAGCCAGAAATGCTTGAGAGCAATAGGGGAGATGGAAGGGGCATATGGTCTCCTGTCCTCTCCTGAGTCCGTGGCCTAAGAAATCAAAGCCCCATTCACATCTTAGGTTATGAATGAAGAGGGAGAGAGAGAGAGAGAGAGAGAGAGAGAGAGAGAGAGAGAGAGAGAGAGAGAGAGAGAGAGAGAGAATGCCTGACAAATTCTGATACGGTTCTGAACATCTTCTGCATAGATAACTTGAAAAGTCAGAAGTGGTTTAAATAGCCTATTTAAATCCCAATTCTTTAGGCATATGTGTTTGCCTCACTACTTACACAGAGGTTGAAGGCAGTTATGTGAGAAGAAAAAAAATGGCTTCCATTAGCTGAAACACTTTCAAAGGTTTGCCTTCTCCAAGAAGCTAATAGATAATAGCTAGAAGCTAATAGGTAAAAGCCCTGTACCTATTGTAAATATCCAAACATAGAAAAATATTTAAAAAGTTTTAATTTTTAACATGAACAATAATTTTCATTAGAAAGTCTGAAGTTAAATGATTCATGTCTTTTTAGCTTGTCACATTTTCATTGACCTCTGTAACCTGATTTGTGTCACTCTTTTGTTGTATGAATGTCAAGAAATTTGACAGTTTTTACCTATTTAAATATTCGTTTCCTTAAAAAGTGTCTGTTTGCTTATTTTTTCAAAAGCAAACAAATGGGATCTCATACAAATAGAAAAGTATACCACCTGATTTAGAGGAAGATGCAGTCATACATTTATTGAAAATTTAGTTCTGTTTTCACTCAAATTCACTTAAATATTATTTGATTTGGTGTAATATACTTGCAGTTTCAGATCATGAATTTTAAATCATTTTAAATAAGTTCAAGTACATATTTATTAATCAAAATAGAAATCACTAAAATTAACCTGCTCTTGCCAATGAGAAACATGTGTATTTATTTCTCCAGTGTGAAAAGCACGCTTTGGGAATTGACAAACCCTTAGAAATTATTCCCTGCATCTCAATTTTTGTGGGAACATTTTCTCTGCAAAATGTTGTGAAGATGAGTGAAGAGTGGTAGCCAGTTGGCAAGATGTCTGCAGAATATGTAGCCCAATTTTTTCAACTCTCAATGCATTTCTTGTTTGACATACAGCATGGTCATAGAGAAGATTTGAGCCCTTTCTGTTGATCAATTCCAGCTGCAGGTGTAGCAGTTGTCAATGCATTTCATCAACTTGCTGGACATATTTTTCTACTTAGTTTTGCCAAAGTTGAGAAAGCTGTAGTGGATCAGATCAGCAGCAGGCCATCAGTGACAATGACTTTTTTTGTGGTGGAGTTTGGTTGTGGGAAGTGCTGTGGAACTTTTTTGTCCTTGGTCTGACCACTGAGTTGGTCACTGCCAATAGTCCATTTGCTCTATAAAATCCACTTTCATCGCATGTCATGCTCCAATTGGGAAATGGTTTGCTGTTGATTAGAATAAAAGAAGATGACTTTTTAAGACAATTTATTTTTTTCCAGTGATGTCATGAGGCATTCATTTACTGAGTTTTATTTTTTTCTTCCTGAGGCTGAGTGCCTTATTGAAGAATAGTAGATGTTGATTTCCTTGGCAACCTTTCAGAAAGTTGTAAAAGGATCAGCTTGAAGTTATTATTTAAGTTACATTCAAGAAATATATACTATGGATTGAGGTGCAGTATGCAAGCTAATTATTTTAACAGCCAGTGATATAACAAGGATGTAATAGAAATAATATTTTTACTTATCCTAAACTTATCTTTTGGATGATTTTTAGAGATAAAGTAATTATTCTTTAGGTTTAGAGGAAAAGAAATATTTCATTCCCAAGAGTCAGAAACAACCTACTAAGCACACATTCTAAAGATGTTTGATTTATAAGGTTTTTAAGTTAACTTAAAGGAATTTTACCTGCTTTTGGTCTTCAAAATGTTCACTATTAACATAGATGCAGGTGCCTTTGGAATATTTAGGATCTTTTGTGGTAATATATACACTTTGCGTGTAGCTTAGTGCAAATTCATATTCCTCATGTTAAAAATTACTAGTGGGAAGATGAAAAGAATGCTGTACATTAATGTCATATGAAAGATGTAAAGAGGTAGGAAATATATTTTTAATAATCTTCATTTTGTTCAACGATATCCTGAAGGTTAATGTATTTCTTTATAACCACACTGAACCATTCATTCAAATCTCAGTTTTACAAATATTAGTCATAAAGAGCATTTTATTTATTCAGAAAACATTTTCTGATATCAGATATGGAACACTTGATAATAAGATTTTTCTAACCATAATACACCAACAATAGTGGAATGCAATGAGGTATCCATCACTCAGAATACATTAGTAAGGTAACATAACTAATGATGTTTTGGAAATTAAAAAAAATATATTATTTCTGTCAGTTTTTGTAGGCATGTTCTTTTTCTTTTTTTTTTCTGAAAGCTAATCACATCTAAGTCACGATCTTCAGAGTACATTACTTCTTTTATGCGGCATTAACTTTTTACATTTCCCAAAATTGAAAGAATTTCCCAAGACCTACCTTTCAGTTAGATCTTTGCTATTCACTATATGATTTACAATAACATTATAATTGTCATAAGGATATATATATATATATATATATATATATATATATATATATATATGACACCCCCACACTCCATAAATATATATTTAATTATTTAAATTACACTATTTCCAGGTAGCACTTGTTTTTAAAATTTCGTAAGTATACTTTCCTCTATATCCCTTCAAGATATATTCAGTGTATGGATATATATTCTCTCATTCTTCTACTGAAATGTTCCTTGTTGACTCTTTTAACTGACGCTCCTACTTCTGAGCCTTCTAACATTTGCTCACGTTACTATCCATAAAGTGCTGTTTATCTCAAGACATTAGTGGAATGGATTTGAAATTACATTTGTCATGCTTTCCTAGAGGTAACCTCTAAGAAATATTATTATAATGGCTCATTTCATGGTTCACATAGGGAAGGACATTACAGATTATCTCACACCCAAATTGAAGCTCTGTAACAAAGGAACTCTTCCTATTGATTCCAGCCAATGACTGTCCTGGTGTTTGTCATTCACAGATCAATGATAACACGGTGCTAGTGTGAGCACACGTGGAAGGAAGGGAAGCTCCCAGGTGTGGCCCTTTGGGTAACCATACAATTAAAAAAAAAAAAAAAAAAGAGGATGGACTTTAGGAAGCAATGAGTCATTTTCTTAATTTGTAAATGAGCATTCCGGCTTTTTATCCCTTAAATTGTTTATATTATGTGAGCTTGTCTTGAAAACTTCCTTTTCTCTAAGGTTTGTATGTACTGATTCTCAGATTCTGAGTTTTCTTTGGTAATTTTAGCTATTAATTAGCTATAATTTAAATGATGAATAGCATTGCTTCACATTATGATTTAGAGAAAACATTATAACATAATATTTTTGTATGATGAATGTCTCTTTTATATTCATGTAATTGCAACTACAGAAGCAGTTGGGAGAACTGCTGAATACACAGCACGCGTGAAATTTCATTAGAAACACTGATAGCTTTGAAGGTTAAAAAACATAATTTGACAAACCATGTGTGTCTGTATTTAAGTTTTTTTTTCTCCAATAGACAGATAAGACCTTTAATACCTTGTCACAAAAATTTGTATTTCATTTGTGAGGACTTTTCACATTCACCAGATTTTAAACAGTTTTAAAGTTGTGTTTAAAATAGTTTTGGGAGGAGAAAGATGGTCATTGAGATGCTCCAGTGATCGCTTTCTCACAGACACACCCGGCTCAACAGCTATCCCTGTACCGAAGCAACTGCGCAGAGGTAAAGAAGCCAAGTGCACCAAAAAGAAAACATACGTTGGGCAAGAAATGATGGAAAGAGCTGCTGTAAGTACTGTCCTTCCAAATTCAAGCTCCTCAGCGTTGAGAGAGACAAGTTCAGTGTGGGAGGAGAGGAGAGATTTAAACCCAGTCTGTACGTTTGAATCCTGGGACCAGACAGGCTCAAAATCTCCATCCCATGAAATCAGCCTTTGAAAGTGGTATCAAAGCGAGCAAGGAGACCATCTCCACCACTTCTTTCTTCCATCCTTGGATGGCAGAGCAATGACATTCATTTGTTGGGGACTAGGAGATGACACATTATGGCATTATCGGAGACCACAGACATATCGTGGGGTCTGGGTAGGTCCATTTCAGGTAATTGTGTTCAGAGCTGGGACCACAGGCCAGCCACTGTGCATGCTAATATCAAGGAAGTATTAAGAACACAAAGGTACAAAAAAAAATAAATCTGGAGGAAAAAAATAAAAATTTCTTACATCCACAGCAGGATACAAACATGCAGTTATTGAAAAGTCACCAGTAAGATTTTACTCAAGCAACTATCTCAAGACATATTATAATTAAATTCTCAAGGATAAAAGATAAAAATATTCTGAAGAGAGCAAGGGAAGAGAAACAAATATAATAAGGCTGTCTCAATTTGCCCTTCCAGCAGACACTAGAGGCCAGAAGAGAATAGAATGAAATTTTCCCAATAATGAAGAAAAAAGACAAAATGTCAAGTAAGAATAGTGCACCTAACAATGTTATCATTTTGAAATGAAGGAGATAAAGTTCTATCCTCTTTGGAACAAATGTTGAGGGGATAGATGTCTAAATGCAATACTGTAAAGAGTTCTTTTAAAAAAAAGTGACGTATCAATTCCACTAGTGAGTATAAATCTAAAGGAAAATAATGAGTATATAAAAGAAACATCTGGATTCTTACATTTATTTCAGTACTATTTACTATATGAAGAATATGGGAACAATTTGAAGAGTACATAAAAAGCTGATGAGTGAATCAAAATATGGTGCATGTACAAGTTAGAACAACACGAACAACAAACAACTACCAGAAGAGTATGGTCCTGGCATTTCTGGAGACGAAACTGGAGAGCATTTGTTAACCATTAACTCAGAGGTTAAAGTGAATTAAGCCAGACACAGTTAGGAGTACAACTCGATGTTCCTCATATGTGAAACTGAGAAAGTTAATCTGCAGATGGAAGTAGTGTGTTTGTAACTATAAGGCAGGGAGGATGAGGGGTGGGAGGATGAGAAAAATATGACCAATGGGTGAGCAGTTACAGGTAGATAGAAGAATTTTTGGTGTGCTTTGCAAGGTAAGTTGACTACAGAAAAATAATGTACTACCTATTTTAAAAAGTCAGAAAAGTGTGTTGAGTGACTTTTAACCATATAGAAGATAAAAGGCTGAAAAGAAAAGATATTTGAATCTGAGCAAAGCATGCAATGCTTGCATGTAGTGAAATATTACATGACATGCCATGTACAATTTTTATGTGAGTTGAGGTAAATTTAACATAAGTAATAAAATATTTTAAATGAAAGATTACAAAGTCAAAACTGTGCTCAATAAAATCATACCAATTTACTAACATAGATGTTAAATGTTCTTCTCATTCCAAAACTAATATCTACCTAAAATTTTAGTCTCAAACTTGTATTTGATAGCAGAAATATTAATCTGATTGGAAGACTTGCACAAGAATGTACACAAATACTAAAATATCGCATTGCACTTCTTGGATTGATATCATTTCATTTATCTACCACATGTCTAGTTTGAAAGTGAAAGTTATACAATAATAAATTTATTATGTTGAATTTAATATAATTTGTGAATCGCTTATGAAGCACATAGCTAAGGTGACCATATTTTTTTTGAGCTAGTGTCACCAAAATTTCAAAACTAGAATCTTCTTGCTTAACAAGTTCTTTAACTTTAGGTAAACTTAAGTTGTTACTTTACAAGTCACTTTTTTCCTCCTAAAAATGAGTGTGCACATGGGACTGCATCATGTCATTTTGCTCTTCTTACTTTCTACAGTTGATTAAAATATTTAACTCTTGATTAATGGTCTTGCATATTTGTCAACACCCAACTATAAAAATTATATTTTGCTTACCTTTGATTTTCAAACTAACCAGGGAGTGAAATGACATTTTTTCTTCTACCTGCAAATTATATTACTATGAAGATGATAAAAATATATTTTACTTGTGGTTTTGATATATTACATTCATTCCTGAATTTATGCATTCCTTCGCTGAAGGTATTGAGCATCTGAAGTATGGAAGACACTCACATATTCTGATTCTGTAAACTAGTACTGACGTGTTTTACTCTCTATCCTGAGGCTGCATTTTCTACTAGAAGAATTATCTCAGATGTCTTTTTCTACTACTGAAAAAAGGAAGCCTTATTCTTTCTGCAATTTGTATGTTCAAAAATTAAACACTTATAGAAAATTTAAAATATAATACTGGTTAATAGCAACATTCTTTGTCTGAGTATGCATGAATGCTGGTATTTGTTGAACAATGAAATTCCAGACAGAGTGACACTTTATTCCCGAATTTTTAAAACATGTGTATTGTACGATATCATTAACAAATTTTTTCTGTATAATGTTACATCATTATTAGAATAAAGATTCAGTGATATTTTCTACTGTGTGTATCACATTTAAGTATTTATATTTTATCAATTGTAATTTACTATCATTCTTTTATAATCCAGGATTTGAAAAATTGTATTGCATTTGATGTTCTGTTTCTTTAGATTCTTTAAATATAGAGCCGGCTGGGCTGGAGGAATCGCTCAGAGGTTAAAAACACTTGCGTAGCAAGCTCAAAGCCCTGAATTCAATTTCTCAGTACCTCAAAGAGCTGAGCAGGGTGGTGCCTGCCTGAGACAGAAGGACTGCAGTGAGTCTGAGACCAAGGCAGGGCTCCATAGTGATTTCAGGACCAGCCTGCACTGCAGAATGAGACCCTATCTCAGTAAATAAATAAATAAGCAAACAAATAAATGAAAGAGCCAATGTTCTCCTTTTTAAAGAGAAATGCATGACTTTTGCATTTAATGTAAATTAGATTAAATATGCATATATTTTATCTTTATCCATTCAAAGAACTTAAAAGCTTTAAAATTCTAACTCTCATGATTGAATTAAAGGGCAAAATTTGGTGTTTAAATACAATTCTTTATTTAATGTCCCAGAGTATGGGGGAAAAAATTACATGAAGGAAAAATAGAAGCAATTCTAAAAGGCACAATAACTAGATTTTAGCAACTTAATAAAAGTTTTGGAGCAAAAATGAATAATAATTGTAATGAGTTTTAATAAGTTGATGTAAAAACTGCCTCAATTCTAAAGTGATAAAATAAATAGGAATTAGGATAATGATTTAGCAAAATTACCAAGTTTTAAATGGAAAATGACTCAACAAAACTGTCCATTTGTGTCCACAAAAGTGACACCTAACTAAATTAAAGATCATCAGCTTATAGCAACATCACTGTGCAAAGCATTGTTCAGAAACGTGATATACCCCAGTCTATCAGAACCATGTCACCAAATTCTTATAATTATGAATGAAAAAGATATCACTAAAGTTGAGAGATCTTCTTAACAATATCCTTGAGCATACATAATACCTATTAGTAATACTGAAAATGTATAGAAACTACTTTCTTAATCGTTCCAAAAGTACATCACATTAAAGAAAGAGCAATGTCATTTTCTAATATTTATCTTTTCCCAAATAAAAGAGTATAATTAAATAATTTAATATACAACAAATTTTTTAAAAATAAGAATATACATAATTTCTTTCCTAAGTTAACAACATGTTCTGAATATGTAATACATAAAGAAAACAATAATAATTTTGTAGGTGCATGGAATTTAACAAAGAGACAAACAAACACATGAGTTTTATAGAAATGATTTTAACATTGCTTCAACTTAGCTTATCCTTAAGTATTTTATTATCAGTAAAGCAACGTGTTACTATAAAGGATAATTTTTCACATTAATATCTTTGTTAGATCTTAGTAAATGCAGACACATTGAGGATTAGAAAATAGCAGGTGATTTGCTGTGGTTATGGTGTAGAGTTCGCTGATATTTGGATACATTCCCACCATTGTCTGTCCATTCCTGGACCCCAGAGAGGTAACATGGAGTCACTAGCCTTCAGATGCTTCATTTCCAGCAGAATTTCTCTTGAGACTCTTAAATAAAATCCATTCTAATCACATCATGAAAATAGAGAACAATGAGTAGCCATTATTCTCAGGAAAGCCTTTGGGGTACCACATCAGTATGCTGGGCTAGTAATTGAGATTCCTTAAAAGCAGCTTCCATGATGTTTTCATCCTAATCTTTTTATTTCTGGATAATTCCATATTTCCCTGGGATAAACTTCTTGTTATTTTAAAAATCTTAATTGACACTCTCGTTTAAATATGCTCTTCATGAAATCATGGTGAGACTGAATCCCCAGTGCAACAGTAGGAACAAGGTGCGTACTGAGAACTGATCTCATCGTGAGGTCTCTATGAATGTAATCACTGCTCTTACAGAAGATTCAGAGAGCTGCTCCTAATTCCATTCCTCTGCCATGTGAAGAGATGTAAGTTTTTCTTTTTATGCCCTTAAGGATGCTTAAGGATGCAGCAAGAAAGCACCATCTTGGGCAGAGGGGCAGCCTTACTGCACACAGAACTGGTTGGCAGTGAGATCCTGGAATTTTGAGCATATAAGTACACTTTTGTTCTTCATAAACTACACCACTTAAAAGTATTTTGTTACAGCAGCACAAAGATAATTCTCTTCTCTCTTTATTGTTTCTGTTTTGTTTTTATTTTTATTTTTGTTTTGTTCTTTTATTTGTTTAATTTTTTTCAGTTAGTGCAGGATTAGTTACTAGATTGGTTTAACATGGTTAGATTTGATTATTGCAATAAAACACTCAATGAAAAATGACACACTGGAAACCTGTGTCATACGCAGGGTATGTGGTACTGGGGTATCAAATCCAGTGCCCTGAACTTTTCAGCCAGTTATCCTAACCAGGGAGGGCTACAGAGCCAGCGTCACCTGTTATATTATGAAAAGTTGAGTGGTAAACTATAATCTTTGCCATCAGCCCTGAGAATCCTAACAGCAGACATTTTCAAATATAATCCTCTTCAATATACCCTAAATATACTTCAAAGACCTTAAAAAGTAATAATCATTAATATTTACACATATATATTGGATATATTTTATTGATTGTATTTTACTTAAATAAAAGTATGCATTACATATAAAAATAAATTCTTTTTAGGAAATATGTATTAAATTCAATAGATAATATTGTAATTAGACTGAGAGTTACTTTGGTATTTTATTTATTTATTTATTTATATTTTATTTTACTTTTGAGACAAAGTCTCTCTCTGTAGCCCGGGCTGGTCCTGAACTCGCTATGGAAACCAAGCTGGCCTTGGACTCATGGCAAATCTCCTGTCTCAGCCTCCTGAGTGCTGGGATAATGGGCATGCATCACCACGCCCAGCTTATGTGGTGCTGGGGAGTCAAACAACACAGGTACTTAGCGCTTGCTACACAAGCACTTTAACTGCTGAGTCATTGCTCCAGTCCATATTTTGATATTCTAATGCTATCAGTTTTCTTCTCAATTTGAGCAGTTTGAGTGACAACTTAAATTTTCAGTATGTATTTTTGCTATTGCAAGCACCATATACAATGAGATCTCTCATAAACTGAATTTGTTATTTTTGTTTCCCCCTTTTTATATTTGCAGCACATAATGTTTACATTTGTGCACGTATATATCGCACCAAATAACATCTCCTTCTTTTCCCTCTTTTTTGTTGTTTTTCCCCATTTTATTGATCAGCAGCAATACGATACTGACATTATTTTAGGATTATGCTTTGTGAAATTGAAGGCTCTTCAAAGAGTATCACATTCTTAGAAAGTTAGCCAAAATAATTAAAAGTACATTACATGCCGGTAACTACACGCATTACTTTGAAAACTCTTGATCTTTCCCTCAGTTTTGACCTTCAACATTGAACATTAGAGATTTAAAAGACAAAAAAAATCATAGTACTTAATTCTTCCTTTGGATTTTTTATGTAGTGTTTCTTCACTTAACATTTTAATGTCTCCCACTCATCAAACCTACGTCACAAATGCTGTCTACGTGTGACGCAAAACAG
Organism: Ctenodactylus gundi; assembly: GCA_004027205.1. Taxonomy (NCBI): domain Eukaryota; kingdom Metazoa; phylum Chordata; class Mammalia; order Rodentia; family Ctenodactylidae; genus Ctenodactylus; species Ctenodactylus gundi. The sequence goes on along the minus strand of PVKB01002654.1, from coordinate 135,239 downwards.
GTGTGGACTTCCAAAACACGCCCCTTTTAACGTTTGGGATTAGCTGCAGGGAAGAGGCATGTGGACAGAGATGCCCAAGTGTCCAGCTGCGTCTCCTCCCCGCTACATCTGAACAATGTGCTCAAGGCACAAAGAGCTATATTTTATCCTCTTGCTGATATTAGAGTTTTTGCTCTGTTTACATGTGGAACACCGTAGGATTTGAACTAATCTACCCATCGTATTATTGTCTACTCTGATAGCAGATAGAGACTAAAACTGAGCTAAAGTATTAGAACAATACTGTATTTGGCACTCAGCATCATTTTCCACAGCCAAAAAAAACACATTTTCCTGATTCTTTTTTAATTGGGAATGTGGATGTAAGTTGACTTTCATAATTAAATGTATAGATGCATGTAGGGCTTGAAAAGAGACGTTTAGATGAAAGAAAAACATCTATAAATCACCTGTCATACTGTTGAGCCAATTTGCAGTGATGTAGGCATCTCCATTGTGCTGCTTTTAAATCACAAATCCAGTGACAAGGTGCTGAGGGGACATTTGATCATGTCGTTCTTCTAGCTTCCTAGTCCCTGAACCATGGCTAGAGTCCTGGGCTGTGTACCCTAGTGGCTCTGGTGGTATCTTCCCAATCTCCTCCTTCCGTTCCTAATATAACAAAGGAGGAAAATCTAGCAGGTTATCTCTGGAATGTTCTACGGGTCATTCCAGGAACATAGGCTACGAAGTTTCTCCAAAACTTCCAACAATTTTTACACATTCAATTTTATTTTACCATTTTATGTCCAGAATATTATTATTATTTCTGTTTTTGCATTGAATGCTAAATAATAAAGTATTAAAGAGTACCAATATGCATGTTTCCTAAAGTCACCACTAGGAAGAAATTTCAATTTTGGAAAGATTTAGTCAAGAGCTGGGAAAGATGTAGAGAAAATTCTCCTCTAATCATTACATTACAAATTCACTAGACAAGAATATAAAAGAATGCAGTAGAAGCTGCTAATCCTGCCAGCAGGATCAGGAAAAGCATTATAGTAAATTTGACATTTGGATGTGTTATTTGAAAGGGAAACAGAATTTCATCGGTGTGGCATGTGGAGGTGGAATATTTTAGCTGAAAGAAACAGCAAAAATAAATGACAGCTTGAAAGTTCATAATGTAAAGAGAGATTAGTCGATCTGTTTGTGGGATTGATGGCTGGAACCAAACTTGGACATCGTGGGAGATATTATAAAATGTGAAAAGACAGTTGCATCCTCCCTTTCTAGTTCTTCATGTATACTCTGAACCAGAATGCAAAGTATTTTAATATCAACCTGATATTGAGCAGATGTTAAAGACTTATTTTTACTCTGAAAAACTGGGTTGACATTAGTGTACAGATAGCTGCTTGAACTGTTTAAGGATCTGTGAAATGTGATCAAAGACATGAATATTTAAATGATGACACATTGCTATTGACCCTCTGCCTTCAATTTTTTTCTCTTTTTAAACATACTTGTGTTATCATCCTTGCCACATTCTGAAGCAGTCTGCGTTTATGGGTGTCACCGTTCCAATGTTGTGGCTGCCTCAATGTTCTGAATTAATTCAAAATGTTTGCTTTTCAGGGTCATTTTGACACTGGAAAAAGTCAATAGTTACATAATAAATCAAATCAAGTGGGACCCAATGTAAAGTTTTTAAGAATCTGCTTTTTCATTGGATAATACTCAAAAACAATTCACCTTGTCTTCATTACTTTTTCTCAGTGTGTTACTGGATTTTTAAGATTAAGGTCTTGCGCTGAGCTGCATCCTCAATCCATTGTTTTTAGTTTTGATTTTGAGATAGAATCTCATGAAATTGCTAGTTTATCCAGGTTGGATGAGAATTTGTGATCTCTTTACTTTAGCCCCCTATACTGCTGGGATGATAGACCTGTGACACTGTGTCTGGCTGATCATTTTTAAAAATCATAAACTGTTTCTAAAACTATTTCAAAAATAGCAAGAGCGGTTGTATAAACATGTTTAAAGTCAAGGAGAAGAGAAATGTTGATGGGTTAATGGAATGTGTATCTTTCAGCCTAATATTTTCTGTTTTAAAATATTTACTCTGTTTTTTTAAATTTTTTGTTGGACTGATCTCTGGACTTGCTCGAAACATATGTGTTTGAATGAACAGGTGGCAGCTCTAGCAGAATAGTAAAAGATATTTCCCTGATTTGGATTCTAGAACTTCTTTTAACTTCCATGAAAAGAAATTCTTGAGTAGTTGGTATTTTGAGAGAGACTGGGAAACAGTCATGAGCAATTCTCTCCTGAGACAAGCCCTCCAAAATCCAGTCCCATTCCAGCTGATCCGCATGTCAGTACCAAATGATATGTAAATGTCTGGAATTGTTACTAAGACTTCGAGAATGTTAAGAGGGAGGAATAACTGATTTTGTCTCCACTTAATATTTTAACCATGAATAGAAAGATTGAAGAAACATTGTTTCTAGAATTATTCAAATACAGGTATGCTGATTTGGATCTGGAATGTCCCCCCAAAATCTCATGTATTTGAATGTTATAGATTGTCTATGGAATGCCGAGGGATTTGGGGGCTAGTCTGGAGGTGTGGATTACAGGCATATGAATTGGATTATATGCATGTAAATTGGATTAGGGATGTAGTGTGGTGGAATAGTGGGGGTTCACCACCACACCTTCCACTTCTGGATCCAGGAGGCGCTGATCACTGAGGTGGGACCTGGAAGAAGATATAAGCTGCTTCCTTCCTTTTCCGGAGGACTAGTCTCAACTTGCTTTGACTTTGTTTTCTGTTGGTGATGTCTTGAGAAACTGCCTCCCCTCTGTCTCTGCCATGTACTTCCATTGCTGCCTGCCACCCCTGAATGGACTGTGACCTTCTGAAACTGTGAGTTAAAATAAGCCTTTCTTCCTCTAAATTTGTGGATGACAGGTATTGAGTCACAGCAATGAAAAAGTAACTGAGAGAGAAATTGGTGTCAGAAGTAGGATTGTCCCTACACTTTATCTCACTGTGTGGCTTGGAAGCCTTTGGAACTTGTTTGCAGGAAGAATTTAGAAAGGCTTGATGATGCCAGCTGGAGAAGTCTTGGAGTACTCTGAGCCAAGCTTGATGGGGGTTTCTGATCAGAGCTCAGAAGACCAGAATGGTGATAGAACTGTGTATTGAAAAGGCCTGGCTCAAGAAGTTTCAGATGGGAAGAAGGGCTATATTGGCAAGAGACCTAAAAACCACTGTGCTATGCCTTGGCAAAAAGTTTGTTGGTATTTTGCCCTAGTCCAGAGACTTGGTCTGAAACTGAAATTTAGGGCTGTAGACTGATTACTATAGTGGAGGAAATCTCAAGGCAGGTTGAGGTTCAGCATGCTACCTGGATCATGTTTGCAGTTTTTAGCCAGCTCTGTGGTGAAAGACAGGAGACAATGGCAGAGAGAACAGATGTAAGAACTATGCAGTCTGGTGAGAAAAAAAAAATATGTGGTTTTTCAAGAGACTAACATTAAACAGAATCCAAGAACTTGGAATCAGGACTATAGCAAAGAGGACATGTGGAGGTCTTAAAAATCAACAAAATCTCACCATTTACCAATTGGGTTATGAAGGCTTATCATTGGATTTAGAGGAAGGACGTGGAGGCCAAGCAGTGTGCCCATAGCAGGGTAATACATGAAGTTGCAAAGGAGAAACCTAAAGTGCAATGGACATCCTGGAAATTTGATAATAACAGAAACATGGACCATCTTTTGAGCAACTCTACAAACTATGAGCAAAAGCCAGCCCCAAAGAAGCAGATATGGAAATCCAGAGGCAATGTTGTTAGGGTGGAGACACCCAAACACTTTGGACCTCACATCTCACCACAGCTTGCATGGAGTGCTGGACACAGAGCTACAGAATTTAATGAAACTGCAAGATTGGGTTATTGTGATGTTGGGTTTCATTCCTGGTTTGGCCCGGTTGCCTTTTATCTTTCTATTCTTCCCTTTTATAATGGAAACATTTGCCCCATCCTATTGTATGTTGCAAGTGTTTAACTTTTCCTTGATTTTCACAGAGGCTGAAAACAAAGCGTTTCACTAGTGTCTCAGAGGAAACTTTGGACTTAGCCTTTTTAGCAGTGCTGGAACTCTTAAGACTTTCACGGCTCTTAGAGAAGAGCTGAATGTATTTTACGTAAGGAGGTTGATATGAGTCTTGTGTCCAGGGGTGGAATGTTATAGTTTGGAGTTATAAGGTGTTTGGATGTAGTGGGAAACACAGGGAACCATGTGCTATTAAGAGATGGGACCCGGTCAGAAGGGACAGATTACTGGAGCAGGGCCTTGAAGGGTGGCCCAGCCCTTTCCCTCTCACCTGGCTTTCAGTCTGCTACTCTGTGAATCACTTTCCTCTGTCTATGGCTCAACCATGTGTTTCTACCATTGCCAGCCCCAATGTATGGACTGTCTTTTGAAAACTGTAAGCTAAAATAAGTCTTTCCTCCTTTAAACTGTAGATGTCAGGTGTTCTGTCCCAACAATGGGCAAGTGACTAAGAGTGAATACACATTCCAAAATTAGTTAATGATGACAATTTCATCAGCAGTGAATTATTCAAATAGAAATGGTGAATTTTGTCGAATGTAAAGTGAGTATGAAAATTTGTCTTATTGTAAAATGCTTGCATGGCCAGAACCTGTTATGTGAAGCTGTTCTGAAACTGGAAAATATTCACATGTATTTATTTCTATTGAATCATTTCTCTGATTGTTCTTCTTTGTATTATGGAACAATGCCACAAAGACTATTCAATAATTCACTTAGTTAACAGCATAATAGTAAATCTGTCACTACTTTTTAATTCTCAGTGTAGAATTTTGAGGCTTAATTAGTTCCTAATATTCATTTGTATTGACTTCTCTCTAATTTTTTTGTTCTTTTAAAATAGAGGTAGATAATACATTGAGAAAACTGAGATTACTAAATAAAATTTATTCTAGAAAATAATCAAGTAATTATTCCAGACAGCAATAAAAGCAAAAACAGGATAAGATTCTTTATAAAAAATGAAAATCATTTGGCATACATTTCTACAATTGTCGGAGCCATTTTTAAATGCAAATTTATTGAGTGTGAGTGTAATGAAGGCCGAGATTAAGTTGTATTAATTGCTTTATTATTAGTCTTGAGCAGAGTTTCCAATGCAGCTTAGGTACTTAAAAACATTTGTCAAAAATATAGCTTAATACAGAAAAAGTATGAGCTTAAATTACAGTTGTCTAAGGTCAAAATATAAGAAATGTGTAGAGTTCAAAAATTGAATTTTGTTTCTGAGAGACTTTTATTGCACTTAGAATCTGAAGGCTCATCACTTTTTTCAACAGACATTTATACATGTACAAATAAATATATAAACATAAACATACATATATATTATACTCGACACAAGCTTGTTTTTGTAATCATTTCATAATTTGTTTTTAGCAAGAGTAGTAAGAACTATAAAATTCTATATGGAAATGAACAATTTTTTTTTCCTTACAGACTACATGCTAAGCCAATGACATTTATAAAAATAAATGTAACTTTTATGAATGTAATTTCTCCTAACCACGATAATGTTTATTAGTGCCAATCATGATCATAGTACATCTACCAAACTATTGTTAAATAACAAACACCAAAACTCCTCAGGAGATAAATGACTGCTAGTAGAAAAACAATGATATCAGATATATACAGTTTTTATAAAATGGTAAACCAAAGAGTGACAGAGTAGTTGATAATGAGCAATTGTTGTGATTTACATTTTGAAACACATCCTGGGGCTCTAACTTGATGCTTTGACCACTTCCCTCCATGTCTGTCCTTACAGGATGGACCACGTTGTGGTGCTCTGACCACTTCCAACCATGTCTCTCCTTACAGTGTGGAGAGACCTCCATGTTCTTCAGTGTGTCACTCCTTTAACGTCATTGATCTTTGTGCTGTATAAATAAAAAATGACTATCTAGAAATGAAGTCAATATTTAGGAATTTAAAGATCTAATTGGTAGAGAAAAAAGAACTATAGCTTCTACATAGCTTCCAAAGTCTTTGTTTTAAATTAGCTGAAAAATACTTTTGACAATAATAAAGAAAAACGCGTAGTCATTTGTAGAAATGCGATCAACCAAGATTAAAACTACAATGCCATTAAACATATCATTAGTGATATATCTTTTATTTGCAAGTTTAATTCTATAATGTTTATTAATTCTGATAGCATTAACTGTTATTTAAAGATCAAATTTAGTTATAACTATTTTGCTAGAAAAGAACAAGAAAAATACATTGTCATGTATTAAGATATGGAATGTAGAAAGCTTATCAAAAATGTTGGTAGAATTTTAAAGACCTAAAGTAACTTATTTTTACTTAAATCCTCTGGACTGAAACCAGTTAAGAAAATGGAGAACATATCTCCATGTGACTGCCTAAAGAATCACATCTGTTGAAAAGGAGTTTAGATTATTTAGATCACTTAGCCAGAGTCTGTGTTCTCAACAACCATGTCGAAAAATATATAAAGGACTGCAGATAGCAAAGTGGTTAGAGTACTTGCCTAGCAAATGCAAGGCCCTGAACTCAATTCTGCAGTACCACACAACCCAGAAGTGGTAGTACATGCCTGTAGACTCAGGACTGTGGAGGCTGAGGCAGGAGGATTGTGGTGTGTTTGAGGCAATCCTGGGCTCCATAGTGAGTTCAAGACCAGCCTAGATTGCAAAGACAGATCTATTACAAGGGAAAAAAAAAAAAAGAAACACACAAACAAGCACACACACACACACACACAGTGGAAAAGGAAAAAACTATGATGGTAGAAGAGTGAGCATGTGTGGGGGTGTATGTGACACATACACAGGATTGCAATGGGACGAGGGAGAGAAAGAGAGAGATAGAAAAGAGAATGAGTTAAAAATGAGAAAGGAAAGGGGAGAGGAGATAGGAGGGGAGAGCACGGGAGGAGAAAAGAGGACAGAAGAGGACAGGAGAGATCAGGCAAATGGCACTGGGAAGTCACAAGATGGTTAATTCTCACCTTACTCCCTTGATCCTAAACTAACAGGATGGAAGAATCCACCCAAGGGAGGCAGGGGCTGTTCCCTCCATCTTCGGTAGTCTCCTTGTGGACTGTTTTCTCAGAACCTCACATAGTAAACAGGTTGAGCATAGTCCCAGGGAGGCATTCCGGCTAGTCAGCCACACATGTCATATGTGTGAGGGGCTAAATCAAAGGCACTCATTTTTGATAATTGTAGCGTCTTTATTTTTCCTCTGATGAGTCAAGTAAAGAGCATTGACCACTTCCTGATGGATTGCAGCTGCCTGGCAGAGTCATGGCTTTGGGTGAGTTCATGACAGAGAGCATCTTCTGCATGAGTCACTGCAGAGTGTATTTCTAGCTGATTAATCCTCCTGAAGGGGAAAGATAAATCTGTACGTATTATTTCACAGCGAGTATCACGATGCATGGAGAGAACTAATAGTGATGCCAATTGATGGTATTGAGAACCTTGCACTCAGCCCTGAGCTGCATCTATCATGCAGGAGATAAGAAGAGGCTGTTGGTCAAAAATCCCACACATACTTTTTTTCTTTCTTTCATCACCAGCTGTGGAATGAGGGACAATGTACGACCACATATGAACAAGCAGCTGCTGTTTTTCTCCCACATGTTTACAGATTTCTACATGCAAATTTGTCTTAGTTTTTCTCAGATCAAACATGAGGCTAGTTCCATACATCAAACAGATCTATGCTACTGAAGAACAAGTGAATGGTAAAATAATTTTTCAAGTGATAGCATAGCATGGTGACTACAGTGTTTTAGTTATTTACTATTAAAAATCAAATTGAAATTTTTATTTTTATAGTTTCGTATCCTTTTCTTACAACAATAATGCATTTTATGGAAATTGTAACTGAAAGGAATTCGCTTATTTAATTTTAGGACAGATCCAAACCGTAATAGACCCTTAAGCACTTCTTCCTGAAATCTAACTTGTAGCAAATCTACCCCTCTTATCTTCCAGTACCTAGTAGGAGTCGCAGGGGAGCCAGGAGGACTGGATTAGGCCAAGCAGAACACAAAGCCACGTTCACAATTGATGCTTCTTCACGATAACTCAGACTTTTCCTCTTTTGACTTAGTTTCTTCTTCGATAGCTACATGTCATCTTCGAGACTTCCAAAAAACCTGTTGCCCAGTTTTTGGAGCTGAGCTCAACCATCTCAGTCTTTCTCAAATTCAAGATGAATTTTTACTTTTCTACAGATAAGAAATAAAAATGAGAGTTAGTTTTCATATGGGTACTAAAAACTATCCTGTCCTTCTCATGCTCCTGGAATTAATTTTTCCATAGACAGAGTTTAACTTAAATTTGTTTGAAGAAATTTTCTATTCCTGCTATCTATCTATCTAAATTTTTGTTTAAACCTCATTCACTCAATAGTCAGTCTTCATCTAACTTAACTTCACTCAGCCCAATGCTTCATTGTTTTCATGTTTGACAAAGTTTCTTCCCTTGGTTTCTAGGAGCCAGCACTCTCCTGCTCTCAGGTCTCCACGAACTTTACAATTTCTTCCCATCTGTGCTGGTCTGTCCTGATCTCTCAGAACTGTGATGGAGCTCCTGTGATCTAATGTACTAGATCACTCTCTATCTCTGCCTGCTGGTATTTTTATGCAGTCCCGAGACAGGATATTTTTTTTAACATCTATACCTTACAACATGTAAATTTAAATCAGCTATTTAGAGGTCTCTCCTGAGCTCAAGATTCTGCCTTAAAAACCCAAATCTTCCTACATATCAAATAGTGTTAAAAAAAATTGTGTCTGAAAACAAAATCCCAAGTTTCCTCTTGCAATCTCTTTTTATAACCTTATGTTCTCAGTGAATCTTTCACACATCTTATTGCTCAGCACAGATATGTCTTAACGCAGCCGCATATGTTTCCAGAACATAGGTTCCAAGAGGGCAGGAATGTGGTTTATTTTATTAATGAAAGTATTTCCAATACCAAAAACAAATGTTTGATTTATTGTGGGTTTCCAAACAATTGGCTTAAACCCTTATGTAATTCATCAAAAAGGGAGGAAAGCTTTTAGATTAAAAACTTGGTTTTATTTTAATTTTAGAAGCTAAGTATTTTTTGTCTCCATGGACACAACTTTAGTTCAAGACACAATTGTGTTATGGTGATATTATTATAATGGCCTCTTTTCACTCTTTTTTTTTCCTTTGTGGTTTCTTTTCAATTCAGTGGTTAGAATGATACCGTTAAAACACATTTAACCAGCTCACCCTCCAGATTGCTTAGCCAATCACTATAAATAAAACTTAGGAACTTTAAGGAGCCTCTCTTTATGACATTGTGTCTACACCTATCACTTATAATTTAATCAAACTTATGACATTTCACTTGTTATTCGTTACCACACTAGTCTATGATACAGTTTTACCTCTGGACCCTTGCACTTGCCATTTTCTATGTTTGAAGTGTTCATCCCTCAATGTATACAGAATTTATTCTTTTAACATCTTGTTTGTTTGCTTACATATGTGTTAAGATTTCCTTGATCATAGCCAACTGATTTTAACGTCTACTTTCATGCTCAGACACAACTTTCTTGCTTATTATTTTCTTTGTCTTCTAAATAATTTGTGGTAGTCAACTTTATGTTACACAGCTAATAGCTGAGATAGTTCACTTATACAAAAAAAAGAGTTAATTTTGGCTGCCAGGCATGAAGATTTCAGTCCATGATCATAGGCTCCATTTCTTTTGGCCTATGACAGGAGAGAATATTACATATCAGAAAGGTACAAAAAGCAAAATTGCCCACTTTCTAAGATAGAAGTCTGTGACCCCCACAAACTTTTTAAAGACAATCCAAAGACCTCAAGGTAGGTTCCCCCTCTCAAAGTTTCCACAGCCTCTCACGAATAATAAACTGGTTTCCGGGTTTAAAGCTAGAGCCCCTGGGTACCTTCCACATCTGATCTGTGGCTCCATCTGAGCACACATTTTTTTAAAGTATATATTTTCCACTGAAATGTAAGCACTAGGAAAATAAGAATTATAGTTGTATCTAATGAAAAATTACTAGTGCTGATAATTGTGCCTTGCCCATAATATAAATTTATTATAAAGTTAGTTTTACTAAACCTCCCTTTCTTTTTGAGTTTTGACTAAGAGTTTTTGCTTTCTATTTTCGTTAGCATTATAACTGGTCGTGGCTTTCCCATTTTTCTATCTGTTTGGTGCAAAAACATTGTCCAGCAAGAAACAGCCAACTTTTCCAGTCACCATTTTTCTTCCATTTATCTCAATTTCTATGTCTTCTTTAAAGGAATTTTTAATGGCAAGGTATCTCTCTGTAGTTCAGGCTATCCTCAAATCACCACAGAGTCCCAGCCTCAAACTCAGGACAATCCTCCTGTCTCAGCCTCCAGAATGCTGGAATTACAGGTGAATGCCCCCATGCCCAGTTTATATGATGCTGAAGAATCGAAATCTGGGCCTTGCGCTTGCTGAGTAAGCGCTTTAACTGCTGAACTGTGCCCCAGCCTCCTCTCTATTCTGCTCTGGATCAATCAAAAACCAAATGCATATTGTTCATTTTTACGTTTTCCTTTTTTATCTACAATGAAGATTCCACACAAACATAAACTGTTCCCAATCTATTACTTGTTGTATCTCTATGTCTTAGCAAAACAATGATGCTCAATTGTCTCTGAAAAAGAAATTGTTAGGTGCTGGAGGAGTAGCACAGTGGTTAAAGCACTTGCTTAGCAAGTGCAAAGGCCTTGGTTCTACTCCCCGGCACCTCGGAAATGGATCACGGTGATGTGCGCAGGTAAACCCAGTACTCGGGAGGCTGAGGCAGGATTGCCACAAGCCCAAGGCTAGCATGGGTTCCTTGGTGAGTACAGGGGCCAGCCTGGGCTCAGAGTGAGACCCTGTCTCAAAAACAGAAATTACAAAGAAAAAAAGGGTTGATAACATCTCAACCATAAAGTTAAAGTTTTCTGTGATTTTTGGCACTTTGAAATTAAATCAACCTCTATTCCAATAATAATTCTAATGGAGGAAATTTTCCAATAATGTAAGTTCTACTGTACTCAAATTTAAATTAATTAATACAGAGGTAGGTATGCCATAAAATTTGAACAAAATTAATACCTCTGAATGGTAACTTTATTTTTTCTTGAACATTGACATTCAATGCTGAAATATATTATTAAAACTGTGTACATCTTGTTGCAAATAACTGGAAAATGCTTCTCTGAAAACTGATATTGGTAGCTTAAGTAGGACTCATGGTTGATTATAACTTATTAGAAAAAGTGAGGATGAAACTTAGATAACTGTGAGATATGACAAAACCAAAATAGCAAACATCCTGTGATCACGTCTTGGCATATAACATCATTTGCTTCAGTTTCCTAGGCCTCAAATCCAGAAAGCGAACTGAATTTCAATTTCATATCAACTTACATAATTCTTAAAGGATGTGAACTCAGTTATAAAATTTCTTTAAATTAAGTTAGTTCAATGGATTTCTCAGAAATAACTACTTGCATTGAGATGAATCTTTAATGATAATATTTTCTAATTTAAGTAACACCTTGTTCCTTTTCATGTCATGTGTAGTTAAGTAGATTTTGAATTTATAATTTTGAGTGTATTCTGAAAAGTCAAGAGAAGTAATATTAATGAGAGAAAAATATGACAGAAAATGCCCAAGTGTGTCACTGTGATAAGAATGAAGCATAATGTGACAATTTGGTAAGCCAACTAGTCGGGATCACTTGAGACCCAGATGTCATGAAATAAACTATTTACATCCAATATTTCTGGTTTTTCCTTCCTTCTGCAGGTGTCATTCTTGGGTTTGAGATCTCCATAGCTAGTTTTTAAACGTTTGACAAGACATCAAAGTATTGTTTAAGAATTTAGACAAGGAAAATTAAATTTTTACATTAATAATTGTGAGAAAATTTGAAATAAGGAAAGGAAGAAAAAGCACAAACTTTTACTGTCATTTTCTTTAATTTAATTCTATCTATTGTCTCTTTTACTCTCACATTATGTAATAAGAAACATGCAGTACTTCTAGTGTAAACATTTTCCTGTTGATAACTTTAGACAAGTTGAAAAGCACAATAGGGGCATAAAAATTGGATTCCTCTAGTTCATCACCTTGCCATTTGTAACTGTAACGATAACGCTATTTTTTTTGTCTTCTAGTGATTTTCTCTATATTTCAATGTCTCTTCTAAGAAAGATATTTTATGGTCTCCAGACACATCCAGAAGTTCTCTATGTCCTTTTATTTAGGGCCTGGTGGAGACTCTCTAGCTGTCCTTTGCAGTCACATAAGCTGTAGCAGTGATCTCAGGGGTTTTATCAACATTTGTTCAATCTCTATTGTTCCTACTGACACAACAAGACCCAGGCAATTATAGTACAATAATCACTATGCTTAATTCTTGTAATTCACTCAGAGATTTTTCTTCCCTTATGGAAGAAGAAAGTACAGTATCGTGCCTCTGTATCTTTCAAATAGGCCATTAAAGTGAATAGCAATGATTTTCTGTTGAATACAAAATCGACCGAGAACAACATGATTGTGAATCTTGAGTGTGATTCACCAATAATTATTTCAATTATATTGCTAAAGCTATGCTGTGTTTTCTCTATGGCACTTACATGCAGTATTCTATACTTCCCAATTTATCACTAACTATAATATTTCTGTTTATCTCTTTACATTTCTCATAAATAAAGAAGTGAACATGGACCCAACATATGATTTTTAACAATAAAGTTAGTTTAAATAGAAATTTTGTGTTTTTTTAAGAACATAAGCTATATTAAGGGGCAAAGTCAGTGTCTCAGAAGATATCCAAAAAGATGTAGAACATTTTTACTACATATTGTGATTTCAAAAGAGAAAAAATTCAGACTTACAGTATTACCTTTCTCCTAGAGAAATGTGTTTGTACCCCAAAGAGTAAGAATCCAGAATTTTCTTTCTTAAGAAAGAGAATATTTCTGCTCTCATGCAAGTGAGGAAATTCATGTCTCTACATCCATCTTCTCTAGGTAATGATCTTTTTGTTCATAGAGGTTTATAACAGCTGAATCTCATTGTATACATGGTACCTTAAAAAAACACCCGCACTGAAGTTTCTGCATCTAACATTATAGCTCTGATTTCTGAACATGATGCTTGATATATATATATATATATATATATATATATATATATATATATATATATATTACATTTCGACTCCAATATCTCATATTGAAATTTTCCTCTCCATACATACATTATACAAAATAATTTAACCTAATCATTTTTGTTCTACTCTCTAAAATTTATAAGTATACTTATTATGTGCAATTGTTTATATTGCAAGTGTGAAAATCATCAATACATGCATATTTATATTCTGATATATATTTTATATATTATATATTATATAGTATATATTATATATATATATATATTAAATATATATTATATATATTATATATATATAATCACAAACTATATATATTAGTCAATATTTAACACGCAATTAATTACATGGAAGCAAATATGTATAATTAGACATAATAAAAGTTATGCAAAGAAACAAGAGATTCTTCAAAACTTGCTATTAAACAGCATGCAAATCTCCAAGTTTAGAGAATGCAGAACCTCTTACTGGTTGGCATGTCTGACTTTAGAATTCTTACTAAACGAAATAGCTCCTCAAAGTATTGAATTTTTACAAGGGTAAATCTAAGAAAGCCTTATCTCTTAAGGCAATACCTGTGATCATTTATGATTTTTTTGAAAGCACACATTGTGCCATCTTCTTTAGATTCATTTTCTCATCTATTGGAAACACGATCAACCAAGCATGCTTAAATTGTATGTCCTTTGATATACTATCCTAATGAATTTTTGAGTATCTTTTAAATGTTCTAATGCTAAAACACCTTAGAGAATAAACACTATTTTGCCCATTCACGAGGAATTATAATACGCATAATTCAGATCATCTTACTAAGCCTAGTATTATTTTTTCCCTCTGCTCTACCCGGGTACTTGAGCCCAGACAGGTGCTTTTACAGAGCAGTTTTACAGCATTAGCACATTATTTTGCAAGGAACAAGGACAGACAAATCCTACCATTTAGTGAATTTTTTTTCCCACTCCCTAAGGAATATAACATCCCTCCATCTCTCAGGTTCTCCTGACCAGCAGCTACTAAGAGCATTCTTTTTCAGACAGGTCACATTCAACATTACATTTTCTATCCTTTCCCCAGAGAGGAAATATCCTTTGTGATTCTTCCGTCCTCTCCTGACTACCAGCTTGATGAAGACTGCACGAGGGGCGTAAGACCAGAGAACTAGACAAATCTAAAGGGAAGTCTGTTGGAATAAAGAAACCTTAGCCATGTCAATAGATTTTTTTCATCTTTATAATAAGCCATATTTTTAATTTTTTGAAGTTGCACATTCACGTACAAGAAACAAATTATGTGGCCTATGGAGACTCACAATACTCGTGTAATTTCAGGAGTTTCAAAATGGAAAAGAGAAGTGTACTTTCAATGCCACTTTTATTTCTGTTCTCTGGGCCTCATCCTTTGGCACCAGGAGATGTGCGCTGATGCCAAGCCATTAAGTGTTAGACATTGCCAGTTCGGTTGGACTGGTGCTGTCCGTCCTTAGTCTGAGGCGATTAGAGCTCTTGAGTACTTTCCCCACCTCTTCTGTTTCTGTGCCTAGCTCCCTAAGGGCTGTTCAATCAAGACTCTATAAAAATTGTTGAACTGTTCAGATTTTTATTGAGAGCCTTGATGCTACAGCCCCACAGGAGCCCACTGAAGAGAGGATTATCCTCATTATCATAAAGAGGCAAAGAGGATCCCAAGGACAAGGACAGGCATAAAAACGAAGGTTGCAGTGCAGGGCAACTGACCAACACAGCCACCTCCAGAAAGTGGGAACAGGAGCCAGACACTAGTCCCAGAGGAAAGCTAAGATCAGGACATGGGCGTGAAGTGTGTATCAAACTGGTAATTGTTTATGAGTCATATATTTAATTTTCATGGATTCAAATGGTACTTATTAAGTAAAATGACTTTTATCCATTAATTGATGCAGTGTACCTTGGTATAGAGAAATTCGGTTAAGCATTGTTTCTGGCACATAAGCCCTGTATCAAAGGAGGTCATGTTTTGGTACCTTTCCAGCATAAAAGCGTCCAATGATGGTGTATTAGTCTTAGAAAGTGTGTTTTATTCTTTTTCTCATATTAAAAGTTTGAGTTTATTTGAAAATATTTCATAGAAAAATGTGATTACAGTATATATCAACTGAGAAAACATCTTATGTGTGGAATGTAAGTCAATGCTATAATTCAGAAAATCACAAAAAATATTCATAACCGTTTGAACTTCTCCCTCACTCATTTATTTCACTTGACCGATCATTCCACTTGGAACTGGGTAATGCTTTTTTGCAATCCCAGCCCTCTGAGACTGAAGCGAGAATATCAAGATTTAGGCCCCAGCATGACAATTTACTCTGCAATACCCTGACTGAGAAGATAGCCCAGGTAAAAAGGCCTAGATTCAATTCCCAGTACCATAAAAGAAATAAATAGGAAACAAGAAGAAGAAGAAGAAAGCAAGGAAGTTAATTTATTGTTAATTTATGAATAGTGTTGCTCAATTTTTCTCTCTGACAGTTAGATCTTAAACTAGCTAACAATACATGCAATTATTATCATTACCAGCTAGCCTGACATTTCTCCATATTGATTGTGCTTCTTTGATTGGCTGCTGAAAAAAATTGACAAGAATCACAAGACTCACATGTCACCCCAGCCAAATACTTTACACTCCATGTTGTGTGTGTGTATGAATATTATAAACCTGATCAATTGAATCAAATAATTTTGAGATGTATTATTCTCATTCTAACTCTTAAAAAAATAGAAACAGAGTATCAATATTTTAATTATTGTCAACTCTATTTCATTGATTGTCAACCACAACTAAACTGAGATACTATGGAAAATACACACTAAATATCATGAACAATTGAATTACAAATAAATAAAAATAGTCCACATATTAATCAATAGAAATAATAATTAGTACAAAAGCATGACAAGTTAACAAAACAGAGTTCATGATAAATTAAAGGAAAATATTATGTTTGATAAAATATAAATTAGTAATTTATGATGTTATTTTTGTGCTGTTTTGGTGATCTATTGGTTACAGTTCTTTGGAATGCATAATTAATAGAAATTACAGATGAATAAAGGGAATTTTATTTAGAGGGCTTACCAGTCCACAGAAAGAGTTAGTCCAAAATGGCTGTTTGTGCATGCAAGAGATAAAGGGCCCGGTACCTGCTCAAAAGCGCGATAGAAAAACACCAGCTCAAGACTTGAGGACAACCAGAGCCGTGAGTCCTTCGAGGATCATTGTCCTAAAAAATAAAGACTTGAGCGAATTTGCAGTGGAGATGCATGAGCATCTAGTCGATGTCTGGAGGCTGTGGAGAAGTCCAAGGCTCTCCAAGGAGAAGCTGTAACAATCTTCTTGCTTCATTCTTTTTAGTTAGTTGAAGCTGCCTGTGGATCCACGCATACCAACTGTGAGTTCTCTTCTCTCATTTGCTAGACCTCAAGTCAACTACATACACCTGAAAGCTCTACCTTAGGTGCTCCGTAATCTCATCAAGTTGATGTAATTTCTATAACAGTTACAGATGTCATATAAATCTCATACGGTATATGTAAAAAATAGAAAACAACTGGAGTTTTAAGTTTAAAAGACATAGAAAAAATAGCAAATAATAAGTATTTACAAATATGTGAACAATAAGAATTTATTATAATGAATTAAAATGATTCCACTTGTAGATATTTTATAGTTAGTAAGAAAAGAAGTTATGCACAATATCACATTTATTCATTCAAATAACTTTGAGAAGGGCATCATATATATTATTATGTATGATACATATATGCATATATCATGCATTTATATATGCACGCATGATATATACATATATGTACATATGTGATAGATATATACATTTCTGTACATAGGTATATTTACATCACATAATTCTCAAAAATGGAGTAAGAATTTATATTCAAGTCTATTTAGCAAAAATATTATCTCATATTGTAATTTGTGTTGTCTTTTTTGGTTAATTTTAAATTTAAAATAAAACATAATCTAGGCATTACAATGAACGCTATAGAAACTCTGAAAATTATAAGGAAATATTTTGAGCTCTTATATTCAAAATAATCAGAGAACTGAAAAGGAAAGTATGATTTTCTAGACACAATATACCAAAGTTGAATCACGAAGACATAAACATCTTGAATAGCCCCATTACACAACACAAATTTAAGCAATAATAAAATTTCTACCCACAAATAAAAGGCCAGGACCAGATGGATTCACAGCAGAATTTTTTCAGTACTTCAGGAAAGAGATAACTTGAGTCCTGTTCAAGCTGTTCCATGATGTTGAAAGAGAAGGAACACTATCAAACACATTTCTGGAAGCTAGCATGACTCTTTTGTCTGCCAAATGCAAACAATGACTTAACCACGAAGAAAAATTATAGAATAATCTCCTTAATGAATATAACTGCAAAAATTCTCAATAAGATTCTGGCAAATAAACTCCAGCAAGTCATGAGAAAAACCATATACCATGATTAAGTGGGCTTAATTCCTGGTTCAACATATGTACATCCATCAGTGTAATACACGATATCAACAAAAGCAAGAGCAAAAGCCACATAATCACTTCAATTGACACAAAAAAGACCTTTGATAAAATCCAACATCCATTCAAGACAAAAACCCTAAGGAAAATTGGTATAGAAGGTCCTTACCTCAAACTGATATAAGCCATATATGGCAAATATAATGCAAATATCACAGTAAATGGGGAGAAATTGAAAGGTTTCCCCCTTAAATCACAAACAAACCAAGACTGTTGACTTTCACCACTCCCATTTAATACAATCCTCGGAACCCTCTCCTTAGCAATCAAGCAAGAAACTAAAATAAAGGGAATAATTATTTGAAAGAAGGAAGTCAAACTATCCTTATTTGAAGATGGTGTGATTATCTACATCAAGATCCCAAAAACTCCAATCTGAACCTCTTGGAAATAAACAAATTCAACCAAATTGAAGGCTACAAAATTAATACAAGAAAAACAACTGCATTCTTCTACACTAACAATGAACTTTCTGAAAAAGAGCTCAGAAGAGTAATCCCAATCTTAAAAACCCATCGAAAAATATACCTCGGAGTAATTCTAACAAGGGAAGTGAAGGATCTATGTAAAGAAAACTACATTACGCCAAGGAAAGAAGTTGAAGAAGACATTAGGAAATGGAAAGATATTCCTCCTTCTTGGGTAGGCAAAATTAATACAGTAAAAAAGACTAGACTATACCCAAACGTATATACAGATGTAAGGTGATTTCGATCAAAATACTAACAACTTTTTCCACAGAACTTGAAAAAATAATCTTTAAATCCATATGAAACAAGAGGAGACCTAAAATGGCTGAAGAAATCCTGAATAACAAGACAAAGGCAGGACACATGACAATTCCAGACATTAAGTTATACTGCAGAGCAATAGTTATAAAAACCATATAGTACTGGCACAAAAACAGACAGGTTGACCAGTGGAAAGAACTGAGGACGCAGAGACAAACTCAAATTCACTTAAATACTTGTTCTTTGATAAAGGAGACAAAAGAATATGCTGGGAAAAACATAGCCTCTTCAACAAATAGTGGATAATTGGACAGCCACATACAGAGGAATAAACCTAGACACACATCTCTCACTACGCTCCACAATGAAATCAAAGCGGATCAAAGACCTAGATATTAAAATTGAAGTGCTGAGCCTTCTGGAAGACAAATTAAGCAAAAATCTAAAAGATATAGCTGCAGTCGAGGATTTTCTTAACAAGACACCAAAAGAAGAAGATATAATCCCCAGAGTTAACAAACGGGATTGTGTCTAGTTAAAAAGATTGTGCTTGGCAAAGAAATTCATCATCAGAGTAAAGACAGAATTGACAGACTCAGAATCAAAGATCCAGTTGAAAAAACGGGCAATGGAAATGAATAGGCAGTTCTTTGGTGAAGTTCCAATGGCCAGTGCATACAGGAAAAGATGTTCAACAGCCCTAGCCATTAGAGAATGCAAATCAAAACATCACTAAGATACCAACTAACTGGAGACTGGCCTACATCAAGAACACAAACAGCAGTCAGTGCTAGAAGTGCTGTGGGGGGAAAAGGAACCCTCTAACACTGCTGGTGGGAACATAAAACTAGTACAACTAAAGGCAGATGGGTTTGAGACCTTTTTAGGTAAATAGATGCAACTTGAGGCCATCAGGCTCAGTCAGTAAAGTGAGTCAGATGCGGTAGGTTAAATTTGAATGTGTTTTCTAATATGATAAACTCAGATTCGTTATTTCAAAGAGGTAATTGAGGCAATAATGGGAACTAGCAAGAAGGGGTTGGGGTGAAAAGGTCAAAAGGGAGAGGGGAAAGATTTTCAATTTTGCTGTAATATGTATATGGACAGAATATTCAAGCTACTCAAGATCAATGCAAACTTTATAGATTACATATATATGTATCAATAAAATGAAGGAAAATTAAACATAATTATCTGTGTTTTCCCTAATACATTTGAAAGTAAATTGTTAATTGATTGCCCCACAATTTTGAAATATGTAATGAATACAATCTAGGAAAACAGGATATGATTTTGTTGTGATCAAAATATCAACACAAAAGAAGGAAATTAACTTTGACATGATGTTCAGATGCATAGTCATCGCATGTCTATTCCAATAATGTCTTTCATAGTAAAATGACTGAATCTAAGATGATCTACTGCATTCGGTTATTGACAAATTTCCTTCATTCTAGAAGCCCCTGTCCTACACTGACATTAATGACTTTGAAATTTTGGAAATGACCAAGAGCTATTTAAAAATAAAAAACAAGAGTCAGATTTAGTTTGATGTTTTTCATGATTTAATACTAGTCATAAATTTTAGGCAAAAAACAACTTAAGATTAATCCTTGATTAAAACAACCTCAATGAATGATTGATGGTTTCTAATAATTGCATACTGTGGATGGTGAACAAGTGAATTCTTCTTATATTGATGATGTTGACATTGATCGCCTAAGAAGGTGTTTGATGACCTTCAGCATTGTACAGTTTCTATTCTTTTTTTTAATCAAACAAATTATCTATGATGAGACTATATAAAATGTAAAGATCAAATCTTCATTATATACTTTCTGACTTGAATATTCTCAACCCCAAAAAAATATTTACACAAGGTAAGACAGAAGTTAGTCATGTCAAAATAAAAATACGTTTATTATATTTATTTATTCAAGTATTGTATTTATTTACACAGGTATGCAGGTACTAGGGGCTTCATATCTTCATGAAGCATAGTGAAGACATAGAAGCATATTTAAGGAAAAAACAGAAAGATAATGAATATTATGAGTAGATTAATAAATGAGTTGTATAAGTTGTGTGTGGGGTGTATACTTTTTCTTGGTTAAGACATTAAGAAGGATGAGAGATTTAAACTGAAACTGAATACACTAGTAAAATTTTAACTATAAGGATGACCATACAGAAAGCCTAGATATTATATATATATATATATATGGCACATTCAGAAATTTTAAAAAAAATTACTCTCATGGTTTAATAAACCTGGAGCACTGTGTAGAATGAGATGACCCCTTGACTAATCAAACAATCTAAATTATATATAATTTTTTCTAGTTATACCCCCCAAAAAATTGAACTTCTCCTCAAGGGCTTTTAGGATGAGATAAGAAAACTAGAAAAGCTTTCGGAAGCATACCCTGCAATGTGGGCATAGGACTGGACAGACACAGTGTCGGTGTGGAAATCCTTGGGGTCAAGTGCAAAGTAGCGGCTTAGATCAGACTAGCGTTTTCTTTGGTGAGTATTCATGGTAGATTTGTATCATTAGCATAGAAAGATTCTAGAGAAAATTTTGGAATGAGAGTTTACAAGGTATGGTGGCTGGATGTAGCTGAGGTGTGTAAGTGAGAAACAAAAATGAGATAATCACACCATAGAGTCTTGTTTCCTACGTATGCTATCGAGGGTGCCTTTTATTAATATAAGAAACAATATAAAAAGGCTAGAAGAGAGTTAAGCTTTGAATAAGATTTGTTGAGGTTCCTAGGGGGCATGTCAGCGGGAAGCTTCAATAGGTATTTAAACCTACAGGGCAAGAGTTTATAGCTCCAGAGATTTGAGTTAAGGATACAGATTTAAAAGTCATAAACAAGACAATAAAATCTTCTAGGGAGACCAAATCGAGGAAAATAACGGTGATAAACATCAACATTAAAAGATACCCAGAGGATGTCACAAAAGCACCTGAGAGGAGCAGAGAGGGAGATCGCAACTTGCCGGGAGAGAGTCGAGCCTCGGAGTTGAGAACAAGGCACTTAGCTGCACACTTCAAAGTTACCTCTGATGTCTGAAACCTCAAAGCAGAACAATGCGGTTTGTGCCACAGGGAAGCAGTTCTGTATAGATGCGATTTTTAGTGTAAACAGCTGTAGAAGGTAAAGCTAAAAGTATGAAAAGCCAAAACACACCTAAGTTTCATACTTCATAGCGTTGATAACACAAGAGAGAGAGAAAGCAGTTGCAAGACTTCTTTAAAGAATATATCAAGGTAGAAAAATTATCAAAGATTTTTCTTACTTTTTACATTATTGTTTTGTAGCATCACTTATTAATGTTTTCATTTAATAGTATCTTTTGAGTTGAAAGAACAAACTAGGATTGAAAGATCTTTGTTGAAAGCTATGCTATAATTTGTGACTGAGGCATTAGCTGCCTTATTAGCAGGCAAAACCATGGACAGAAAATGTTATTTTTCTGCAAGAAATTCTGCAGAACAGTTCTCAAGTCCTTCAGAAAGACTAGTAAAGTGAATCACCTTCATGTATAGTTCTTTCAACATACTCATATTCGGCACCTGCATTCTAATTTTAGGGTTGTGAATTGTAGTGCATGACATAATGTCACCTATTATGTACTTCTAATATAATACATATAAAATCCCTTAAGATATGCTCAACAGAAAGATCATTTCATGTAAAATTAGTATATGTTAAATTTTTTTTTTCCTTTGGTATGTAAATAGTGGTCTTATTTATATATGAAACATTTAGTAGCTTATTAAAGTGTGCTCTTTCACTATAAACTAAATTTACAAATTAACCTAAAATAAATATTGATATACCTCTGATATATAGATTTTATCACTCATTTAACTGTTTGCTTTCCAAAACACAACTGAATGAGTAACAAAGCATATAGATGTATAATTTTATTTCAGATCAATACATCTAAACAGCACCTGTCATCCTGCAGGTTTTGGGTGGGATTTCTGGAAGAATCCTTTGAGGAGGAGGACACTGAGGGATTTCACTTCTTTTTTCTTTCTAATTCGTAAAATAGGGGTAGAGATCACCTTGAGGCCATCTGGAGAAAAGTGAAACCTATAGATGGTGTAGAAAAGAGTTAAAATAATCAAGGCTCTGTGATAAAAGTAATTCTGCCCCTCTAACTTTCATTTCTTATGAGATATTTTGGAAAAATTTGGTTTGTGCCACTATTTTCAGGTTTAAAGGAGGCTGGAGAGTAACAGCGAAGATGGCCAATCTTAATCCCTGTGCACATCACTCTACATGGCAAAAGTAACGTTACAGTTGTGAGTAAATTAAGGATATTTTAATAATCACTTCTCATCTTACAGAAGGAGGGAAAGAAAAAAGTGATTGTGCAGAGGCAGATGTTATTCTGGAATTAATGGTTTTAAATGTAGAATAATTAGCTATGATCTAAGGGATTACAATGGTAGCGCCAGGACTAGGGAGTAGGCAAGGGGAGAGATTCTCCTCCTGGCCTTCTAGCCAAAGCACAGCTGTGTCTCCATGGTGACTTTTGTGCAAGGAAACTAATTTTTGGCTTTTGGGCCACTAGCACTGTAACCAAACAATTTTTTGATATTTTAAACTATAAATTGGTATTAATGTGTTACAACAATGAGAAACCGACCCCATTATTTTCATCTGTAGGTGAACATAATTTTTAAACAGTGTGGGAAATGTATAAAATTTAGCAAAGAACAAATTGTTCTAAGCACATGTTCATCATCTCTTAAATAATAACGTATTGTGTGACTGATGCAATTAGTACAGATCAGATGCTTTTTAGGGTTTGGATCTTAATGTCCCCCAAAGGCTCAGGTGTTAAAGAATTTCCCCCAATGCAGCTCTCATCACAGGTGAGGCTTCAGAGAAATGGGTGGGTCATAAGGTCATTGACTATACAAATGAATTAATCTGCTGATGAGTTCATAATTTAATTAGATATGAAAATGATGGAGCCTTTAGGAATCGCAGTCATTTGGAGGAAGTACATAACTAGAATATGGCCTTAAAGGTATATTAAGTCTCCTCCTTGCTCTGTCTAACCTTGCCCCCCTTAAGGCGAGATATTTTTCTCCTCTGCACTCTTCCTCTCACAATGTTTTATTTCACCATGACCCAGAAATAATGGGGCACAGGAAACAGAAACCAAACCTTGAAAACTGAGAGTCCAAATACATCTGCTATTTTGAAGTTGTTTTCTTAAATGGTTTCTCAACATAATGGAAAGCCAATAAATTTTCCAAAAAAAAAAATGATAACTAGAATGGATTTCACTTTCTTTTTCATGGTAAGTACAAAGAGGATGTTTTAAACGGAGGGCTGTACCTTTTTCCCTTACTCCAACTTGATGTTGTATCATGATTTTCTGTTGATATTTTGTTCTACTGGTAGGTAATATCTAATCATTTATCTATAATCCATGCAATACAAGAAACAAATATGCTTTTCATTGTGTACATGATCATGTCACAGTGATTGAGTTGCTAACTTAATTGATTATTGAGTCTAAACAAAACTAACACACTATTCAAAGGGCTTAAAGAATATATATATACATATAATTGATCTAGGTTTTCCTGAGGCCCAAATTCATATAAATATAGATGACATAAATTTAAATTTTTTCTAGGATATATTGTTTGCCTTTGGACACTCCATGCACATAAAAATACAACAGTCCCAATGATTATGCTTCTTTTTTAAAATGAGGTAACTAGACATTTAAGGTCCACAGCTCTTTTATCTAATTTTAGTTCTCAGAATTTAGCTGAATCTGAGTACTTTCATATTATTTTATATTGCATATAAGGAACCCAATCTATTGTTAAAAAAGATTGGGAGGCTTTCTTCCTGTATGAATGGAAAAATGGAGAAGCACATATGTAAACAACATCTCTACATTATCCCTTCACAGGTGGTCAGGTATTTAATAACCAAGCACTGAAAAACAGTTCAGCAATAACATTTTTGCACAACAATTAAGAGACAGTTTGAGTTAATTGTCATACTCTAGTACATTTTGTTTTAGTGCAAATATTTTTGTGAACTTCATAATAAATAGTGCTATAATTGAAGAATTCCATCCTCTAACAATTGAATCTCTATTCATCTTCCTATGTGGACAGCTTTATTTGAGGGAGAATCCCCAGGATGAGGCATTAAGGAACATCTGTCATCTTTGCAAAAGCTCATAAAAAGGGGCATTGTAAGTTTTAGTGAATGGATTATGCTACATAAAACACTCTGAAAGTACTTTCATGCATTGAAACCCCATGCAGGGAATTTTACAGTCTTCTAGTACTAAAAGGTGGTTAATATCATCCTATAATCTGCATGATAAACTTTCAGAGACTTGTTGGAAAAACAAAGTGTCTAGGGGAGCATAATGAAAAATAGAAAAGTGAGCTTTCTATTTCATGTAGAAGAGTATATTTAATTATTAAGTGAACTCCTAAAGTATGCAAGAATAGTCAGGTGAACAATAATGAACTCTGTTCAAGAGCCAGATCACAGTTGGTTGCTACTTGTACACATAATTTATTATATTGGTAATTATGATACTATGTTCATAATTTCTTAAGTTAGTATGAACAGAAACCTTGTAGTAAAAGTTAGAATGCAATATTTCTTGTGTATTTGGTAACTATTGCTACAGCCTAAACTATTTAAGTATAATGGTAGCCCTATGAGTTAGGATGTAAGCAGACGTACTCCAGAAGAGACAAAACTGGTTCTGTGCCATCATCAAGGACTGGCCACGTACTTGATGGTTGTCCTACCAGATGTGATAACCACTGTCTTAGTTACTTTCTTTTTGTGGAGACAGAATACCCAATATCGACAATTCAAGGGAGGGAAGATTTCCTTCAGCTCACAGATTCAGAAGGTCTCACACATTCCATTCACTGACAGTCATGGTAGAAAAACATGGCATAGGCTGCAGAGTGGCTGACTGGAATTGTAGACAGAAAACCAAGGCAGTGAGGAGTGAATCCAAGTCGGGAGACTCAGGCAAAGGCCAGAGCTCTCTCAGGAAGAAAGGGCAAAAATGTTCCTTCTTCTTTCCTTTACTTAGTTCAGGCTTCCTTTTGGGCTCCCTATGTCCAGGCTGGGTGGCACTTCCTCACTTCCTGTCCAACTAGTCAATACGACACACTTGAAACCTTGGCCCCTAGTGCCCCCAATCTCAAATTGAAATAATCTCTCCAGGTGAAATCCCAAGCATCTATCCAGGCCCCATCTTCCAAAGCACATGATTCCGTAGATACCTACTACATCCAAATATATCCAAAGTTTATCTTTGCATCTTCCACAATATACACAGTCCTTTTTACCAAGTGCATAAACTCACAATTCAATAGTGGCATCTTATGCAGCATGTCAATAGGCCTAATGTTAATAAATAGTAAACATTACCTTATTAACTGATTGGGGAAGAAAACCTGGACTGACTAGGCACAGGGAATAAGGGCAGGATTTTCATTATACATAAGCAAAGATAATGAACAAAACATTGATGTAGAGTAAGACCCGGATTACTCTAAGTTTCACTCATTTGCTGTCATTTTGTAAGCATGCATTAATCTTCAAGTGTCTGGTAGGTATACTGGCAAAGTCAAGGACAGGACAAGTATCAAGATATAGTCCTCTCAAGCAGGTAACAGGACAGATTTTGACTAGCTTTATAGAACAAGTACTGTTTTTACTAGTTTTAAATGGGATTAAATGGGCTTGAAATTTTTGGAAGAACAGAAATCTCTCATACATTAATTTCATTGATTGTAGTTTTACAATTCAAAATTTTTAATTGCATTGATAAATAAAATAAAAATACAAACATTTAGGATTAAGCTCTAATATTTGTACTTCCTTGAGAAGAATATTATTAAATGTAAAAGTTCAATAAAATATAAAAATAATTTTCTTGTAAAATTGCCTATGATTTATGACTGAAGCTGAACATCAAAATAACATTTTAATTTACATTCTTTATGAATCAATTTAAACTCACTGACCAGACTTATCAGATCATAAGCCCAGTGGACACAGAGAAATGCCTGAGATCGCGTTACAACCATTTGTATTACATAAGCCAGAACTATGGAAAATAGCTCCAGTATTTGGAATAACTAGTGAGAGAAACTAAAATTCACTTGAGAAGAATCATACTAATTTCTTTTCAAAGAACACAATAATATTCAGTGTCTAATCTATAAACAGAAAAAGAAAACTAGTATTAGTTCTGTTAATTCACTGACTAAATCAAATATGCGCTAATATAAACGTTGCTAGAAAAATGGAATACTTAGTGACAATTAAATACATAGGATCACTTAACATATTTTATACTTTACTCTAGAAAGACAAAAATTATGAAAAAATGAATAAACATGGCTTATCACTTTTTGTTATCAAAATTGTGCAAATGATATTTGACTAATCTTGTCTGCTCAGTTATTCCAGAGGATTTGACTTTTTTGTACTGTGCACACATATAGCCTCTTTTATAGTTACTCTGTTCTTGAATAGCTGTGGAATTGGTGCTTATGGGGGAGGAGATTCCTTGGGTCTTGTACTTCCCCATTTTGCCCATAGCATTCTTAAATATTTGCAGGGGCTCTCTGTGCATGACATTTTTTTTTTCTGCTTGAGGTTATAATTGGTAACACAGAGAACACAAAACAATTCTCTCATCAAATAAAATTATTTTTAAAATACCCATAGTAAATTCAGCCATCATTTAAATTTAAACACACACACACACAATTAAACATTAATGCATACATATATACAATATTCTTGCTTATTTATTTATTTATTTATTTATTTATTGGGAAAGAGGTTTTTTCAGTGTTTTGCCCAGGCTTTCAAGGAGCTCTCAATTTTGTCTCGGCCTCTCAAGTAGCTGAGAATACACACATTAGGGTACATGGTACCCAAATGCCAAATGTTCTTAATGAATCATTTTGTGGAAAAGTTGAATATTTCTGATGCTAGGTTTATGTTGCATCAACTAAATTCTGGTTGTATATTTACATATAAGGAAATATCACATTGATTATTGAGTTATTCTTGGATAAACTAAATTTTACAAGTAGAATTAGTACCTATATGAGAACAAATAATTTTTTTTCTTTCTTTTTTTTTTTTTTTTGAGAAAGGGACTCACCCTGCAGTCCAGGTTACTCTTGAACTCATTATGTAATCCAGGCTGCAGCAAACTCAGTGACCCTCTTGCCTCAATATCCGGAGTACTGGGATTACAGATATGTGCCATCGCACCCGGCTTTTTACTTTACTCTTATAGACTAATGCGCTATCTTTTATTTTGAATCTGTATAAAGAAGCTATGCTTTCTAGCTTCACTTGCCATGATTTTGCACTTCTGGTGTAATTATTCCTAATGATTACAAACTTATTAAACATTTCTGTGTGCACTGAGCTTTAATAGGCATACATAAAGTGTCATGCTGCCTGACATGAGAAATAATTTAAGTCTAATTTAGCTTATGCTGTTTAAAACATAAAGGTAGGACAATTTCTAATAAAATAAAAAAGAATTAAGAAATGTATATGTGTGCCTTCTCCAGTCTAACTTAAAATTTGCCCACTATTACCAAGGAGAAGTTCACCCTAAATTTGAGGACCCTAAAATGTCTAGTGAAACATGAAGGAAAGAAAAATATCAGCTCTATTTTCTTTTTAGAACTTCATACGATCTTACTATCATGGTACACAATTATATAAAAAAGTGAAATACACAAAACACAAGAAGAGAATAGGAAGACAATAAAAGTAAACAGTTTTGAGGATGAAAACAAATAAATGCTGACATTGTCACAGTTAAAGGTGGTAAAATCAGCATGCCATTGTGAAGAAAGCCATGTAAAGTCAAACACATTTGGAAAGCGTGGGAAAGAATTGCCGCATACTGGGATGATAAAAACTGGGAAATGAAAGCAGAAGACTTGCTTGAAAATAAAGTACAGAAATTATTTAGTCTCTCACATCGCTATTCAAATACAGCACACAGGAAACCATCTGTCTCTCACCAAGCAAAAGGGTAGAGTTTTATTTCTGCAAAAGCTTCATTTGAGGGAGTTTCTAGACTCACAGAAAAGAATGACTTTGGGTGCAAATTATTGAAGTTAAGAGAAGTTAAAATCTGCACAATAAAAGACAAAACTTAAAGGGCACTTATCCAAATCATCTTCCAAAATAATGGTAACCATACTGATGTTTAGTTAAAAAAAAGTTAGATAATTCATTTCCAAAAATATATGAGAAAAGGTTTAGAGAAACATTTGAGGGGTTTAAGACAATGGGTGAATAACAGTGGATTACCTCATCAAAATGGGCAGTTCATGCACTGATGCTTCTAATTAATTTACAGGTTATTTGTCCTTATGTATACTTACACAAACACTGAACTTCACTGTTACAGAAGGTCTCCAAAATGAAAAATGACACTTGGATGCTGAGTGAGTTGCAGATGATTTATGGAACAAAGAGGTATTTTTAATAACAATAGATGGAGATGTTTTATTATGAGACCATCAGAATGTTTTCAAATCAATAATCAAAAAAGGAAATGCCATTAGTTAATTTTTAAACAATAAGATTAAACATACATTTTAAATAAAATTAAAAACAAGGGTGAAATATATTTAGAAACCCCAAACAGGTAATATAAAAAAGAAAGAACTCTATCGAGTCCACCGATGAGTTCTTAAAAAGAGCCAGTTTGAGAACATCATGCTTAGTGAAGTGAGTCAGAAGCAGAAGGTGAAACATCAAATGGTCTCGATATGAGAGACCCAGAGCACAACTATATCGTGGAACTTAAAATGAAAAACAAAGTGATACAGGGGGATAGGGTGGAAAGGCAGGGAGGGGAGGGTAGAGGGAGGAACAAAGGGAAAGTGGGAAAGTACTTGTCACCCTGACAAGATACTTATGTGCACAAAATGCTCAACTTCATTGCAAGCCTTAAATTTTGCACGTATACATATCCATAAAATGGGGGGGGAAAGCCAGTTGAGTTCCCAGGAGAATGATTTAAAATGATGTTTTCGTGAATAATCAAGAACTTTCAAAGAATAAAGGATAAAAATAAAGCTCAAAAACATTCCAAGAATTAGGAAATTAGAATACACATGGCAATAGATACTTCTATTGTAATGCTAGAAGGCCTGTAATAAATGGGTGTTTTACATTTCAGAGAGAAAATCATTTCCAACACTGGATTTGGTGTTCAACATTCAAGGTCATTAAATTTGAACACAATTCTGTGTAACTCTCACCATAATGTAATAGGTGGCATTCCAAAATTCAAATTCCATACAATGTAAAGTAACTTTGCATGGGTAAGCTTTCACAATTTTCTGTCTAGAAGGTTTGGGGTTTAGACATATACACCAAATAAAATTTATAACTAAACAAATATTTCTTGATGATTTTTATTTACAATTATAATTACTATGAGAATTAAAATTGCACATGTAATTCTTCTATGTGGATCATCTTATAAAACATTGACTAGAAGTGAATTTGGGAATAAATAGTAAATTAATGCTTGAAAGAGGGAAATATGGAACATAAATATAAAAAATAGCAAGAATCATGTTTTTATTTTTGAAATATTAAAAGAAGACTTAATCTATTTTTTCCTCTCTCTCTCTCTCTCTCTCTCTCTCTCTCTCTCTCTCTGTGTGTGTGTGTGTGTGTGTGTGTGTGTGTGTGTGTTTGATTGATTTTCAATGAGAATTAAAAACTAAACTATACTACAAAGGTTCATTTGAAAACTGTAATCAAACACAGAGACTTCAAGAAAGTAGGGTCATAGTGGATTGTCAATTAGAAGACATATTGAAAATACTATTACAGTATCACAGCATGTTAAAGAATTTTTTATTTATTTTCTTTCTTAAAGAAACATGTTCCTTGATAGAATAACATATTATCAGTATCTCTGATATTTTGTTTGAGTCTCTGTTCTAGTTAACATGTCCTCTGACAAAACTTTTCCAGATAGAAATAGGATAGCACTATGTACATGGGAAAATGACAACTGTAGAAACAAAATAAATTTTCTCTGTACAAGCAGTATACAATATTAGACAAAATTTAGATTTTCTACAGAACAACAGCAAAAAGAATTGGGAAGGGTCTGTGCTTTTCCTGTTTATATCCTCTATTTTGTAATGATACAGTAAGTTATACTGATGAGTATAAAATTATTTCAAAGAATTACACTGTATGTTTATTGTAGATAAAAATACTTTTAAGTTATAAGGAAAATTCCCTGAGTTGGATAAAATAATCTGAGCATAGAGTAGACATTAACATACTGGAGATACTTGTGCCATAGGTTTGTGGCTAGGAGTGCTTTCCCGACGAGGTAGGACCCTGGGCTTAATTCTCCAGTACCACACAGGATGGGCATGATGGCACAGTATATATATATAAAAAATCAATGATTAAATAGAAAACAAAGGCCTGCTCCACTGGGCCTGGTTCAATTAAAACAAAATCTATTTGAATTCTAGCACATTTCTTCTTCACCAACCAACAGATACGACACAGGCTTTCATATTAATTTGAGTCATTAGTAAAAAATAACATTTTAGACATATTTCCTAGTAAAGATTTTAAAATGAAAAAAGAAAGTTTGTATGTCTCATAAGATGGACAATAGTATGGTGCTAGGCAAAATAAAGTCTGCTGTGTTGGGAGTTAGAAGGGACCTGGTGATGTCTTCGTTTTAGGAGAGTCTGAATGTATTCCAGTTATGGGAGGAAGAGTAAGAAGAATTTGGGGTTATCAGACATAGGCTGTTTCTGCCAATTGTTTTTATCTTCTCTCATTCAGAGTTAGACTTCATTCAAGGGGTCCTCTTCGACTGGAGATCTCCATGTGACTGAGCTAGGGCCAAGTGAACGCGACTGCAAAAGAAGTGGCTGTTCCAGGTGTCTTCTATGATCTGATGCAAGAATTCAAGGCAATTGGAAGCCACATATTGCAGTTAACCCTATCACTAAATAAAAAATAATAATTTTGATTTACCCTTCAGGAGTTACTTTCTGACTTGATTTGTGGTGTATCACTAAAATCTTAAGGTTTCTCTTTTCCTGTGCCAGGGAAAAAGCTACACTTCAATAAATACAGGGATATGACACAAAATTGATCATACTTTTTGAGTAATGACATCATGATTTGCAGTTTTTCATATAGGAATAAGCAAAATGCTTAGGAGTTATAAAACATACTTAGACTCCGATTCTTTGACCAGACCAACTATTATTTATAAAAGTTAGCCATTTAATTTTAAGAATAGTGATAGGCAAATTGTTAATATTTATTTCTCCAGAATTCTTTTCAAAGCCTAGGGTACATGTTAATTGAATATGTTATTTTCAGTGGAGTAGTTAAAAAGACACTAATTCCAAATATAACGTGATACAGTCATTATTCCTGATGTGAATAGTTCATATTTTGATCATCTTACTCAGCCATGCAAAAAAACAAAACAAAATAAATCCAGGTATTTATTATATGCATACACAAGTTAAAATTAACAAATACCATATCCTAATATTACATTTACTGTATCAGTTATTGTACTTTTTTATCTTTTTGTATCAGGCATTATTATCTTACTTTCTTTTATCATTCCATTTTTTACCTCCGAGATATTCCCTGTCAGACAACCTCTTGACATTGTAACACTGTTGTTGAGTATCTAGAACAGCTCCCAAGAGAAAAATCTTTATAGTTTAAGGCTACCATTTGAACAATCTTTAACTTTAATCTATGTCAGAAGGCTAGGTGTCATGCCCGGTTATGGAATTCAACACCTCTAAAGATTTAAGCTAAGCATTTAAGTGCTTTTCCAATGTATGACTCCTATGGCTTTTGTACTCAAACAAGATTTTTTTTCCATGTCTGTGTTACAGAAAAACCATCTGTTCCTAAGTAAGTAACTAAATAAATCCTTAATCAGCTGGGATAAATAAATCAAATTATTGAGCTTATTAACACATTTAATAAAATTTTGAACTAGATAGGGGAGTAAAGCTAACACCTTGCCTAAATTATATAAGATCTTTTAAGTTAAAGATATTAATATCTACGATTTCATTAAGAGAAGTCAAAATTCAAAACATAAAGAGTTGTATCTGTTCCTTTTACCAACATGTTACAGATACAGACAGATGGCATTTATCATTGTTCCATGATAGATTTAGTGACAGTATATTGAGGAGTTACATTGAAAAACATTTTTTTAGACTTAGAAAATGCTGCTTCACAAACTAAAGACATTATGGGGAGTGGTTATCATGTAACTGAGGCCCTCATAGAGCTTAGAATTTTGTTACCTTCCACTGAAAATTGAAAAACAAGTGAGGATTCTTCCAGGGAGACATCATAAAGTAGGTGACAAGCATGGACTTTTAATGCCTGGATCATTCAGTGTAGAAGGGAAGCTGCACCCAGTGTGAGAGGAAGAAAAGTGGATGGCGAGATGTGGAGCCCCCTCCGAGGATTATGCCTTCACTTCTGTCTCCAATTCTTGCCCTTTATGGTTTTTCTTTCTTTCTTTTTTTTTTGCCATCTGTCTCAAATGTGATTTGGGTCACCACATAGAGTTTTGGGAAACAAAAATAATCTTCTTGTACATTCTTCTGAATTTATCTTCAAATGTGTGTGTGTGTGGTGGGGGGTATTATTACTTCTAATGGTGCTCTGAACTACAAAGTTGTCTTATGCCAGTTTCTTCAGATTCTACAGACCACTTCCACTGAGCAAATATTTAACCTCTGTAGTGCAATCAAACAATGCAAATTTTTACAATTATTTATTTAGAAGTCAGGGTATCATTTTATGTGCTTATTCTGTGCTCTGAAAATAACAATAATGAAAAATCAAAGCTGAGGACTATAGAGAGAGAAGACAAGTGACATTCAACAAAGATGAGAAGCCATGATCTCAAAGGTCATTTTTTCAATGAAATGAAATAGGGATGAATGAGAGAGAGATGAGGGAAGAAGGGTTTCTTTAAATATAGAGGAACTGAGAGAGTCTTAGAAAAAGAAATAGTTAAATTAGGTCAGAATATGAAAGGTTTCAGAGGCCAGTAGTCTATATATTTCCTCAAAAAGTTCAAAAACCTAATGAGAAGAGATAAAAATTATGAAAGAGCAAAAGAAAGGAGCCTAGAGCGTCGAAGAGCAGGGGAGGCTGGGAATTTAAACAGAGGCAAGATTTGAAAAGGAGTAACGATCTGGCCTTAAAGTGATCAAAACATCTTGTGTATGGAGGTAAATGTTCATTGAACCACCCTGGCTCATATGCGAAGTGAGCACCAGCAGACAGGACTTATTGCAAGTTTGGAGAGGAAGCAAGAGTATCTTGAACTTGGAAGGTGGTATCAGTGATGAGGTGAAAGTTTCCGCTTTGGAGACAGGGCCAAGGATACTGCAAAATTCTTCTGGATGAAGGCATGCCCGAGAAACTGAGTGACTAAGGGTAACTGCTAGATCTATTGATTTGACCATATGTAGATGAGAAGAAGTCTGACGAAAATATTTATGGTAAGGACAATATTTTCATAACTGTGTTGTTGAGTTTGGGATGTTTTGATAGAAATTTTAGTGAATTTATAAACTATTACAAATTAATTGCTTCAGCAGCTTAGATATCAAGCAAAGTTAATAATGAAATGAAGTAATTTGATGTCATGTAGATATGTGGTCAATTAGAGCTCTCAGAAGGAAACCACAAATAGAATTTGGGAGAAAGACAACAATAAAAAGAAAAAAAAAAAGGCAAAGGCTGAAACCAAGAATGGATTAAAAGAGCCAGGACATGCAAGGGACCTGAGAAGCTTTGCTCATCCGAAAGAGGAGAAAGGGAAAGTGTGCCCCAAGACAGCATGCATTTCAAAAGGGGGCACTGAAAATACGTTCCCTAAACAACTGCTTAGTGAATTTCAGACTCTTAGGTCATATTGTAGCATCACGGCTACAATATATTCAAAGGTGATTTAAAGAAACATTTAGTGTTTAAGAAATCCGATTTAATCATTCTCATTCCTTTTTTTCTTTCACTCTCTCTTCATTTTCTACCTTATTAGCAAATGGAAATAAATGAATGAGAATGTAATTTCCAATCTGATGTGCAGCAGTTAACATCTTTCTTACTCTTCATTAGAATTTTTTTTTATTTTTACTTTTTAAGAAACTGAAAAATTAAAAGTGCTTGCTTTCATGAAATGATTATAGGTGTGTGCTTCTAAAAATGAAAGAATCATAATTTATTTAATAAATTAACCTGTTCAAGATTACATTTTATAATGTTCTTGATATATATAAATACACACACACACACACACACACACACACACACACACACACGTTGTCCATTAATGTGCCTTGTTTTTTCTACAAAATTAAGAGGATGATAACTTTTGTCTTCTTAACGTCATTACTACATTTACACGTATTAATATATTTAATTTTTAAGAAAAATATTGGACATTTTAGAATAACCTGTCAATTTCAGTTATTGATATCATTTTTGAATCCTGTTCCTTTTAGTCTACATACTATGAGAGTTTATTAGACAGTTCACATGTATGTGAAACATATTATTAAATGTAGAGTATTTAACAATTTCTGAAAAATTGATTACACAAAACAGGGTGTCATAAAAATAAATTTAGAGATCCATTTTATTACAAATGGATAAATTATGCATTATAAAGACCATATAGGTCTGCTACTTTTTTCACTTATGTTCTTTCAATTGTATTAAAAGTATTGGTTCTAAAGTTTTACCAGTGTTCTAGATACTTGAATTCCTAGAATTGAAAAATAGATAAAACGATACTGTGATATTAACTCTATCAGTTGCCATGGTGTGCACTGCTGTGGTATGAGACCAGGATGTGAGTTTCCCTCCCACTCATTCTGCTTCACCTGTGCCCAAAGACACATAGTTTCCAATGACACAGATTTCCTGTCTCCTGAGTATTTCATTCTTTACAACTTTTTTATTTCAAACTGAACAGTTCAGAAAATATTCTAGCATGTTTATATTTCATAAGCTGCACAGCTAAGTACCAAGGAAAGTTAAAATTTTGCTAACAATTAGTGCAAGAGAACATTTTGCCAAAGATCAAATCAAGAAATAAAAACAAATTGGATTATTTTTATAATTGAGAACAATTTCTCAGCATTGATTTGTCACCTGATTAAGAACACAGAAAAGCCAATGCATTTACCAAAGGGTAGGAATAAAAGTCGTGCACTATTAATGTTAAGTGGTCAGCTGCAGGCAAATGTAGAGGAACTGGGTTAAAGTTTAGGAGCTGTAATTATTTAACAGAAACATACTCATTTTAGGATAACCAGCATGGTCAAATGAATTGCACTTAGCCTTCTTCTTCAATAATTTGATTAAGCTTGCATTGACAGACAATTTTCACAAATTGCTACAGACTTTAAGACATTATTACTTAATTTTTCCTGGGGATATGAGTACAATTTTTCTTTATTGGTTATCACTTTTTTTGAAAATTGAATTTTCTTTTTTTCTGTATTCTTCACATGTTCACTCAAGCACCTTGTTGCTAAAAGCCCAGTTATTCAATAATTGTATGACAGAATATACAGTTATTGGAATGGCAACTGTAGAAAATTTTGATTTAGTATAGTCATGTATTCAAATAGCAATATGTAGATGATGCAATCATGACAATCAGTAGTAAAACAGTTATATCAGTTTTAGAAAATATGTCTTCTGTAATATGATGTCTTTGTTACTCTAATATAATAAATAATATATTGCTAATAAAATAAATTATTTAGTTAAAACCTTTGGTAAAACATCTACTTTGCATGTCTAACTTGAGCCCTCTCAATTTTTAATTTACACTTTTTACTTTAATGTTATATTTAAAAAATTAAAATTAAATGTTATTACCTATAAATATTATCCACTTTATTCATTTTATATATAGATAAACAAAATTCCAACTCACTCAAAAATACAATCACCACAAAAGCAGCAGACAGCTGGTTGGACATGCCTAAATAAGCCATTGAAAATATTCTGTTGTACTAAGAAATTCAGTGTGAACAGACACCTAAGTTTAAAATTTAAAGACAATTGAGTAAAAGTGAATAGGCAAATAAAAAAATCAAGGAAAGAAACAAATAAAAAGTTCTTAAAAATTCTAATAGTTACAAAATGAAAAAGTCAAGAACCAAGACATTGAGCCTAACCTTAAACACGTTAAGTAAAATAAGACATACAAAAAAAAAGAACCAAACACAAAATTAATTTTATCTCCTTCTGTGTTTGCAAAAAACAATGTTTACATTTTTAGGCATTTTTATTCAACTTCTTAAGAAATGATTAATGCAATCTTTATAATCCATTTAACCTTGAAATGATATGAACATTATGTTTATAACATCATGCTAGTATATAGTATTCTAATACCCTGAGTAAGATGTAGAATTACTAGGGCAAGCTGTTCCTGGAAGAATGTAACAATTTTGAATAAGAAAATGAACTCCACCATTCATCATTTCTATTCCTCTTGTGTATTAGATGTTATTCTCCTAGAAATCACAGTGAAAATCAATTTTTCTCTTTTTATCTCCATGCCAATGTTCATTTGCTGATCACCTGCAGACATTCATTAGCAAATCCTAGAAGTGCACACTGAGCTGCTGACCAACATAAGAGTTGTAACACTATGTGCTCAACTCTGACATTTCCCCAACAAGGACATGATATTAACCTCCCTGGCAATAAAATAGTTCCACCCAATTTCCCAGGATGAGTTCTTAATTTAATTGGTCATTTGAAGTGCAAATATGTGTAAAGAAGCGATTGCTTCCCTGAAAGGAGGAAACCACTTATAGATTAAAATTTCTGATGTCATACAGATATGTTAAAATTCTACTAATAGGATTAGTGAAGGTTAAGAAGACAATGTTACCTAGAATCAAGATTGTTAAATGTACAAGTCAAACCAAATACACGAACTGTAGCAATACACTTTAAGAAAGATGCTTAAAGCATGAAAATCATCAAGTTTAAATATGTAATATTATGAACAAGTGGAGTAGTATCTTTTGAGTAAAACTCTCAACACCCAATTGTACCATCCTCGTTGTTAAAAAACAAAAATAAAATAAAATAAAACAAACCACAACAAAAAAAGGAAGGAAGGAAAATAATATGGACCCATAGAACAGTACTTTGGGGTGGTATTAATATTATCTTTCTATCTCATACCAAGAAATGCATACCATTTTGTTGTGTTTGGTTCTTATTTACAGAAAAATATCCTGAATATCCGAAAATGGTGGTTTTGAAGACATAAGAACAGATTTAAATGTGCACTATTTCCTCATTAAGATCTTGAAGCCTTGTATTCTAATATTATATATTCATATTTTAATTTTTCATATTGAAGCTTACATTTTCATACAAAACTTGTCTTCCTTTATCTTTATCATTTATTATGTTTGAATCCTTTAAAAACATCCCTTCTAGTTCTCAATAAAATATATGTTCATTTATTGTGTACTATAATCACCTCACTGTACTTTGGAACACCAGAAATTATTTGGTGTATCAAACTATGTTTTGATACTTATTATCTAGCCATTGCTTTTCTCTCCATCCCCTTTTCTTTCCTAATCTCTAGTAATCATGAGTATCTATGCAAAGAAATTATTTAAAATCTTCTACACTTGAAAGAAAGCATGCAACACTTGCAATTTTGCTTTCTTTTTGTTTCATTTAATGTAAGTCTTTCATCTCAATCTGTTTTGCTGCCGATGACAAAACTCATTCATGTTTGTGGTTGAGCAATCTTACATTCTGCATATATGTAACACATTCTCTTCATTCAGAGTAAGTAGTCCAATATCTTTAACCTCAGTTTTAAAGTCTCTGGACAAGGGCAGAATTCCAACACTTGTATTTCAGAGCAGAGCACACGTGATATTTAGACCTATTGCCATTAAATTCCTCCTTTCCACCTGAAACCTCTTGAGCCTTTGCAATCCACACATCTCATGGCATTCTGGTCTTCTGAGATCCAACCAGAATCTCAGATCAAGCTCAGCTCAAACACACCATTCTAAGGCTTCTCAAGTGGACATCTTCAAATCTCTCTACATCCTCTTGCAAGCCATATTCAGATGTTTCTAAACCACATCTTTCGGTAAGGTCACACCAAGGACCTCACTTCTCTGGAACCAGTTGGTGCATCAGTAACTTTTTTGTTATTGAGATAAATCATCCAACATCCACAATTTACAAGAGGACAGATTTTTAACTCTTAGTTTCAGAAGGTCTTAGTTATTCAACATTAGGCAGTAACGGTGGAAACACACGGAAAATCGCTCAGCTGTTCACCAGCAGGAAGCCAAGTGGACAGGAAGGGTGGAGCTATTATATATCCTTTCCGGTCGTGTCCCAATAAATACTCTTTCTGGCTCAAGCCTCAATGTTCTGCCCCCATATCAGCCTTTCTTTTTGTGTGTTTTTATTTATTATGTTATTAATAGCATACATTCTCACTACAGTGAGATAACTTCTCAGTATTGACTTAAATTTCCTGGAAAATTAATGACACTGAGCTCTGTTTCTTACAGCTTTTGACCATTTACATATATATCAAGGAAAATGTCTACTCAGGTCTCTCGTCAGTTTTTATTTTATTTTATTAGTTCATATTAGTTACACTCCATGTTGAGTTTCATGTCAGCATAATGTACTTACATGTAACATATTTTGATCACACTCCCCCTTACATGGGTTGGATTAGATTTTTTGCGGTTGTTGTTAAATTTCGACTTTCTTAAATATTTGGAATAATAATCCCTTAACAAATTGTTGGCAGATATATATTTTTCCATTTTTCATGTTGCATATTCTATCTCTTGGTTATTTTCTTTGCTATATAGAAATTTCCTCATATGATGTCCTCCCATTAGTCTATTTTTGCTTTTGTTTATTGTCTTTTGGAGTCTTCTACGCACACACACACACACACACACACACACACACACACACACACACTAATATTTTAAGTGTTTTCCCTGTCAATTGTAGTTCTTTCATACGATCATGTCTAATATTTATGTCCTTAATCCACTAGTGGGCATTTTCATTTTGTCTTATTCTTGTCTTTCAAGTAAGGTGAGAGATTGGGGTCAACTTTCAATCTTTTGCATACACATTCTCCCTTTTCTCAGTGCTATGAAGAAGTCTTTTGCTCATTTATTATTTCTGATGACATGTTGAGAACTAGATGGCTGTAGAGGTGTTAATAACTCCCAGTGTCCTGTTCTGTTTCTTTGGTCTATATGTCTGCTTTAATACCGGAACCATGATGACTTAGGTATTTTCGCTCTGTAGTGTGGCTATGCTTCCAGGTTTCTTGTTTCTCTTTATTTCTTTTCTTTTCTTTTCAAGTGAGAGTCTTCTGTACTTGAACTTGAATTTTAAGGTTGTTTTCTGCAAAAAGTGCCACTGGCAGTTTACTGGGCATTGCACTTAGTAAATTCCCTTGAGTATAATAGACATAATGTTTACTTTCCAAAATAAATTTGCATAAATTTCTTAATGTAGTCAACACCTAGAAACCTAGAAAAAAAAACTTGCCTATAAAACTTTTTTTCAAAGGTGTTTCTTTGCAGTCTAAGTAGGTCCTCAACTCACTATGTAGCCCAGACTGGCCAAGAACTCACAGAAATCCTTTTTCCTCTGCCCACCTCCAAAATGTGGGGACAACAGACATGCACCACTATGCCCAGCTAGTGCGTGGTGATGGGAGATTGTACCCAGGGCCTTGAGCTTCTTAAGCAAGCATGACTGAGCTATTCCTCAAGCCCCTTACTTATAAAACTTATAAATACTCAAATATTATATGGTCTGAAAGATTTTTAAAAAACCCTGAATTCATAAAATAAACTTTATCTGAAATGAAGTTTCCCAAAGTAAAATTCTTTAATCCAGGAGTTTTTTTTTTTTTTTCCTGTTCTTGGATAAGGTGTTAAATCAAATAATACAACTTCCAGAACTAGAAAGTCCATCCTCACATACAGAAACCTGTTTTGATTTTCTCTGCATTACTTTTTATCAAGAAAAAAAGAAGAGAGAGAAGAAAGGACACAAAAAAAATGTTTTGCTGACAGTTTTGCTTCAATTTATTTCCTTGCAGAGTAGGGTCAGCCATTTTGATAATGTTAAGACATTTCAAACCTGATTACACAGCAAACTTATCCCTCCCTTCTCTTGTCTACCTATCTTTTCTACATAAAAAATGTTGTTATGCTGAGTTGGAAGCATTCGAGTAGTCTCCA
This sequence comes from Ctenodactylus gundi, assembly GCA_004027205.1. Taxonomy (NCBI): domain Eukaryota; kingdom Metazoa; phylum Chordata; class Mammalia; order Rodentia; family Ctenodactylidae; genus Ctenodactylus; species Ctenodactylus gundi. The sequence goes on along the minus strand of PVKB01002654.1, from coordinate 94,185 downwards.
ACGAGGAAGGGCAAACAGCATGTCATTTGTTCCGCTGTTTCCATGTAACATTCCATTTCCTCTGGTGTGTCTAACAATGTTATGCTCTGTATTTTCCGTGAAAATATGGTTGACACATTACATAAGTGTTTAAATTGATACTACTGGTGCACAGAAAAGGATACAATGTGTTCGTCATTTTACTTTTTGTTTTATTAACCAAGATGAAAAACAGCATCAGTTAGACATTTTTTTTAAATTTTCTGGTTTACTCCTCATTGAATCTTTTGAGTCCTCTTTATTTGCTCTTTGAAGTCACTCAATGGTTACATTGTTACTAAGAGATTGACAGAGCAAAAGAAAAGTAGCTTGTTTCCTGAATTGTCTGAAGTAGATGAGCGTTCACCAGAAACATCCTGAAATACCACTGTAGTGGGAAAAGGCTTTGATGCAGGTTTTCAGTGGTCATATAAATGTCATTCAATGTGTGTGACTCGTGATTGATTTGATTTAATATATTGTTCACACCCTTTTTCTGGCTGTATTTTTTGTTTTCTTTGAAACGGGATCTTGCTCTGCAGTCCAGGCTGGTCCTGAATTCACTATGTAGTCCAGGCAGTCCTGACACAGTAATTCTCCTGCCTCAGCCCTCTGCGTGCTGGGGTTGAAGGTGTGCACCACCAGGCCATGCTTTTGTGGTGCTGGGGAAATGAACTCAGAGCCTTGTTCCTGGTCGGCTGTAACTGCCATGCTATTCTTTAAGCCCTGAACACATTTTTATAGTGCATTCAGTCTTTTTCACTCCCTCTCTCTAAAGTGGGTACGCTTCTAAGTGTAAATATTATTATTATAAAATTCCAGCTTTATATGTCTTATTATTATGTACAACATAAGGCAAGAATAATGATTCTATACATGGAGGCTGCATGAGTATCTTTACAAATTAGGAAAGGCTAATAAGAATTTAAATTAGGAAAAACTAGCAGGATATTTTAAATTGTGCACTAGAATTAAAAAAAAATATTTTAGTTATATAGTATATATCATCTGCTATTCTACTGGTTGGTAAAAATTCTTTTGTCCAAACAATTGCCAGGTATCATACTGATTATAGTAAGAGAAACTGAGAGTAAGTACTCAAAAGATAATGCTTATGTTGAAGTCTTAGTTAGTTATTTGTTACAGGGACAAAATATCTGAAATCCACAATTTAAGGGAGGAAAGTCTTATGCTAGTTCACAGTTTAAAAGGTCTCACACGATGTGGTTGTGGGGAAGCTCATCCCTCCCTCGTGTCTTGACCTACCAGTAAACAACACATAACTGAAAGTTCTGTCCTGGAAGACCCCCAATTCCAACAAGTTGACACAATCTTTCCTAGTCAAACCCCAAGCATCTGCCCCTTCCAGCTGTGTCCTACTTCCCAATAATATACAATTCCTCAGTTATCCCACTGCATCCAACCACATGAGCCCTTTGGGGGACACCCCGGTTCCAAACAAGAGTAGTGGGTAAATTTATTTTTATATAGCACACTTTTGATTTTTATATTTGTCCGAAATAACATAAAATACAATCAGAAAATGACATATATACTTCATAGTTTATGATTCTGATTAAATCTTTGATTTTCTTTCTTTTTTGCCTACAGCTGAACCCCAAGACCATACACATTTATGTGAGTACTCTATTACTAGGTGATATTCTTATCTTTTTTTAAATTTTATTTTTAGGTACGGTTCCAATAAGTTTCCCAGGTTGCCTTTGAAATTCTGATCCTTCTGCCTCAACCACCTGAGTAGCTGAGATTATAAGCTTAAGTCACCGTGTCGGTCTCTAGATCTTTTTTTTAATCTGTATTATAAAGGTTATAATAAACTAATTAAAATAATCATATTTCCAGAAGGATTAAAAGTAAGGGACTTAAAATGTTCTTTAATATATTTTGAAAAGAAATTACATCATTAGTGCAAATTTAGCCCATTATCAATAACTGTTATTCCCTAAAACCTGACATTTAAAAGGCGGAGTACATATTAATTTCATCAGAATCACCAGCAGGTTGTCAAAAATGTAATGTAAGAAAGTTAACAATGACAAAACCTAGGCACTTCTTCAGAAATACTCAAATTCATATTTTAACAGCATATGATTCACATCTGTAATAAAGCTAGAAAAAAATTCAGTATGAAATTCACAAATATGGTTAAAAAACATGCATTTTTGCAATAAAAACACATGTTCTCAGTAGGTAAATATCAATGTTTCATTATATCTGTATGGATTATTTTAAGAAAGTATATCAATATTACAAAATCTTCAACAGATTTGGTACAGATTTTAAAATCTTGTACACCAATGATAAGAAAGAAAAAGTAAAGGAAGTGATGTGCAATGAGCCGGGCACAGAGCATCAATCACTGAACGATCTAACTTGTGAGTGGAATCTAAGAAAATCAGACTCATAGCAACAGAGTGGAGAATGGCATTGAATATTACAGGTACCTTCATGGGCCAAGAGACGGGGGATCCTTTGGCTGTAATCCATGATGTTTTACCTCTTCTATTCCAGCCTCCCGTGCTATTGCATGTGTGAGACGATCCTCTCCTTATCCCCTGCTCTTTCATCCCAAGTACCAGAAGCCCTGCGAGAGCAAGGGGGTGCCATGATGCCTCTAAGAAAGAAAAATATAGATTAGCAGACATTTTCTTTCTTAGAGACATCATGGCAATCTATATCTTATACAAGGAACAGATCATCTAAAACTTGAAAACAAGTCTTCAAAAGTGCCACACTTGCGACCCATTGGCAGGTACCAGCCCCTATTCCACCTGGCAGTGCCTGAAGTCTCATGCCTTCCTGTTCTGTTAACCTTCCAGTCTGACCTTCCTCACACCTGTGTCCCCTTCAGTTTTTCTCCTACTTAGGCTGAAGCAATTTCTTTTTTTATTTTTCTGTTTCTTTCCCCCACCCCCATGCCACATCAGCTTTAGTTTCAGTTATCAGTGAATCAAGTCCCCATGGATGTTGACTCCCACTGTGCTCTTGTGTGACACGTGGGAATATCCAGGGTGGGATCCACGGGATCTGAAACTTGCAGACACTAGCTCTGTCAGCGGCTGAGCCTCGACCCTGACTTCTCCAGAGCAGAGGTGAAGCTAAGTGTCCTCTCCGCCCCTTTGTTCTTTGCACCCCACAGACAAAACTCGTTTCCTCCTCTTGCTCCTACTCACTTTTTTTCTCCTTTCTTGTTCTTTTTCACTAGAGAAGGGGAAAAAAGCAAAAGGGCACAATCTTGGTCCACCTGACTTGCAGAATTCACCTTTAAGGGTAGTGTTGTATCTCAAGTTCTCTGAGCACACAAGTCATAGGTACGCCCAGTAGGGGCGGATAGGTGGAGCTCTCAGGTGTGGGAGGTCTGCCTGAAAATGTGCGTGCAGCAACAGCCTCGTAGTGGCTATCCACAGGTGCTACTCCTGGCGTGGGCCTTCTGTCCTGTGGGTGCACACCCACCATGCAGCCTGTGGAGGGAAGCTGCAAGGAGGTTTTTTAACAGCGTGACGAAGACGTGGTCCATGTAGAGGGCAATGATCCTAAGAGTGAGGGAGACAGAAGCAAGCACGAAGAACTGCAGCCACCCAGTAAGACAAGGAAGGCCCAGGAGACAAACACAGCAGCTGACCAGGAAGGCGAGTCCCGGGAGGCCGTAGTCAGTGTGTGACACAGTCCGGGCTGCTGTGGGCCTTTCCATGACATTACGGCCTTTTAAATAGCTGCTGAACCTGTAAGTGAGGCCTCATCCATGCTCCTGTAAGTAATTCCGAACGCTTACCAAGCTGAACTTTCTTATAAGAGTCACTGTGGTGTCTACTATGCCCTGTTGGGGTTAAATGGACATTAGCACACACATCTCCCAGGACAATTTGTTCACACTGTAGGTGGATGGAAAATTCCCCATGCTGTGAGGTCCCAAGTGGCAATTAGGTACTGCGGACTCTGTCCTTGGTACCTCGTGTCATCGTCTGGATTTTAAATTGATTAGAAGCACACTGTTTCTTTTCTCTTTTCCTTAAAACTCTTTCTTTTTTCTTTTCCTTCCTCTGTATCTGTCTTTCAGCCCAACTTAAGACATTGACACAGTGACGTCCTTTGCAGAATGAGGCCTTCATTCTTATTTTCTTATTCCATTATGTATAAATACAACAATTTGTGAATTCATTGGTCTGTTGGTGGGTATTTTGGTGTCTTCCACATTTCAGCTTATTTTCTTAGGAAACTGCTGATGGAGGGTTCAGGTCCTGTCCAGTGTGTCACATGACTGGAGCTTCTTGCCAAGCTACAGGACCTTCAAATCTCCCTTAATGGTTTGTATTTGTCTTTTCTCTTCTGCCCCCTCTTTTGACTTTCTCTCTGAGACACCCATCTCTTTTCTAGCCACTTAAAGTACAACCCTGTAAATTTGTGTTGTTCATTAGCAGAAAAGAAAAGTCTGGTGAACAAAGAAGCTAAGTTATTGAGAAAGGTCTCTATTCGCGTAAGAATAAAAGACACTACAATATATCTTAGGGCCTCCCAGGGAGAATTCTAGCTGTTAAGCCTGGACCTATAAGCAAATTGCTGAAGACTAAATAAACTTTAATAGCTGGTAGTAACAGTCTTATTAAAGACATAACTGCATGAATGTGCAAAGGGAAACAGAGTCAGAGAGAAATTCTCCTTTGGGCCAATGCTGGGCATCTCAAGGTGACTAGAGACCTTACTGAGTCAGAAAGAACACAAATGCTCACTTGGGATATGCAAATTAGGGTAGCCTTGAACCTTGAACGTAACCAACCCTTCACCATTGGCAATTTCTGTAACATATCAAGGAGATTTTCCTTCCCAATGGTAATGTTCTTCATGGAATCCCTATAATAAGAACAGTTATTTTTTTGAGGTGTAAAATTTTAGATTTTTTAATTTGTTTTTTTTTTTGCAAAAATAGCTTTTATTATTTCTCTCATTTTATTGAAACATGTATGTGAAAACTTTAGAGTTTACATTGATCTTGAGCATTTTGTGCACATATATATCTTGGGAAGGTTACAAGACCTTCCCCTCCCTCCTTTAGACCCTTCCTCTGCCCACTCCCCCCCCCCACACACACCAAGTTCCCATTATTTTCCACTTTAAGTTCCATGAGATAAATGTGATCTGAGTTTCTCATATCAGAGAGACCATTTGATGTTTCACCACCTTATGCTTCTGACTCACTTCACTAGGAGTGATGGTTTTAAGTTGCCTCCATTTGCCTAAAAAAGCCTCCATCCTATCTGCCTTGAGAGATGCAGAGTATTCCATTGTGTATAAATACCACAGTTTGTGTATCCATTGGTCTGTTAATGGGTACTTTGGTGTTTTCCACATTTTAGCTATTGTTAGTTGTGCTGCTGTGAACGTGGGTGTACATGTGTCTCTGTCATGTGTTGTTTTTAACACTTTTGGGAATATTCACAGGAGAAGTATCGCTTGATCAAAGGGAATATTTATTTCCAATCTTTTGAGATACTTCCACGCTGCTTTCCATAGTGGTTGTATGAACCCAAAACACATGCCAAGTGCAAGCTTGTTCCAGAGGACAAATAAGCTTCTAAAAAAGGGCTTCTAACTTTGTTAGAAAATTAGTTTTTAAGGTTGGTGCAGGTTATCTCCACATCCTTTATCAAAATGCAAGGGTGAAAACTTGAGACAAAAAAAGAAAAATGAAGTGAAATGAAGCCCATTTAAAATTCAGCCTATGGGCTGGGGGCAGATTCGAGCCCTGGATTAGGAAGCTCCAGGCTCTGGGTTTTGATACACAGCCCTTACAGCACTAGTTGGGTATGGCAGAATGTGACTGTAATATAACACTGGGGAAGCTGAGGAAGGAGAATTGGCCTGAATTCTAATCCAACTGGGCTAACAGTGAGTTTGGGAACAGCCTGAACTCAGAGACTGGGTATCAAAGAAAAAAATATGTACATACATATATAGATATAGATATATAGATATAAACTGTCTTTCTCTATACATATAAGAATTCCAGCCATTACTATAAAATATTGTACTCAACCTTACATAAAACTTGCAAATAAAATATTTAAAATCTCATAAAATAAATGGTTGTATACAGTATAACCGTAGTTATTTTATGCATCTTTCAATGTGGTTGTATGTTATATAAAATATTTACATGGCAAAAATCCCCCCAAAATTTTGTTTAAAATTACTTTTCAATAAATCAATACATATGTAATTAGGTCAAATGTTACCTACATGATTTAGATAATAAATCCATGTAAAGTGGGTCAAATTAAATTTCTTACTAGTTTAAAAGAAAAGATAGCTCTAAAATTATCAGCATTAATCTTTTCAGATACTCTTATCCAATAAGGATTTGGCACTTAAAAATTTACAACACAATTTCAATGGCTTTCTATATTTTATATACAACAACTTTTAGAGGTGTTTGTTGGCAAAAAATGTTGTTTCCTAATATGTTGATTTTTGTGAGTATTTGTGAAAACAAGTATGTTTTAATATAAGTATTTATGATAAATATTTAAATCATCCTATAGATATAAATTCAAATATTCCATCCTTAAAATATAAAACATATATTGGAAACCATTATAAATATTTTACAAATACTTTAGATTTTTTTCTTAACATTACCAAATTTAAAAGTCTACTGTATAATTAAAGCATCAAATACTGTATATAATTAAAATATTGAATATAATTTTGACATTTAACTATTTTGTAAGGGCAGTTTTAAGTTCAAATTACTATGGTTCATGCAGAAAAAATATTGGCAAGTAAGAAATAGAGAGGTATAACTAAAGTTGTATGTATAGGAACATTTTTGGTAAAAAAAAAGAAAAGAGAAACACTTTGGATTAGATTCTCTATTAAAAGACTTTTTAAAAATATATGGCCAAGTTTACGGAAATTTGTAAAACATAGATTGTATTAGAAAAGTTGTATTTTTTAAACTGAAGAAATTTTTTAACATTATTCTGCTACTGTACAAAATTACAAAAACTGACCTAGGACATTAGGCTTTAGGTTTTTCCAAATAATTATTTTTGTCACAACTTTAGTTACTTAAGGGTGAAGATTTCTTTAAACTTCGATTTTTAAATCCATATTTAAAGTTTTTTTCTAAAATTCTGGTTAAATATACAACCATTTTATGTTGCTTTAGTGGGACTATGCATACATGTCAGAGGTCTAGGTGTGCTAGGACTATACGTTTAAAGATTTTATAACTTATGTTTAATGCATGCAGATTCAGTACATGCTCTCTTTTGTACAATATCCATTGGATCTGGATCTGAAACACATAACCTTTAGTTAAATTTTTGGCATTTCTAGCATGTGTAGAGTGGAATTTAAATGAAAAAAAAAAGGAATAGAAAACTTGTCCTCTGCACAGTTCTGCCACTTAAAATATTTATTAGCTTTAATTAAATATTTGTTACTGTATGAATAAGACACATTTGCATGTTGGTTAATAAGTCTGTTGTTGTCCTTAGCACCGTTTTTTAATGTTCTATGAGGTCAACATTTATTATTTGAATTATGCCAGAGTCATCTCAGATGTAAAAGCTAAGTTAACTTTTAAAAATCTCTGTATAACTATGATGCTAACTATTTTTGACTTCTTTGATAAACACACTTGTGTTCCTCAGTTGCAGAAGACTTCTACAGCGCAAAGCATAGAAAAATCCCTTATCACACTGATGTCTCCAAAAATAAAATCATTTGTTACAATAAACATTTTCAGATGCTTGTTTATATGTTCCAAAATGTAATGGCAATTGAATGTGCCTAAATAATGCATGCTCCAAACAGTGCCATTCCAATGATTAGAACTGGGCATTAGTTGTCTAAAAATATGCATCTCTAAACAAGTACATTTCAATTTAGAAAAGAGAAACATTTTTATGTCTTAAAAGATCTTAACTATTTTTGGAAAAATCACAAATTTCAAGAAGGTTTATTTTGTTTAATATTTTACAATTATATCAAAGTAGACTATTAGTGCTTAAATATAGGTAAGATGTAGATTTAAGTGTATTTGTGGAGACATCATGATCATTTTATGTTTCAAAGTGATCCCAATAGTGAGGCTAGGATAGAACTCACTAGTTGTATGTGAAAACAGCTGTGACTGGCCTTCTGAGTACTCATCCCTGTGGCTTGGAGACCAAGGCTAAGGAGATACAAGGAGGAGGCTGGGCAGTGTTTTAGCCCTTCCCCTTAGACCCATGCACAAAGGGACCCATGGAATAATGAGAGTCATGAGGACCATGGGAACCAGGAGCCAGTCAATGTGCATTCTGCAAAATCTTCATACAAATGGATCGGCAAGAATTTAACCCATCCTGGAATATGATATAATTAGTAGAGGGAAGACCTAAAGAAGTCAAGAGCCTCCTTACAATACCACAAATTAGAAACCTACACTGATCTTAAGAGAAAGAGACAAAGTCAGTTTTGATTGGCACAGGTCTTATTTTGATTTGACCTCAAATATCTAACAGGAAAACACAAGCAGACAATTGAGTGGTTGATAATAATGCAAAAACACAGAAGCTGCGCCCAGTGGAACAAATCTACAACTCAAGTGTTCTGAGAGACTGAGGTAGGAGAATCACGAATTTAAACTCAACCTGGGCAACTTGATGAGACTCATAAATAAGTAAAAATTAGATCAGAATATATCTCAGTGTGAAAATCTCAGCTAGGAGAGAGATACCACTCTCTCCCTCTCAAACACTCACATACAAACAAAAACACTGGAGTGAGCAAGACTGAATTTACAAGCAGGCCCTTTCTACACCAGCTGTTATAGGATCCACTCAATGAACCATATTGCTGCTCAGTGTTCAAAAAAAAATAAGCAAATAATGTCCAACCAACAGGTTCAACAGTCTCCAGAAAAATCTGTCATCTTACATCTTAATCTGAAGTCAGCTTCCCAGTAACATTAGCTTTTCCTTCCATTTTTCGTAGTAAATTGTCATTAAACATCTTTTTTTTTCTTTTGATGTTCATTCAATTATTGTCCTGGTAAAGGTTAGGCTTCTTGTGTAGGTCGGTCTGTAGGAAATAAGGATATGAACATGAATCTTCCAGCTACTAAATGTTGTGCTTGCATTTGTGATATAAACTGACTCTTACCTACACCAGGCTGTCTATATGTGGGTTATCTGGAGCAATCACTTTAAAGGTCTTTTAAACTAGGAAGTAGAGGCCAGGTTACAGGTGTGGATCACTATAACAAGAGTATTAATAGTTCAGTGGCCAGATAAGAACATAGAATCCTCATTTAGTTTATTCATTGGCCATAAAAATAAGCGAATATTAAATTACTTATTGATAAAGCAGAAAAGAGTCTGTGTGCTCTGAAACTCCATCCATTACACTTGGATAGAGACCTCATGAGAAATCAATGTAAACAAGTGTTTAGGTGAAGAAAAGCCACATGTTGACGTAGATATTACCAACTTGGAGATATAGGGGTCAGACACCAAACACTGCCTAAACTTGTCTGACTTTTACTGCATCTTGGCACCATTTCTCTCTACTATTTTATGTTTGTGTTTTGGTCCCTATTAGCTTAGCACACTTGAACTCTTACCTCCCAGATTTCATGAAATACAAATCAAGCCAACATTCCTGATGTCTCTAGACTCAGAGACAATGCTATCAGTCTTCCTCCCATTGAACCAGATAAGAGGTTTCTATAGGCTCTAAGGATAGGTAGTGATGATACCAATGTATTGTAGGTCCCATAAAACTTAAAAAGAAAGACCCACAAAATTATGGTCATAACCCATCTACTGCCTTATCCCAGTGATGCCATCAAAATGAAACTTAAGGTATCTCTTCCAGAAGATGAATCATTTTCGTATTTTATCTTCCTTGTCACTTAAAATTTTTCCTCAGAATTTATGCTACTATGACAGTTTTAATTTTTATCATCACCCAAAATAAGTTTCTCCCTATGTCCTTTATTAGTTACAGGTCTCCAGGATCAGAGATAGCTGTGGATTGGAAGATGTTCTAAGACTACAAATTTTTGTTAAACGAGAAAGAAAAATTTCAGATATGTATTGCATAAAATAATGACTACAGTTAATGACAGTAGGTTATAAAGTTGAAAATTGCTTGAAGAGTAGATTAAGTATCTACAGCAAATACATGTAGGATAGTGTGAAGAAAGTGAGAGACAGAGAGAGAAGAGAGGTATTCTAAAATACGTTTCAAAACTCTATTTCAATTGAGTATGCATTCAAAAGAAATAGTAATAGAAACACGTGAGCTCTTATGAATATATGTACAATTACATGAATGCACACACACACACACACACACACACACACACACACAAACACACGTTTATGAATATGGCATTTTATTTAGTTGTTAACCAAAGTTTTTTTTATTCTTTTTTTCCTGAGTACTAAAATCACCAAATTAGACTCTATCTTATAACTACTTTCACATTTTTTTAATGGTGGGAGGGTAGTATTATCAAGTTAACAAATGGTCTCTCAGCGTAGTTAGTTGTTGAACATTTAGGAAGTGTCTGTAAGAAGAATGATATTTGTTCTCTCCTTATTGTTTTCATGATATGGAAATTGCAGGAGTAAACAGAACCTCAGCAATCATCTTATATCATACTAAAAAGGCCATAAACTTGCATTTGGCAATGAAGAACTCTGCCAGGAGCCTGATTTCCTTATACACTGAAGGTTCTGGCGCAGTGGCTCTAGAGTATTGACCTGTGAATTTTAATGAGAAAGAGAAAGTCTATTTCTTTTGCCAATATTAGTATGATCTTCTATTTTATGCAGTAACACTCAACTCTAAAGTAATCCAGAATTTAGACATGATATTTTCTCTGCTAAAAATGGAAATGAGATAGTGTCCAAAAGCGCAGGAAACAGAAGCACAGTCAGACACACGGATCCCATCGCAATGGAAGGCTTCTGTGTAACCAGGAAAACACGAATGTGAGAAGATAAACCTACACAGTGGGAGAAAATGTTTGCCCATTGTTTATGGGATGAAGAATTCATGTCGGAACGCACAAGGAACTTAATCCAGCAAAATAATTTAATTTAAGGAATATGAGAAATATGAAGACATACTTCTCAAAAGAAGAGCTATAAATTACCAACCAAATATGATACTATCTTCAAAATCCTTAGCTACCATAGAAATTCAAGTCAGAATCACCATCGGGTATCACCACTGCTATTACAGCAGTCAGCTGGAAAATTTAGTAAAAAACTGAAACCAGACCAGCAATATAATCCAGTTGCCATATCCCTTGGAATATATTCACAAGAGATAAAATCAGCAAGTAAAATAGATATCTGCACGCCAGAGGTTGTTGTCGCAATAGTCACTGTCATAGTGATAACAGCATCAACTTACCTCCCCATCAGTGAATGAGAATTTAAGGGAACTAGAATGTACACAGTGGAGTAATGCACAATCATAAAGAAAAATATAAGATCTACATTCTCAGTAAAATGAAAAGAACATTCTGTTTGGTGAAATAACTCCAACAGGTAGACAAGTACAACAAGTTCTCTTTTATACGTGGGATTTTAAAAAGAAAAGTCTACTTGAAGGTAGAAAAAAATGATGTGTAGGGAGTGTGAAATGACGTAGAGAAAGCAGAAAGCAGATTTTCTTAATGCAATCTATACCCATGTACTGAAATGTAATTCTATACACTATTATTAGTTACAATTAATGCATGTTAGTCAGTAACAGAATAAAGTGAAAACAAAATAGCCCTCGGTGTTGGTCAAGAGATCTAATATATTGAGCAAAAGAGACTTAACATTTCTCACAGCATTTGTTTAGGACAATTTCAAAATCTTTTGTCTTTTGTTTTGGTGAAGTTGAGCTCAGATATGTATCTTTGAAAGCAAGCGAATCTCATTGTATTATCGAAAATATTGATTGGTTTATAGTTCTGGTGCTGCCTCTCAAAGTTAGATTTTGTTACATCTATATGGAAGTTGTAAGAAAACTTTAGAAAGTATATTGTAATTTTCTGGTTCTAGCAGCTTAAAGAAAATTCTACAGGAAAAAAAAAGAACAGGAAAAAGCACAAAACATCTCAGACTATTGCTTCCAAGGTAAGCAGATGCAGAGGGATGCAGTTTTTCCAACTTTGCCTGTATCTTGCAGTCAAGCTATATTTCAATCTTTCAGTTTTATAGATTTGAAAATTCAACCACTTCTATACTGCAAACTAAAATTAGAAACAATGGCATTCGGGTGTCAGCCTCCACAGAAGATTGAACCGATGTCCCAGTCACAGACTGTGGCCTCCATGGCAAAAAGGATCGAGTGACATTTGCATCCATGCAGCCCTGGTTGTGGCCGCCTTGAATTTGGGAACAAGGAGGATGAACAAACTCACCGAGTCCTCTGAGGAAGGACGATGAATTCGAATCTAGATGAGATCTTTGGAAATGCAACTCACATAGGAAATTATTTAGAAGCAACAATATTTAATACCTACAGTGTTGTAGACAGAATTGTTTTGTCAAGAGGTTACAAAACAGGGCTACAAAATAATTCACTGTGTGTGTGTGTGTGTGTGTGTGTGTGTGTGTGTGTGTGTGTGTGTAACATACAAAGCAAGCAGCAGTGAGAATTGGGCTGTGAAATGTGATTAGTCCGGAATTAAATACAGGACTTCTCCAAAACCCCTTCAGATGTATGAAGGGAAAATAATTGAATGAACTCTCTGTGGGCTTAGGTCAGGAGCCCGGAGAGGAAGAGGCAAAGAAGTTTCTTACAGATATGATAATCACATGCTTTGAACTATGCTGGGTGAACATATCCCCTGTCTCACATGAAATCTTCACAATTTTAATAAGCAGTGTCAGATTACTAGAAAAGATGGCCAAAAAACCCTGTGTTTGCATCTTCTCCTTCTCCAAATAGGATTTTTTTTAGATAACTTTATTTCTGTGTCATCACTCACATCAGGCATATTGGGAGAATGTAATTACCAGACCTAGACTGTGGCCTGGGATGAGTTCTTAAATCAAACTAGATTTTGCATTTGTCTTTCTTTGAAAAATTCCTTGGTCTTCTGGAGGCAATAAATGTGAGCTCTGTGTTCTGAGTGACTAAAGAGAACAACTATGTCAGAATCCGATAGATTTCACTTAAAATCCATTCAGTCTTTTTCATTTTGTAACAACTTTTAGATGTTGAACTAAGTATATTGTTGTCCGGAATAAATACTCTACTTCCTCAAGTCTGTAAAACAAAGTGTGGTCATATGGCCAAGTTCTAGCTAAACAGCTTTAATAATAAATGGCATGCGCAGTTTCTGGGAAGATTTCTAAAAATTGTGTGAGGACTCTTTCCCACCCTTTTATTTTTCTGTTGGGACTGTGACCTAATGACTGAGTATTTAAATGCAGAAAGGTTTAAAGTCTGTAAATGAAAGATAAAAGAATGGTGGAAAGAAGCAGAGGCTTTTGATGAAGGTGTGGTTGTACAAATCAGCCCTGTGCTACTACTGAACAACAGTTGTTTTATTTTGAAGTATAAAATAATATGTAGAAGGGCCTCTCGTAATCAAGGATTTCTGTTATATGTAATTAATACCATTTAATACCAAATCAGTTTAATCCAGGATTACATGCTGTCCGGACCCGCCGGACAATTCAATGAGGACCTGTGAGGGGGGTGGGGGGGGTGAGGATGAGAAGGGAAGGGACAAGAGGCACAAAGGAGGGAGACAAGACAGGCTTTCTGATCAAGTCTGAACTTTATTTTTCTCAGGCAGGCTTTTTATAGGGTTAGAAAGCTCAGGGCTTTCCACAGCAGCTGTTCGTGCAAGCTCTAGTCAAGTCACAATAACCTCAAAGCACTCTGTTAAGCTACAAGGCGGATAAGGACGTACATAACATTTTGCTATTTGCACTCTTTCATGGCCAAGCTGGGTGTAAACTTGGGTTAGGCACAGACAAGGGAAGGAGGGGCTCGGTTTTTGGGAACAGGGGGTTACTGGGCAAGAAGCTTTCTCCTTCGGGCCCAGGGACAGACACGTCAGACATCGTGGATCAAGTTAAACAGATGGTTCCCCACAACATGTACTGACAAACACTGGAATTATCTAACACAATTATACTCCAAGCTAGGACACTTACCATGACCTGTATTACATCATATTGTTTGGAAATATTGTCAACACTAAGAGCGTGAAACACATAAAATTTCAAAGTTTCAAACTGAGCTAAACTTTTGATTTTGAATAACTAATTGGGAATATTAGTAGAAACTAACAGAGAGGCATCTGCACTAACCAGTTACAAACCAAGAATCTATATGTTAAAGTTAATTGTAAGTTAATTGCAACCTCTAAAAATAGAATAAGCTACTTATTTAAAACATCAACAAAACCAGGATGCACTTAACTTTATTTTAGTGACTTATGATTTTATTTTTAATGTAGATTTCATTAACATTTATGTAGATAATAATTAAAATGGAAAAAGTTGTAATACATGGAATCGAAAGTCTATAAAGTGTTGTCTTTAAAGTCTTTCATTTTACTGAGTCTATAAAAATTAACAGTAACTACTAAAATACAAATTGAACAAGAAATCAAACTTTTAATTAAATAATGAATAATGGGATAATAATTATATAAAAGTCAAAATTAATGTGTTTTGGGCTGACAACTCATGTAAGATTTGTTATGATTCTGTCTAATATTGAGTACAGTCCTCTCAAGGATGGCTAGAATTTGCAAGTGCATCATTTAAGAAAAGTTAAATTAAAAATTATTTTGTAAGCACTCGTTACCTTTGTCAAATAAAATGAATAAAGTATACAAATATAAAGTCAATGTACTCATTCTATTTGGTAATTTCATCATGTACATAACTTATAACTTCTTCAAAATGTTAATTTAATGAAGAGATGACAGTAACTTTGTGGATTAAATTGGCCACTATATTTATTGCATATATTTATTAAAAATTTAATATGTAACCAACCTATAAACCTATTAATAAGTCTTTTTTCCTCCTTAACACAAGAGAGAACTATCTCTAAAAATTAGGAGGAAGACCTAGTATGCATAATGCCAATAAAATATTTTTCATAACTAAAAGTGAAAATCTTGAGTTGACAGATTAAGTAGATTTTCCCAGCTTGTCTAGTAATCTTTCATGTCAACAGATGATTCAAAAGGAAATTAATGTTTCAGCAATGTTAAGTACCTTTAATTACTTATGGAATATACATTTAGGTGTTGCAAAACTTTGAAGATTCAGGTTACGGTCACAACAATGATGTTCATGTATGTCTTATAAGACGTGTGAAAATATCTTGCAAGACATACACGAACATCATTTTTGATTTTAAAAAAATATTCACAAGAGTATGCAAATATTCTTGAAATTTATACAAAATTTAAGAAATTTTCCTGTGATAAAATTCTCTCAGAATTCAGGAATTCCCATCAGTATTTTGGAATGTATTATTCAATTTAAAATTCTTGAAGTAATTATCCATCTCTGTACCATACTTCATGTCACAGTTATTTAAATTAACATTCCTCATTATATTCAAATTACATCAGTGATATTACATTGTTATGTTCAACTGAATTCCCTTCTGATTGGTAACCTTCCTGTTACTTTAAAGTCACTCTGTGTGTTTGCCAAAGGCGACACACAAAGCTAAGCCAACATCCTTCACCTCTTCCATCAATTCCTTGCATTCTTGAAAACAACCCAGAAGAGAATTTACCATAGGACGAATGCACTGCTGACTTGTGGGTGCATATGCTTATTGTAAGTGACTAGAGTATATTTCTGGGTGAAAAATGCTCTTTCTCCCAAATTCGAATTGTATAAATAATTTTATTTTTATTTTAGCTACTCACTGTCCTGAGAAGAAGGATGCTGCCTCCAAGTTCCCAAATAATAGATTACCAACTTAGAATCAATGTTGAAACTTAGCTGGTTGAAAATTAAAGAATTTAAGCTTATATAAAAATTTTATTTTGACAATCTATGAACTTATGATTAAAGACAATTAAAGGCAATATATTTATGTAAATATTTATTTTTAGTAAATAAACTTTAAAACCTTTCGAATGTTTTGACACCATAGTAAATTAATATTAAACTAAAGAGAAATGTTAGAATATAATCATTTAGTACTTGAAAAACCTCATTAGCCAACTTTGTGGGAGGAGAAAGGCTTATTAATGCTTAATGAAGGACTAAATAGTTCACATAGACAAGTGCGTTAACACATTTTTCCCAACTGCCCCAGAGTTAGCTCTCAAGTAACAGCTGTTAAATATCATGATACTAATGAGATTTATATTAACAAAAATCCCAAATAATGTGTGAACCTAAAGTTAGACTTCTGTGTTAATGTTTAAATCATCAGCCTAGGAATGAGGGAACTAGCATATAAAATAACTTCGGATAATTTATTCAGAAAATAATAGATTTTATCAGATCATAATTCTCAATTCTTTTTTGATACTTGTAACTAAATAGAATGCACCAAAGTTCACTATACATAGAAAGATATTAAATAATAATATAAAATGTGTTTTTTTCAGGATTAGTTTGTTATAAAGTATTAAGTAAAACTAATGCTGTGAGAAAAAATATGCTCACATACCTGCATAAATTCAAGGTACTGGGTGCTCCAAAAGTCGCCATACACAAGAAAAATTAATAAACTTTGGAATTTCCGGTATTTATCTTCAATTTTTGGTCTTATGACAAATAGGAGTATTAGTTTACTTTCCTCTAGCCTGATCCCAAAAGTTTAAGGTATTTTTCTACTCCGTTTCAGAGATGCTTAAAAAAAGTAGCAGAAGAACTGATTTTTCAAATTATATTTCTCATTACCCAAAATAAAGAAAATCCTTGTAAAGAGTAAGTTGGATATGCATATCTGTGAGACTTTATTCTGTCTCACAGATTTTGATTTTAGTTCACTGATTCTTTAAAGGATTATTTTATACATCAATCTATTTTCTTTTCTGAATAACACTTTTTTTTCTTCTAATTCTCTTGCAGTTTGCTTTTTCATAATGAAGGAAAAGTTGAGCAGGGTCCTGTGGTGCAGGTTTGTGATCCCAGTGCACTGAAAGCGTGAGGCATTATTATGAGTTTGATCCCAACTGGACCAAATTAGCAATTTAACTAGATTTTACTTAAAATCAAAAATAAAATTGTCACAGTGGTGTATCTCAGTGCAAATGTCCTGGTTGGATTCCCAATACCACCACAGAGAAAGAGAGAGAGAGAAAGAATTGAAAATTAATTCTTCAGCAACAATAAGTCAGTTAAATTTTAAAGAACCACAAACAAAACTATGATGAGAGTGCAGATATGTTTATTATTATTTTGTTTATTTCTAGTGGCAAAGATTAGCTTTATAGCTTTTGATTATTCCAAATGCCAATTTGAAACCTGAAATGTGGGTGTATGTTGGGCAGGGTATTTACTAATGATGTTAGGATCTAATGATTTTTAAATATGCTTAAAAAGCAGAAAAATAAATTGATGTAGACTTAGGAGCCAATGAGACAAACATTCAGATGTATAGCTGTAGTTACTTTAATCATAAAATTACATTTTATATCTACTAATTAAACAACTAGACAGCAGTTTTTAAACCCGAGTAAGATATAATTCAACATAGTAGGGCTAAAGTCATCTATGTTTATTTAGCAAATAATTATTCAGCACTTATTTTGTGATTGTGACAGGGCTTGACATTGGTTACACTGTGCTAACTGATGTATATAGGATCACTAACACCTTGTGGAATATTGTTAACAAGCAGATATTAGGTACAATTATTTCTGATCAAAATATCACTTAGACATTTGCATAGCTTTGCACCAGTGATTCTGTAGTTATTCACCCACTCCTTCAGGCTAGTATAGGATGGAGGACTTCGGGAAATGTTTAGTTCTTCACACTAGGTAACATGAAAGTAGATAACGTGGAAAATAACATGGAATCCAGGGGCTGGGGAGTGGGAATCCTTGAGCTGAAAAGAAACCGCTTTTCCTTCTACAGCAGGCATCTGTGCATATCAACTTCTGTGTTTTGCTGTTGCTGTAACTGCCGTTTATTTATTTTTTTTCTTTTTTGCTCTGTCCACTCTTCCTTAAATGCCCAAATCTTGCTTCCCAGCAAAGAGAGGGAGTGGAACACCTCTTGTGGATACCACTCCTTTAAGTTGGCTGTGCCAGGTGGGCGAGACCATGTTAAAGAATCTCTACAAAGACATAGTAAGATGCAGAATAAAACAACTTGGGGCAAATTGTCCCAATAAAAGGCTCTGCTGGACATAGAGTAGAGACATCAAGATATGGCCACTGTAGCTCATTCTGGGGTTGGGAAGCCGAGCTAAAGAGTGATGATTTTAGTGGTGAAGTTTGTCAGATGCAGAAGATTGAATATGTTAAATATTGCAAGGCTTCTCTAACCCAGAATGCAGGCATTCTATAGAACCAAAGGTGTGATAGTGGGAGTTATGGAGGTAGGGTGTTGGAGGACCTAAATGGGGAGGGAAAGAGATTGCAATGTTGATGTGATACATATGTGCACAAAATACTCAACCTCATTGTAAGTTTTCTATATATAGATGATGGGGAAAGAAGAAAAAAATGAAAAAGCATGTTCGAGAAGTTCCTACAATTCTGTAAGCAAAACTTGATGCGTGATTCTAG
Organism: Ctenodactylus gundi; assembly: GCA_004027205.1. Lineage (NCBI taxonomy): Eukaryota > Metazoa > Chordata > Mammalia > Rodentia > Ctenodactylidae > Ctenodactylus > Ctenodactylus gundi. The sequence continues at coordinate 75,410 of PVKB01002654.1, read as the reverse complement.
TCAGAAATTATAAAATCAGATGCTAATAGGAACGTCAAGTATAAAGGCCAGGCTCATGGGGTGTCAGATGGAAATGAGGATTTCAATGCAAAGGGGACTAGAAGCCTTGCATGTTATAGTCTAACAAAAAAAAAAAATCATCTACATTATTCCCAAGTCCTGAAACTTTCCAGAAGACGAAGATCAAGAGCAATGGCATAGTTATTGAGAGGAAGAAAGTTCAAGTTAGCCCAGTACATAAACGGTAGAATGAAAACACCTGCTACATCAGCCAGACTGCAGTAAAAATCAGGAGAAAAATATAAGTGAATGATATATAAAGCTTGAATTTTCACTAGAAAGAAAACAAAACCTAGAATGATGGGGCCCAGATGTCAATAGCTGCTGGAAAAAAATCAATATTAAAATGATGCTAATTACTCTGTTAGATGGAGTATAGTTTAAAGACAACTCAGAAATTGACCAAACTCTACGTTTCACAGATTCAAGAGTAGGAAGGTTAAACATCAGACAAAAAGACAAAATACAAAAGTACAAAATACGATACAAAAGTTGTGAATTGACAAAGGCTTCTACTCAGATTTCATGAGAAAGACTGGGCAGCCAGGGCATGTGGTTCTGAAAGATTAGTGTATGAAGTAGTGAGAAGTAAACCAAAAATACAGTGGGACTCTCAGCATATTGAAAACTTTAGGAACACAAAACATCTACTAAGCAAAGATGCAGGCCCTGAGCAGAGCCAGCTCAGCCTTGTGGGTGCAGCCTGGAAAACCACAGGAATGGAGCCGGCCAACTTTGTTGGAGCTCACATTTCACCCAACCTATTCTGGGTGATTTGCATAGATATTCAAGTTTGAATGTTTGCCCTGTGAGGTTTTGGGTCTACTTCCGTCCACTTCCTTTTTATCCCCACTCCCACTCCGCCCTTTTTTTTTTTTTTTTTTTTTTTTTTTTTGGAATGGGAAATTTTACTCTGTGACCTTTGTATACTGAAGCTACTTTTATTTATTTATTTGTTTATTTATTACACAGATTTACACTTAACAACTTATCTTGAATCTCAAGGGACTCTTCAGACTCAGACTTTCCAGAAATGCTAAAATATAGAGTCTGGTAATTCTTAGAAACTTAATTCATCTCACATATTTAGATGAACATTAGTCTTTCGGAAGACAGGGATGAGATGTTATGATTTAGATCTAAAATTCCCCCGAAGTTGTGTATGTTAAGAAGGTAATTGGATCATAGGGGTACCATACTCTTGGTTGGATTCATCCATTCATGAGCTCAGTAGACAAATGTGCTGTTAGAAGGTGTGGCCTGGTTGGGAGTAGATCACAGGAGCATGACAGGAAGTGCAGGCTCTTTCCCGTAGCCCTGATTCAACCTTCTCATCCTCCTTCCAGTCTGCCCTGGATGAGCACCTTTCCTGACCATGCCCTTCTGACATGCATGTTGTCTCATACTTGGAGATAGCAAAGAATGAATTGAATCCCTAAACACCAGGAGCTAGAATGAACTTCGCCATTTTTGGCTTACTTTTCAGTCTTATGAGTGTGGGTACTTTGTCGCAGTGATGAAAAGGAAAGCTGACGGATATCATCTAGGTTTTAAGAATTAGTATAAGAAATTCAAAGAGTTTCATATTTCAAATAAATCAACTCAAGTTTTAAATGGAAATGTTACTTTTAGAATGACCAAAACCATGTCAAAAATTATTGATTCTTGGTCATTAATCATAATCCTATAATGGACTTAAGCATGACTTGTTATTGTGATTTAGAAGCTACAGGAATGGCTCAGAGGTTAAATCTCTTGCTTAGCAAGTGCGCTAAGACAAGTGCTATGTATCAGAGTTTGAATCCCTAGCACCACATAAGCTAGGCATGGTGGTGTACGTCTGAAATCCCAGGATTTGGGAGGCTGAGACAGGAGGATCACTCTGAGTCTAAGACTAGCTTGGGCTCCATAGCGAGTTTAGGAAGAGCCTGGAATAGAGAATGAGACCCTGTCTCAAAAAAATTCTACTAAAGATAAAAAAATAAGCAATACACATGGTACATCACGAATGTGGTCATCAAATTAGTTTTCCCTGTGTTTTTCTTGCAATATTTATGGTAATTATAATTTATAAGCATTTACAATTTCTATAATTTTTTTTTTTTTACATTTTGGCGGTTTTTGATATATACTAGTCTTTTCCACACTTTGCAAGCACTTTGAGATTAGAATCTTGCAGATTACTTTTTCCAGACACTTTATTGTGGTTTTCACAGTATTGATCATGCTTTAGTTAAGGTCTTACTGTTAAATATAACATCAGAGTGATTTATGATATAGACCCTATAAGTTCCATAGTGTCACACTAACAATGGTAGGGCCAAGTGTTCAATAAATATGAGACTTGTTAAATAATTTCATCCTACGTACTCCACTTAGCATTTATTGCAAGTATATATACTTCACTCAAAAGGTCCTCTTTAGAGTTTTGTAAACATAGTCACAAAAGTATTCTTGCAATGTTATATCTGCACCAAAAGATGCCTTAAGGAGGTATTAATTTTTCTAAATACCAAATAATGCATTGGTTATATATTTTAAATATGTATATTATTATTATTAATATTTTATTATTTTTATATTTATAGATTTTGTTTGCTTTTCATTTTAGATAATATTAGACAATGAGTTAATGTTCATTTGTGTTACTAGTGTAAGCCATGTTTATTCAAAAGAAAAGTAGTCAATACATACGTTTGTAATATTTAAATACCTGACTTTGGGTTTTTCTTTCACTTCCTTTTACACAATTGGAAGGCATGCTGGCAGGGTGTGTGGCAGGTTGTGTGGCAGGGAACTAAGCGTTCTTGAGTTCAGCTTCCGATGGCAAGTCCCAGCCCAACTATAACAGAATAGCTGTGATTCTGGTCAATTCATTTTCTTTGAGCCTTTGTTTCAGATTACTCTGTGGAAGTGAATAGGTGATGGTTTACATTTATTTGTGCTACAGAAAATACTCAAAATGGCCTGCTATTATTGTGTCTGTTTTGCTTTTTAAATTGATGCACTGAATAATATTTAACAGAAGGTTCCCTTTTTTCTTAGCATGTATAGGCGATACATGATGTTTGCATTAAAGTTGAGAATTTTGTTCACATATATAAAGTAACAACTTTACAATCCTTTCCTTGTCCTTTTCTTGCCAGTTTAAAGACTCTGAAACTTATTGTACTTGTAATTTTACATCTTTTTGATAATCTTACTTGACCTAACTAGTGAGAATTTTTATGAGAAAAAAGATTATATCTCTTTTTGTAATTATGTGATATGAACTAAGCAGTTTGTTTCTTAAATATTACTTAACAACTCATATAACTATTTGCTTTATATAAATAACTACCCAGCATGTATTCTGACCAATTTAACACTGTCAATGGGAATTTTTCCCAATTTTTTTATAATGAGCTGCAATTATAATCAAGAAGCTCAGACATTTTTATAAATGCTGACAGAAGCTCTCATTTTAAGAATGCATGGCTTCTGAGGATTTATGAATGTATGTGTTAACCCGAAAGGTAGTTTGGGCTGAAATAGATGACACTCAACTACTTCCTGCTAGAAGTAAGAAAATGTGTTAATTGCATTTAATATAGTTTATTGCACTGTAGTCAACACAGGCCATCTGTCCACAACAGCTGCCTCTTACTGGTTTTAGGAAAGAAAGTGAGTGTATAGCTTTTAAGGGCAAGCGCAAGAGAAATGCCATGCAGCCAGCGCTCAGATTGTGTTACATAAGCTTGTGACAGATAAATTTTAAATAATTACACCAGTATGAATATATTCCATGGCAAGTTCTCCCTGATGCAATAAGTGATTTTGTTTATGAGAATATATTTGATAGACCGCTTAACGAAATAATAACTGTGAGAGTCAGAGAGTTTTATTGCCTGAAGACCAAAGGGAAACACAAAATAATAAGTAAATTACCTTGGTTAATATATAAGGAGAAATGTATTTTTGGTAAGATTTGAAGGGAATCAAGAGAGAGGAGCCTGAAGAAACTATAAAAGGGACTTAGGAACTGTGGAGGTGACATGAGTTGAATATATGTTTAGAGTTAAACGTGTTAAATATTCATTTATTAATGCATTCTATGAGTGTTTTTATAACTTTGATCACTTTGTTAAAAGGAAAAAGATATATAAATATTGGTATAATTGATTGTGCCACAGTGAATGTGGGCTTGCTTTGGAGAGGAAAGGGACCTTGCCAGATAGCTGAGTTATGTTTTCTGAAGTAAGTCATTGAGAAATCAAAATATCATATATAAATAAATATTTATTGAGTACTTGGCTTGTATCAGATAACTATCTATGTCTATGTTACTGTGTGTATTTTTGTGAATGAGACAAAAATAACATTGCCCATATGAAATGACAGCCTATGTTGAGAAGGGAGAGACAAAATAATATATGAGTCACTTGGCAGTATGCTGAGTGATGGTGAGTGACTGAGGACCAATAAAGCTGGGCAGACACGGTTAGGCAAGTGATTCAAGATGAATTTGAGCAAAAGGAGGTGATGGCATAACCAGAGGATTGGGTAAAGAGAGTAGCAGACACAGAAACTTTTGAAAGCTCTAAAGCTCAACTCGACCGGTGTTCCCAAAACAGCAGAAAGATATGGGAATACAAATGATGAATCCATGGTGTTACTGTGCGCTTAATGAAATATGGCTAAATTTGTAAGTACTAGCCAACTAATGAACTTATATTCATTCGTAGAAAATTTGAATATTATTTGAAATTGCTATTCAAACAATGTAAGCTCCAGCTTTTAAGGGTCACATGTTATTTTAAAATATTATGTGAATATTATTCTTCTTATTTCTACTCCATAAGGAAAGTTACTAGTTGTATTTAGGGTTTCTGTCTCACTTGATTTCTTGGTTCCACCAGAAGGAAGCGCTAAATGAAGTGAAGTATTTTGGGGCCTCCTTATTATCCATCAAAATCAACAGAACAAAACTGATAGAGTTCTATTTGGGTAGATAAAAGTATTAGCATTAGGTAACAGCTAGTTCATTCATCTAGAATACAGAGCACACAGATTCTTATACTATTAGGTCTCTTCTAACATCTTACAAAATATTTGTATATTTATTTAACCATTTCAACATATTTATTGAGCATTTGTCATATGCCAGCTCTTGTGTTAAACCCAGGAAACATGGTACTGTAAAAACTTCATATGATTTTGTCCTTAAGAAGTTTGCATTCTAATAAAATGTCCATGCATTCAACAAAGGATAACAAAAGAATTTGAAAATGTTCTATGGAAGCATGTGGTTCCAGTGACTCTACTTGTTCTGAAGGTCAGGACTTCCTTGCGAAGTTAAAAAGTCTTTAAACTTATCTAAAACAAAATTATATTAGTGAAGAACACTAACCAATCAAATAGGCCAAATAATGCTGCCGAAGACAACAAAACTTCTCAATTCTGAAAGCGGACCACAAGGTTCAGAGAAGTGTGGGTCTTTTTTGCCTTTGATAAACATAGTTTTGAGTAAAGTATGAAAATAAAAACTTTATTAAAATATATTCATAAGGAAGCAGAGGAGAGAAAATAAAAACTAAGTGAGTACACAGAAAAACCCTTTGCAAAGTTTTGTGTCAAATGATGAAAAATAACAATAATTTTAAAAATGCAAAAGTAGTGTCCTTAAAATTGATTCCTCTATTAAGGTTGGATTTATACAAAAAATTATTTTCTAATTTTTCAGTAGAGAAAAAAATTGTCATCATACTAAGTGTGGCAAATGAAGAGAAAGTTTTGGGAACTTATTGAGCGACAGTGTCTGAAAATAGCTGCTGACCAGAGTTATGGTCATGAATTTAACTTACACCTTTCAGGCAGCAGTAATTAGGAGCACAGCAGGTGGAGTGTAGCTGGGGTTTGAATTCAACACAGACTAGACTTTCATCAGGAAAATATTATGAACAGAGTTTCAGGAAAGTTGAAAATGTATTTAAGGAAAGTTTCCTTATGTTGCTGTAATAGAATGCTATTGTACAAGTTGAGTAATTAAAAAGAATTTTATTACTCACAGTTTTAGGTATAAACCAGGATCCACAATTAAAATATCAGCAGTGAGAGTTTTTGTACTGAGTCCTTACATAATAAATTAGCAGAAAAAGGAAGAGGATCGTGTGTGTGTGTGTGTGTGTGTGTGTGTGTGTGTGTGTGTGTGCCTAATATATAAATGTTTGTCCTTCTGTTTCTCCTTTCACTTTCTTCTTTTTCTTCTTTTTCTTCTTCTTTTTCTTCTTCTTCTGCTTCTGCCTCTCCTTCTTCTCTTTGTTTTACTGGGCCTCTAATATTTGTTTTTGAGAAAGTAACCCTCCTCATGACCAAATCAAGTCTTAAACAACCCATCTACCAATGCCATCATTTGAGCGATTTGGTTTTACCATATTATAGCGCGTAATTTTATCCAAACTAAAGCAATGGGACATTTTATCTAAAACCTGTAGAAAGAAGAGTAAAATGAAAAATAATAGTATCAGTGGATTACATGCCCAGTGATAACTAAGCATTACAGAAAATGTGTTAACAAAGAGTGAGCAGTAAATTTAGGGATGATGTATGAAGAATAGAAGGTTAAAACTGAAATTACCACAATATGGCTCTTAATGTTGAAAAAGGTTAGGTGACAACGAAGTCACTGAGGAAAAGTCATTAGAGAGAAGGAAATAAATGGAATATAAACCCAAAAGACCAGTTGTATCACCTTTGTGAATTTTGAAATCATTCTGTATTAGGATAGTAGAAGTTTTCAGCCCCTTCTGACATCAAAAGTTTTTGCATTTGAGAATAGTTTCATAAAATTGTATCTCCACTTAAGAGAAAGACTTGAGGTATTCTAGGGATATATATCTCGGCAGGGGTCACAAATTCTTATCTCCCACAAATGTACACCTGTTGTCTTTTATAAGCATTCAGGAAAATCACCTGATAAGTAATTTCTTTTATATGCATATCATGGTATGTACATGTAATTTGTTAATTTTTCCACAATATTATTGGCTTTGTCCTATCTAAGAGAGGTGAACATTTGAATGGATTGTGGCCATCTTTCCTCTCTGGTTAAAGAGACCAAAGGTCCCGTTGATGCATTCACACTCTGTGGACAAGAGGTAGCTTGGGGATCTCGCTCTTAGGTGTACAACGGCTTTCAGAAGATCACATTGTCTTCCTGATATGATCAGTAATTTTCTGTTTTAAAAATTCTCATTTTATGAGTTGTGAGAATTTATGATATTTTCATTATTGGACAGACACAGTATTTAAAAATTAAAGAACCATATTATAATAAATCAAGTAAGAATTGTGTGTATTTATATAAAATATGTTTTTTGCTGATAAATGATATTAACATTGTGTATTAGTGCCATAATCGCTTAGCACTTATGGAGAACAATATTTATAAGATGAGTTATCATCTTACATTCACCATTCCTGGTGTGCTCATACCTTTATAGCAGGAAATGTATTTCCACTACGATTTATATCTGTTAATGAGAAAAGTAACATTAAAGAACATTCATGTTTAGTAATTTTCTTCAGCAAGCTACCAACTCACACCACCTTCCCTGCCCAGCTGACAGTGTTAAATCCAGCTGACTTTTCTGTCTCAAATTAAAATTTGAGCTGCAGATATCTCAGTGGTAAAATGCTTACCCCTATCACCAATGCTTTGGGCCTAATGTTCCAGCATACAAGTGCATAAGCAAATAAATAAAAGTAATTGACAACAACAACAAATAAAAAAATAAGAGGAAGAAAGTATCAATGACACAAGCCAAGCACGGAAGCACTGATAATGGAACCAGAAACTCTACACTGATGGTACTCTCTCAGGTGTACAGTCTAAAATCACATAGTACTATGAAATTTACCACAAAAGATGAGGTACATTTTTGGAAACTCTCCACAAGTGAGAAGCCATTGTGATCCTACCACACACTGTTGTGATATTATTTTTTCTACAGAAGCCTTTTTTTTCAGTCAGGGTCTCCCTTTGTAACCGAGGCTGGCCTTGAACTCATGGCAATCCTACTTTCTCAGCCTCCCAAGTGCTGGGATTACAGGTATGGGTCACCACTCTCAGCTTTCATGGTGCTCAGGAATTGAACCCAGGACCTTGCACTTGCCAGGTATGTTTTATATCCATACACAATTCTTGGTTTCTTCATTATTCCATAGTTCTTTGAGAATATGTTTTTTAAATGTACCACTCCACAATGATTTAATAAAAATCCTGGGTTTGAAGTTCACATTCTTTTTTTTTCCACACAAATATGGCTTTGTTTTTCGGTTTTCTGGATGAGTCAATGTTTAGACAAAACTGAGAAGCACTGCTCCAACACAAGAACTGTCATACTTTCACAGGTATTGAACTATGACACTCCTTTGTTAAAATCACAGCATCTGTTTCAGTTGGCCTAGGTGGCCCTGTGACGCCCAGATACCCATTTCTGTCCAGTTCCATAGTCAGGATAATAAAGTTGCTCCAGAAGAACACTTTAACAGATAAAGAACTAAAATAATCTATTTAAAAATATTATTAAAATTCACATTTGAAACATCTCTAGGATGTGTGTGTGAGGGTTAGAGTCTCTCTGGAAATGCAAACTGGTACCATGCACTGAAAACCTTGGTTTTCTCATAAATCAATATACTTTAAATTTTATTTTCAGAGTTAAGAAATCTTCATCTCATTTATTTGTTCTGCTTCTTTTGGTTTTATGTTTCCTTTTAGTTTTTCATTTGTAATTTTTTCAACTTGATGCATTTTGATGTATTTCTTCTCAAATTTGTTATGGCATAACACTTATTGTGATATTTGTAAAATATGCAGTGTTAGTTTTTAAATTTATTAATATCTCTCATATTTTTAAAATCTTTCTTTCTTTCTTGTTTTTGTGGTATTGGGACTGGATCCAGTGCCTGGAGAATCCTGGGCAAGTACACTACCTCTGAGCTATGCTAGCAGCCCTTTTACTTATTGATTTATTTTATTTTCATTACTTCACATACTTATCTTTACAGTAATGTTACTATTTTTCTAAATGTTTGATATTTTTTGAAACGTTGTTACTCTGTTGTCCTGGTTCTGAAATCCCTGTGTAGGCCAAACTCACAGCAATCCTCCTGTCTCAGCTTCCTGAGTGCTGGGAATACAGGTGTGCACCACCACACCCAGTTTTATGTAGTGCTGGGGAATTGAATTCAGACACTTGGCACTTGCTACGCAAGAGCTTTAGCTGCTGAGCTATTCCTCCAGCTCCCTGATTTATTTTTTTTTTAAGACATAGTTTCTCTGGGTAGTCCAGATTGGCACTGAATTCATTGCAATACCCCTGCCTCAGCTTCTCAAAAGCTTGAATTATGAACCTGGGCCACCGCACCCAGCTATTATATAGTCCTGGAAATCAAACCCAGGGTTTCCTGCTTCCTAAGCAATTATACTAATCATGGAGCTAATCCTTCAGCCCCTATAAATCTGATTTCATAAATACCTGGTGGTTATTTTTGCTTAGAAGTCTACGTTACTTCTATGGCTGTGGCTATTTTAAGGAGACCAGAAGTGTGGAGAAAGTGGCGCTATGGCTTGTCGCCCTCATCTGCTGGTCAATTTGTGTTTTTAATTTTTCTTTTAACCCAGTAGCTGTTCCTCTCTTTTCATGCTATAGGGTTTTTGTTTTCTTTGTTTAATATTTTTTTCTTGTTTTCTGGTTTGATTTTCATTTTATTTTGATATTTTGATGAGAGAACTGAATCCATTTTATAAAAGTTAAAATATTCCATGAGTCTTACTCTTTGCTACATTTTTTCCCTTTTATTTGCTGAATATTGAATTGAGGGTCTTGTAAATGTGAGGCAAGTGCTATATGAGTAAGTTACACTCACAGTTTCTGAGTAATACTTAATATTTTTATTCACGTCCTCTGAAGTCCTTTAACTGTAAACTAATTTATTACACTGAGTTTATTATAATGCTGATTGAGTTCTCTATACATTTTTATATTTACATTCAGTGTGTAAGTCATATTTTGTGTATTATTTGTCTTTTCTTTCTTAGAGCATTTGAGTTTTACATATGTCTGTTAACAACATATTCATATATTCGTAGTTATTATATTTCAGTACCTCATTTTTTCTTACATGTTTACTGTTTCTCCTTTCGATTCAAATTCAACGTTTTTCATTCTGTTCCTTTTCATATTTTTGGCCAAACTAATCATTTTGGTTGGGGCCATATTATCTTCTGCACGTTTCTAGTGTCACAATTACTTTTTTTTTAGTGTTTAAGAATCAAACATATGTTTTTCTGATATTCATTTATTCATGTAATTGCTATCTATAGTCTTATAACTGCAAATGTTTTATTTTTTATTATGGCTCTTTTACTTTTTTGCTGTTTTATCTTCCATTTCTTTTTTCATTGTCTTCCTGGAAACAGCTGAAGCTTACAGAATTTTTAAAGAATATTTTTACAGAATTTTAAAAGTATAATATTAAAATTGAAACTTTTTGATGTTAAAGTTTGAATACTTGTAAAAAAGAAAAAGACTTGTGACTTTCTCAATAAGCAAATTATTTTATATGCAAAGACTACTGAACATTGAGTATAAAATATGAGATTAAATAAATTCTCACAAGCATTTTAGCTTGAAGGGTGAGCAAAGAAGTTAGGTATTTAGATATTTAGAAACTATTTTAGAAAGAATTTATAGAACATAAAATAAAGCCATAAAGACAGCTTTAATATTACTGTTTTTCTTGTTTGGTCTGTTTGTTTAACCAACTTTTTATACCGGTTCCAACATCACTTTAAATGATATATGCTGAATTATTTGTAAATATATGTTGAAGAAAGAATTTTCACCAATGAACATAAATATACATAGATGAGTTTCTGTGACTATTTTATGTGTAAACAGCACAGCAATTTTGTGATAATGTGTTTTGGAAGCAATTCTTATTATCCTTTTAAACCTAGATGCAATGTGATTATTCTTTCCATTTCTATGCGCAAATGTCAAGCATCCACATACATATCACACATCACTTCCTTTTCTTTTCACTGTCATCCAATCTAGCCCAACTTTATTGAGGTTAATTATTATTTATTTGAGTCTGTTTTAGTTCCAATTCTGCTTGGGATTTGGGGTTAGTTATGTATGCACATGTAACCATGATCTTGTTCAAACCCCAACATAACTGAGTTTCAGTCATTGCTCTGTAAGAATACGTCTGCACCTTTTTGCTACTGGGCTCTTGATTTTCACCCAGAAATGTCTCCTTATGGAGAAGACTTCTAATTTTGAGTTTTGCACAAGGTAGTTTTAATTCTGCATGTAGTTTCTAACCTGTTGTTCTTTTGTGTTCAGTAAAACTTGCACTAAAACTCTGCCCTTCATTCTCAAATAACCATCTGTTCCTGCTGCTTATTTCTAGACTTAAATAGTGAGTGACATCATTATAATTTCTATGGCAACCCACTGCATTGACATTAAAAGATGATACGATACAGCCTTTAGACAGTATAAAAACAGCAGAAGCTTGTGAACTGTGGAAAAGAATGTCTCTTGCTAAAGTAAATGTCTTTAATTTTTAAAAAGGAAGAATTTGTTGAAACTCTTTCAAGGCTTACATGATCCAAAGCTCCAAATTTTAGGTGAATCCTGAAAGAACACTTGTGTACTCAATGTTTTTCATTTTCTAGTTTAATTTTCTCAAATTTTATATAGTCAGTGTTTTTCTGATTCTAGAATGAGAGAGAAACTGTGATATTATAAAACAGATCTGTCTGAGATACACTCTATAATTATCATGGTAGACATACATCATAGTCAAGGTCACTGAGTGTGATCCCATGTCACCTTGTAGCCCATATCCAGTCTGGAGTCTCTGGCAAGACCATGCAATGTCATTGTAGCCCATCTAGCATAGAGTCCACTATGAAAGGAGAAGGATTATATTTCAAACTAGCTGTAGCAACTACCCAATGTATATCAATATAAGAAACAATAGGTGTGAGATTGCAACCTTAGGGGCTTCAGCATATAAGCTGAGTATTATGCTACATAAGAAATAATTTACCAGTAAGGGGTCACTCTTGTATTAAAATCTGAACAATGCCAAAGGTCTTAAGAAATTTTACTTTCATGCTACCATTCCAAGGCCCTTGAAAGTTTCAGAAAGTGTTGGTTAACACCAACTGAGAAGAGTGGAATAAAACATCAATAGTCCTCAAACAAGAGTCTGGCTATCTGAACATTCATAAACTATCTTCCTTGGTGTTGGGAGAAGTCTGAGGTCACTATGTATGTTAGTCACTTTCCTGTCACTGGAGCAAAATATGTGACATTAACAATCTAGAGCAGGAGTGGTTTACTTGGGTCATGGATTTAGAGGACACCACATTGAGCAGCTCTTGAGCAGAAACGATATGTTGGAAAGACATGGAACTGAAAAGCTATTCAGTGCAAAACAGTCAGGAAGTAGGGAGAAAAGAGGAGAAAGGACCAGCATTAAGAATACACCCTTCCAAGTCATGTCTCCATGACTTACCTTTTTTTTTGCCAACAAGTTCCCCTGACCCACCAGCACATTAGGCTACAATCTCATCATTGGATGTATGGTCAGGTGAGTATAGTCCTCATGATCCAATGTCACTCAAGAAGCCCTACTTCGGATGATATGAGACTTTGAGGAATCATTTTGGATCTAAGCACTGCCTCTGTGAAAACATCACATGCTGTGCTGGAGAAAGAGGCAATATCACAGAGAAATTTATAACAGATTTGACATACTTCCTCCACGACACAGAAGAATGCCAGTATGTAGTGATTCCCAGTGCAGGGCAGGGCTCTGATATAGATAAAAGTTTTACAATCAGTCCTAACCAAAAAGAGCTCTTGGAGTGCCGTTGAGTTTCAGTAGAACAAATCACCTGACTCTGGGACATGAGGTGACTGTAAAGTCACGCCAGCAAATTATTGGCTGAGTTCTGGCAAACTCACTAAAGAAGAAAGTGATATGATCCGGACTGCAAATGAAAATGTCCTACATTCACAGAAAGCCTTTACAAGCTGGCAGCCTGGACCCTGCAGTCTTTGTCTCTCTTCTACACTTGCACTCAGCTGGACCATTAGAGGGTGGCAGAAAGTTATGTTCAATCAACTATGAACATGTAGGGCATCTCTTTGAGCATTAGACTATGATGAGAAAGAAAAGGTTCAAACTTTGTCAAGAGATGGCTTGGCACCATGAGTTCCAACTCAAAGCGACAGCTCTCTGTACTGCGTGCACCCACATGTGGTCCTGAAACACAGTAAAGAGAAACAGCGCTCCATGGGTCAAACCCGGATGGCACCCCATTCCATGCCATTCACTTTTCCAAAGAGAGCAACAAGAAGAAGGAGTGTGTACATAAAGATGCTTAAGTAATGTGTCTGGATTCTCAAAGGTTTGTTGTTAATAGAACTGTGGTACATCGGACAAACAAATCTGGATGAAGTTCATGTGCTTGTATTTCAAAAGTTGTGAGGCTTTTAATACTGCACATGAGTTAAGCACTGCTGTGAAAAAAAGGCACCCATTGACCAAGAAAACATAATGACTGTACTATCGATCTTTTCTCATCAATTTGCATTTCTGGCACAAAGGCTGCAGACATGGAGTAGCTAGGATAACAGGGAAGCAGTTTACACATAGCACTTACGGCCCTGGCCTTGTTAGAGGAGATACTGCAGATTTTGCTGTTGCTTAATATCTAACACACCAGCAGCTGAGATCACCCCTTATGCTCTGCAGAGCACTTGGGCTCCTTAAATGCTGAAACCTTAATGGGAATGCACACATGTTCTTGGCATGATTTGCTTGTTCTGCTCTCAGGCCCCTAGCCAGCATCACTACCAGAGTGCTTATGAAGCCGTTGACTTCCTGACAGGGGACCTCTTGCTAAATCTCATCAGAGCAAGAGACCCCACTGGTAGCAAAGGAAGTGGGCACATGGCAGTGGGACACGCTGGCACTTGATCCAGATGTATCTTCCACAGTGCAAATACTCACATTTAATCCCCAACAGAAAAACAGTAGGTGGGGGGCCTTCTAGAAAGTGATTAGGCAATATGAGCTTTGTCCTCACTAGTGGGATTAGTGTAAAGTTTTACTAAAGTGATAAAGAGAACTAGCTATATACCTTTCATGTCTCTGTGGTTTTCACCACATGAGGAGACGATGTTCAAGGTGCCATCCTGGAGAGAGAAACAAGGCCTGCACTAGGGTTTAAACATGCCACTACTTTGAGCTCAAACTCTAAAGTACTCACTCTCAAGGATCTTCTTATAGGAGCAAAAGTAAACTAAGAAGCTGGCATCTGAGTGACACATACAAATAAGAGTGTCACTCAAAAGCAGCTGGGTTTACACAGAGTCAGCAGGGCCTCTGAAGGGAGGTAGTGGAGTTATACAGTGTGAGAATAGGGGCTACCTCTGGAAGCACTGTATGTCTTAAGTCCAGGAGTGGTACATGATGCTGTGGATCCCAACAGGCAAAAACTCAGCCATAAAAGTAGGAACATTTGCCTCTGGTCCACAAACAGTGCTGCAGTGAGGATTTGGAAGGTGTAATTCATCCTGGTAAGCTTATGGAATGTTTTTCCAGGAAAGGAGATCAAAAAAAAAAAAAAATTGTGGGACAATTTGGAAATGAGTTGTTTAATTGATTTATTCATTTGTACAGAAGGTCTCACTCTGAAGTCCAGGATGGTACTGGACTCACTTGACCTCAAGGAAATCTCTCGCCTCCGTCTCGCAAGTGTGAGGATAATAGGAAAGAGCCACCATCCACATCTAATTTTTAAGTGGTGGTGGGGATTTGAACTCATTATCTTGTGCATACTAGGCAGGCACTTTAACCACTGAGGTACACACACATCTGAAAGTTTTATTCTTAGAAAACAATGAATCTTACTGGATCAATGACTGTGCTGAGGAGAATGTTTGGTAGGTCATCAAATAAACCTGTAATTTTCCATCCTTTGTTTGAGGGCTGCTGGGTATCCTGCAAATTGACAGCTCATAGCTAACTTGCTCTCTTTGAAATTCTGTGAAAATCATAAGTCTTCCCAGGGGGCCTCTAATTCCAATGACCTGTTTACAACATGACATATGAAACAGACTCTTCTTTCTTAGGGCATGGCAGCCCTGAAGGGCCATCCCAGATCCTGAATTCTCCATCTGATTGTCTGAGGCCTTTATGCAATTGCATTTTAGTGTGATTTCTCCCTCTCCGCAATCCTTCTTTTACTGTCGCAGATGTTTATTCCAAAGGTGCTCTCCTGTGTTACTCACGTTCCCATCACTGGGACAAGATACTTGACAGCCACAACTCAATAGCAGAGTTTTATTTCAGTCACGCTTTTCAGTGAGTCCAGTTCAAACTCCGCTGGCTCTAAATGCACAGTGGAAGGGCAGAGACGAAGACCTCTGCCTCCTGAACTTCCAGCCAGGAAGCAGAGAGAGGAGAGGGAAGCTGGAGACGAGAACAGCCCCTTCCACGTCACGCCGCATGCGACCCACCTCTGGCCAGATGCTGTCTTCTTCCATTTTACTTTTGCAGGCACCAACGTCATCAATGAGTGAATTCACTAGCTATCCAATCACTTTCCAAATACATGAAATATTTAGATCT
The DNA here is from genome assembly GCA_004027205.1 of Ctenodactylus gundi. NCBI lineage: Eukaryota > Metazoa > Chordata > Mammalia > Rodentia > Ctenodactylidae > Ctenodactylus > Ctenodactylus gundi. The sequence goes on along the minus strand of PVKB01002654.1, from coordinate 59,645 downwards.
AAACCATAGAGCTGAATAAAGGGCCCATGTGGAAACCTAGACATCTCAATCAAATTGAAAAAATGGCCATACAGTTGAAGTCATTAGAGATATACTTCACAATACAATGTAGTTTCTTTCACGAGAAAGAAGCACAAATACGTCTAACTAATGACCCCAATAAAAGTCACTGTTTTATCAAAAGAAGAGGCATCAAGACGTGACCACTACAGCTCATTCTTGGGGTAGAAAACTGCGCTAGTAAATGATTATCTGAGTGGTAAATTGAGTCAAATGCAGAAGATTAAATATGTTAAATATTGCCTGGTTTCTACGATTCGAGAAACCTACAACACAGGCATTCTATAGGACCAAATGAGTGTGATACTGGGAGTTTTGGGGTTCAGGGAAAACATGAGAGGGCCAAAAATGGGGAGAAAAGGTATCGGAGACCTCGGAGCTTAACATTCTTGACCGCCTGGGGCCAAGTTCTTTTTTAAAAGAAGTCTTCAAGTATTAAGTACCCGAGTTCGATTCCCCAGCGCCACATGAGCTGGGTGTGGTGGTGCATGCCTGTAATCCCAGCATTCGGGGGGATTAAGGCAAGAGGATTGCCATGAGTCCAAGGCCAGCCTGAGGTACAGAGCAGGACCCTGACTTAAAAGTTGTCTTAAGTATGTTAAGCCTTCTTAAGTAAACATTGTTAAGCCAACATAAATTATGTAAATATGGTTAAGCCTGAATGTTTTTGGGTAAACAAGTGGATTATAAAAGGAAGGTCATACTGAATAAATCGTCTTTTGCCCATGCAAGAGTCCATCTTCCTTTCTTTCTATCTCTCTTTCTTCTCTTTTCATCCGCATTGCCCCACTGGTGTACCCAGTTGACCGACTGAGCTGGCTCTGTCAAAAAGGGGTGGTAATATTTACATGATATGCATGTGCACAAAACACTCAATTTAATTGTAAACATTATACATTGCATATATATATATATATATATATATATATATATATATATATATATAATTTTATAAAGTATTGTAGAAGGGGATTCTAATATTGCATGAAGATCTGAACTACATGATCAGAAAATATTATTCCAAGATATGTATGTGCACAAAATCCTCAACTTCATTGTGAACCTTAGGTTTTGCACTCATATATATCAATAAAATGGGAAAAATAATATTCCAATGTTGAATTCAATTTTTACATTGCAAATATATAATGTAAATATCAATGTTGTGTGTGTGTGTGTGTGTGTGTGTGTGTGTGTGTGTGTGTGTGTGTGTGTTTACATATGGGCACAAAATAAATTCACCTAAGTTACAGAGAGCAAATGGTATCTTTCTGTAGGTCGGCCATAATGTCTTTTTCTGCCAACATGAGCCAAAGTCTACATAAAACAGATTCTACACTTATGACTATGGACCCAGCGAGTAAGAGAAGTGAGAAATCATGACTAAAAGTAAGTTGATATGTTAGAGCCAAAAAAGGTAATGTTTAGTTAAATTTGAATGATAATGAGATTCGTGTTTGAAATGATCTTTCATTACTATGTTAAAGAGTGATTTATATTTCTTTTGATTTCTCTCTCTGCAGATTGATGCTGCTATCAGCATTTTCCCATCCTGGAGGAGTGAGGCCACCGAAAATGTGGTTAACAGCTTGACGAAGAAAATAAATTAAACTTTGAAGATGGCAATTTAAGCTCCAGTCTACTTGATAGGGAGAACTAATGAAAGACAGGGAATCAGAGCTTTGCAGCCCAGTGGCTGTTTGCTGACTCAAGCCTATTTGCCTTTACATGTTTTTTTGCCAACTAAAATTTTTTTTCAACATAATGCCAGACTTGTGACTGACAACACTACAGTGTGTAGTTCCGGATATATCCCTACTCATAATATATATTTTTAATTTTATTACACATACAAAACTTGCTCTGTAAGAGTTATCTTTGTATGCTGTAGTTATAGCCAACTAATAAAGATAAGGCATGTGGACTTCTGGTTTTCTGAAGTGCATTCATTATTAATTGTTATAATGTATTAAAATAATCGTATCCATTTTATTTTAGTTATCTTCTAATTATTTTTGCTTTAGTCCTTAAATCTTTAATATTAAATTAAATTATATACAGACATATATACTTACACATACATAAATATTATAAAGTTCTCAGAGACACACATTTCATGGTTTTTAAGGAAAGTATAAAAACTATCAAAATCATAATGATGATTTTTGCACAAGTCAAAACATCCTTATTATTTTATTCAATTCATTTTTATTTATATGTATTTCTGAGAGAGCTTCTTCCTCTGTATCTCTGTATCTCAGGCTGGTCCTGAAATTATTTTGGAACAAAGGCTTGCCTTTGACTCAGGACAATCCTTCTGCCTCAGCCTCTAGAGTGCTGGGTATGCATGCATGCATGCATACCACACCCAGTTTATATGGCGCTAGGCAATGGAACCCAGGGCCTTGTACTTGAAAAGCAAGCTTTTTTAACCACTGTGCCAATCCTCCAGCTCGAAATATCCATTTAAAATTCATATCAAATCACAAATGAAAGACAAAAAATATAATAAAACCTGGAAACTGAACTTACATTTTTCTGATTTCAAAACATAAAAGAATTTATGGTAAGTAAAGCTTTGTGATAATGGCACAAAGATAGACTATTAATCAATGAACAGACTAGACAGTCTGCAAATAGTATTACATGGACATCAAACAACTTTCAACAAGGGTACCAAGCATATTCAAAAGTTAAAGGGGATTCTTTCAAAAAGTATTATAGAAAAAGTAAATAGCCACAAGCAAAAAGAGAAATTTGGATCTCTATTTAATAGCATAGACAAATTCACTATAAATTACCAAAGATATTAATGTAAAAATGTAAAGATATAAATCCTTTAAAAAAGATAACAGGAAAAACATCTCACAGTAAAAATTTCTTAGCCATGGGTTTGACAAAAATTTATTAGCTGTGATGCTCAAAAGGCCTAGGTGTGCTGCAGTGTTGCATGCCTATTATCTTACATATTTGAGAGGCTTAAAGAAGAAGCTGAAAAGTTTGAGGCTACCTTGGGCAGCAAAAAGGTCCTATCTCAAAAAATAGAAGGGCTGAGAATATTGCTCATTATCACGCCTAGGGTTCAGTGGTTCAATAACAAGTATAAGAAAAAATGAAAAACATGAATTTCAATCTATAAACATACTTTCTAAACTCTGAGATTATCTTTAATTCCTCACCAAAATGTTCAATAAATATTATTCATCTGTTTATTTATGTCATTTAAAATGACTTTTAAAAATCTAAACAATTGTAAGAAATCTTCAAAGTCTAAATGAAACGATTATATAATCATGAAATTAAGATAAAGCATGCATACATTTTGAAGGAACTAGAGAGTGACAGACACCTGCTATAAATTAGCAGTTAGAGGAAGACAAAGAAAACAGGTAACACTGAATTTTCTTCTGAGATATATTAGAGTTTATGGGAAAAATCCATGCACGTATGTGCTTTTTCATTAACTCCAAGGCCAATATTTTATGTCTCTGTACTCCCGAATCTAGCCCAAATTTCAATCCATTTCACATTGAAGTCTACTCCACAGAATATATTTCCTTAGCACACTTAGCGGCATTCCTAATCAGCTGCTAATGAGCTGTCATTTTCTAATACTTGCTAAAGAGCAAGAATAGTCACTGAGGAATTCCAGAAGCAAAAATATCCTACATTTCAAAAACACGATTAAGTGAATCAGTCTAACATTTATAATTACCTTTATTATATACTGACTTTTTAAATCATTTAAATTATCAGATTTTGAAGATCAATTTATGATCTTAGCTTTCATTATATTTTTTCTCTTTTAGCATGTCATTAATATTTAACTTATCATTACTTATTGTTTATTAAGAAATGACTATATGACAGCCAACATATTTTTAAGTGGTAAAATTGTTTGGTGAACACTTTGAGTTTTCTGATTATTTTCAAATTGTGAGAGTTGCAAAATCCTGTGTGATATTATGGTAACAGAAGAAAGCGTAAACTACCATGACTTACAGGGTTCTGCTCTAGGTATGTATCAATAAACAATCTCAAACAAGTTGAGCAAAACATTTTTCCTTACTTGAGACTTGAAAATAAGTACAGTCGAAAACAAAATAAACTCCCACCTTAAATAGTAACCTCTGACAACAAGGAAAATTCTCTAGATAAGCTGAATTGTACCATTTCTGAAAAATGAAGGATTTTAATAATATTTTCTCTCCAGCTAATGCTGGCATGTTCAAAAGAGAAAAGGGTGGAATGAGGGGTACACTGGGCAAGGCAATGCATCTTTGAGGGAAAGAATTATTCTTAGTGATAATTTTTGTCCCACTTACTGCCCCCATATAGATACCAACATTACGGCTGACTGAACTGCTCTTCTAATCCATAAATCAGAACTACAGAACAAAAAGTAGAAGAGAAATTGAAGCACATATCAAGAAGTGTGACAATGAGTTAAGGGGAGAGAAGAGAACTGCAGCTACTTAGAGTGAGGGACAGGAAGGGTTCAGAGATAAAAGCAGCAGCTGACCAGGAAGGTGAGTACAGATGGGCAATGTGTGCTTTCTCATGAGTCCCTCTATGCTGGGTGTGTGCTTTTTGTGTTGTGACTGCCTTTGAGTCACCCATAGGTCTCTAAATGACCCCTATTCTTGGTCCATAAGTATTTAGTCACCCACAAGCCTGCACGTAAACCCAACAAACTCGCTGGTTCATCATGTTGGGCTTTGGTATGATGATTACTTTGGTCTGTTTGCTGTGCTCTATCTAGGGTGAAAATGTTGGTACTCAAGTCTATCAAGAAAAAGTTATCCACACAACAGACATATTTAAGAGAAAAAGGCCACATTTTGTATAGTTTCATTTCATTTGTGAACTATTATGAAATATTTAGTTGGCATCCACTATAGTTTGGATCTGGAGTAATGTCCTCAAGCCTATGTATTTGGAAGCAGTGAGATAACTGTAAACCTGCGTCGGTTTGGGAGGGGTGGATACCCGGGGCTTGATTTGGAGGGATTGTATCAATATATTGAGTTTAGAGGGTGCCCAGGGCTTTCAAATGTACATTGTTGCCTTCTAAACCAGCAAGTAAGTTTGGTTGTGTAGGGAATCCCAATTGGCAGCTTGAAGTAAGTAAATGGAGGAAGAATAAACATTCTTATAGATCCTTCTTGGTAAAGCTCTGGACTTACCTGATTCTCTAGACAACAATTGGCAACTCGTACACTTGATTTTCTGTCTTCAATAATGTAAACAACTACCCTATCTCTGCCATGTACTTCCACCACTAATGGCTGCTCACAAACGGACCATATAAGACCTGAAACTGTGGACTAAATAATTCTTTCCTTCCTTAATTTGTGGGTGTTGGGTATTCTGTTACATCAGTGAAAATGCACCTAAGACAGCATCTTTACAGGTTACTGGTAGCATCCTAACTCAAAGCTCTTCTAGCCTCAGGGCAAGGTGTTCTATTATTTGGCAACTTTCAATGAGACCTAGAAGCCAATGATACGGTTATGTCCTATATTGGCTGTAAGAGGAAATGACAGAAAATAATATAAAGACTCTTAGAATTTGGAATCAAAAAAGGAATCCTGAGCCCTTTGGAAAATACAATTTATTACTTGTTTACTCAGGTTCAAGCAAAATGACACTAGATTTATTAATAATAAAACTAAAGCATATAAAATATTCTTATTACTCTGCACTTTATATAATATATACAATTATATATGCATTTGTATGTATCTATATATTTACATTCATGCATACACATATACATGCACACACAACCTTCTAAATCACATAGAATGATATTTGGAATATTTGGAAAACACAAGACACAAAAATATTCACCTAATATAATGTCACCTTTATGTATTTTTAGGCATTCAATGGCATTTACCTTAATAATGAATACAGGTATGGTTGTATTAAAAATCAAAAGACACATTCTTTCTCAAATATAATTTCTTCTCACTGTGTCACGCTAGTTTACATTTCCAGAGAACAAGGTTTTATATATTTTTTCTTTAAACACAAGAATATACATCCTGTCTTGTGCTCCTCAAATCATGTTTGCTCTTTCCACCCACTGCAATCTGGTTTTCACTTCTACATTCCACTAAAATATTCTGGAAAATATGCAAAATGATCTTCCAATAGACACATCGAAAGATCACCTAGCTGTCTTCCTTATTTTCCACCTTTCCCACCTCCCTCGGGGGCCCCCTGTAATTGTAAGGGCCGTCTCATTCTGCTTCAGACCTCAACAAATCTTCTGTTCCTCTCTATGACCCTCTGTATTCCTTCATTTTCATTTGTTGTTCTTCTTTCATCTTTTCTTCTTGTTACTGGTTTTTCGACATCCATTTAACCCTCTTTCCTCCCCAGTGTTTTTGTTTGTTTGTTTGTTTGTTTGTTTGTTTGCTCCTGTCGCTACCACGTTGTACACTGGGGAATTCTCCAACTACGTTCCCACTGAGCTATTTCTTGGAAGAGATCGGATGTAGCTTGCCCACTTCATTATCTCTCTCTCAGTTCTCAATCTTGCTCCCTCTGCATTTCCAATCTTGGTTAAGGGCACTTTCCTTCGCTGACATGCAAATCAGAATCAGGAGCGATTCCTCTCTCGCTCTCTCTCAAATAACACACAACCCACTTAGATTTCAGTTCATTAACTTTCCCCATATTCATCAATTCCTGTCCATGCCTGTGACTCCTCTCTAGACTTGAAACCCCCCTGTTATTTGTCCTCAGTAGTGTTATGCTGGCCTCTCAATTGGAATTGACCTGCTGTTTTATTGCTCTGAAATTCTTAATGTAGCTTTGAATAAGATAAAAATTGAAAAAGTCTGATTTAACCTTGGATTCCTTTGAGTTTAATCTAAAGATACCATTACTAATTTTTTAAAAGCTGAAAACTTTCAGCAGTCCTGATGAGTCCATGACTGTCTACACTTCCATATTTAAGCTTATGATATAATTTTTCAAAATCATCACTTTTCATTACATAGAAATGTTACTTTTACCTTTCACAGCTTCTCTATTTTAAAGTTTCTACATGAAGATGCTCTAGAGTGCATTCATCTCATCCCAGCCTGGACTACAGAGAGACCCTGACTCAAAAAAATGTAATATATGTTCTATTTTAGAAATTTAAACATTCTTTGTCATAGTTATTATTTACATCTATGCATACACATGTGCACACATAGACACACACACACATACACAACTTGCAGTGTTTTTGAATTTTGAATCTTATAGAAATATCCCAAATTTTCTTGAGGAAGAAGGAATGCATTCTTAATAAAGTATGCATTTTATTTTATGATATAAATATGTGAGTGCAAAATGCTCTGGAGACTTACTGCCCAGAGATAGACTGCTGAATTGAACAGTACAACAATTTCACAAAACAACAATATTTAGGAACTTTTTAAAATCATAATTCGACCATATTCCTAGACATAAACAATAGTAAGTTTTTCCATGCCATGGCAAAAATAACTCAGTATATGTCTATCTCACTTCACTGCCTTGATTTACAATTAGCATTTGTACCAGTGTCTATTTCTTCTAACTTCTAGGTAAAAATGACTAAGATGAATCATCAAGTTGGTCTCGTTGCCTGGGACACCAAACATAAATTCTGTTTTCGTCTCTTAAGCACAAATCACCCAACAAAAATGCAAACACTACAAACTTCCTCTTATAGAGACACTTGAAGGGTCCCCATGGAATGTGGTATCTGTGGTGAAGATACAGTAAATTTCACATTATAAAATTTAAAATGTTAATTTTGAACTTGAATGGACATTCCAAATGCTGTCTGGAAATAGGATTTATTCATTATTAATATTCAGAATAATAGTTACCATTCCTGTAGCTTCATGTACCTACCTCAGATTTACAATAAAACCTAAACATTCTAGCTGTCAATGTGCAGTGCACTGGATGGTCTAATGAAATCCCTTGGGAATGGTAAATATCATGCATGGAATGAGACTTTCAATCGTTGTTACTTTTTGAAATTCATTTAAGTGATGTTAAAATATGGCAAGTGCTAAGAAAGTCTGGTATAAACGACTAATCCTAGATTTTTAAAAAATCTTTCTTCCATAATATTCATTCCACGTCTGCACATACCATGATGGCTTCTTATACTGAAATCTAAGATTCTTAGTCTTAAGACTCTTTCCTGAAGTCCTGAAATCTTCTGCTTGTGCAGTTGCTAAAAATTCTTTTAAAGGAGCATGTGAGGCACAGGGAGGCACTATCAGACCGGTTCTATAGAAGGCCTGGCTGCCCTTCGAAGTCATCTTTTAAGTGACAGAGGCCAACTTTGATGATATTACAAATCTGTTTCTTTGTCTTATTCAATGTTTCTTCTCGTGATTGTCTCTGTTCTTTCCGATGTTCTCAGCATTCTCTGTGCCCTCCAGGCACAGGAAGAGGTAATTTCACCTTAATTTTTGCAAAGAGTAATTTTCTGAAAATATATCTTTCCCTGCTCGGGCCCATTTAATTCTCCTACGCTCAGCTGTTAAACAGTTCCCAGACCCAGCAACTCAGACATTTTTATTTAATGAGCTGGATCCTGATGAATTTTCCTCTAAGGAAATTCTTCAGTTTACCATTATTCTATGTGTTAGAGCAGCTCACTGCCTTTTGGCTTTTGTAAACCTTGTCATCTCAGAGAAAGAGAAAAAGAGAAAGTGGGAGAGAAAGAGAGAGAGAGAGAAAGAGAGAGAGAGACAGAGAGAAGAGAGAGAGAAAGAGAGAATATAAAAATCATTGTGTCTTTTACTAATAAAATACTCTCATTTAATTTCTTCTTTATCCCACCGTAACTTGTAAACATTCTACCATAAAATAATACTTAATACTATGTAGAACCTAGAAATCAATTTGACAGTCCTTAACTTAAAATTTTAAAAACTAAATTTATGGAAAATCTTCCTCTATAACTAGTCTGGAGATTATTTAATTAAAAATAATGTCATTAATATATAAAAGTGTTTTGAAATTGAAAATTGAATGCATTTTTCTTTTAAAAATCAACTCATTATGTTTCCTCTGATAAGCTTTGATATCAGTGTCTTCAGATACTTAGGACAGAATTCAGTAAATTTTAATGATTGTTAGATCTTCTCAACCAAATTCCAGAGTCAAAGTAAACCCTTGGGAAATCTATTTATCAAAGTGAAATATCGAATCCATTGTAAGTCCTATTGTGAATGTAGTTCAAAATTTCAGCCTTGACAACAAAGTTGTTTTATAGAGGTAATGCAGATAGAAATTCTGATAAGTTATGATAATTTACTGTTCCTAGTGAATACAGAAATATATAGAAAAATGTAGTTGAAGTTTATTAAATGTAACCAAAAATAAGTGCTGTGTAAATAACACATGAATTAAAATTACAAATGAGAATTCAGGTGGTAAATCAGATTAAATTTAAAATCAACATTTTATCTTTGAGAAAATTTAACCTGTGAGGAAACTTGTTATTAATTCTGCATTTTAAGAGTGCAAGTGCATACTCAAGAATGATGAAATAAAATGTAAATGGCCTACAAATTTGCAAATCAAATTTATATTACATATCTTAATAAAAAAACTACTTATTGATAATTTTTAATCAGAATGTGATTTATATCCTGAGTGGAGGCAAGAATATAATTATTTTTAAAATATTTAGTTGACTTTTATATTTGTTTCAACATGAAAATATGTACATTTTAACATGATTTCTGCTTTGCATTATTTGTTCTTTAAAAAGGATTGACTGCAGCAAAAAGTACGTGAGGTCCTTGTTTGATTTTAGGACATCTGAGAAAAAAATAATAAAGCTATTTTTAATGCATTTTAAGCATTTTACAGCTAATTAGTAATTTCACTTACGTTTATATCCATATTTTAATAAATAATTGTATCTTTTGAAAAAAATGAAGATATTATGAATAATTCACTGAAGATGTGTTTTAAAAATAAAGTACTATATTTGAAATAAAGTTGTGAGAGAAAGGAATTATATAATGAAAATTGGTATGACTATAACCAGTTTTCATGGGCAGTATCTCTTTTCCCCCAATATTGATTATTGTCTATATGTTATATATACAATGGCAACACTGAGCTTGAGAATTTTGCGTACATATATATCACAACTACATGACAAGTCAGTCCCCTCTTATCGTCCCTTCCTGCTCTCTCCCTGATATCACCTAACTGCCTCAACAGTCATTTGGTTCGATAAAAAGCGTACATTCTGGGTTTCTAGCATTACAAAAACCATATGATATGCTTCCTTCTGAGTTTGACTCACTTCACTAAGTTATGTCCATTTACTTACAAAAGCTTCCAGTTTGTCTCTTTTTATGGTAGAGTAGTACTCCATTATGCACACAGACGACAGCTTTTGTATCTGTTAGTCTATTGATAGGTATTTGGCATCTTCCACATTTTAGCTATTGTTAGTTGTGCTGCTATAAATATGAATATACATGTATTTCCATTATATATTACTTGTACCTCTTCTGGAAAGATACTCAAATGAGGTATCTCTGGATCGAATGAAATATTTATTTTCAGCTTTTTGAGGAATCTCCATATTGCTTTCCAAAGTGTTTACATCAATTTATGGTCCCATCAGCAATGTAAAAGTTCTTTTTTATTGGCCAAAAACTGATAAAAGTCCTGTATGTCAAACCTACAGCAAATATCATAATAAATAGAGAAAAATTGAAAACATTTCCCGTCAAATCTAGGACATGACAAAGCTGTTTGTTCTTTCCAATTCTACTCAAAATAGTAGCATTATTCTACATTAATAATAAACTCACTAAGAAAGAGCTGAAAAGAATAACCCCATTCTCCAAAAATTAAATTCCTAGGAGTAAACCTAACTAAGCAAGTAAAGGACCTCTACAAAGAAAACTTACTCTGTTGAAAAAAAAAATGTAGAGGACATGAGAAAATGGAAAGGAATGCCCTATTTCTGGATCGGCAGGATTAATATCGTCAAAATGGCTATACTGCCAAAAATGATATGCACATTCAACGCAATTCTTGTCAAGATAGAAGGGCTTTATTCATGGACAGTTTCTCTTTGAAGCCTCTTTTTGGCTACCCGTGAAGCACCTTCACACAGCACAGTAGCAGTGGAAAAAGAGACAGCGAAGAACCGTTTCTGTCAAAATGGAGCTTTGTCTTGCAGTTGTCATAAGTTGACTTGTCCTTTTCTTAATTACAAATTGGGAGCTCTGTGACCACGGATGGCAGTTTGAATGGCATGCCCTCGCCTTTCTGCGAGCATTCTGTGTGAACACAAAAAAATTAACCCCTCAACCAAATCCTGCCCAGGATAATGAGATACACCATCAAGCACTGAAAATCACACTGGAAGAATAAGGGGCTTATGTTCACTGAGGTTAAGGTCATTCGTCAAAACATTCTTCTGACTAAGTAACACTGATATTCTTACAGGCAGCACAGAAACGTGATGAGGAATTTATGCTTCTGAAAGACAAAAAAAAAAAAAATATTCTGGGCAATCACAGAGAAATGTTGCTGGTACAATTTTCAAGTCCCAGCACTCTGGAAAGCTGAAGTAACAGATTCTCCATGGCACATTTATCATTTGATGAATATAATCTGGCATTCATTTTTATTGTATATAATAAAATAGTATTCAATTATCTATTAAAATTTATGTAAATATCATTGTAGTATTCATTTATACTATCAAACTCTTTAGAATTAATTTAGTTGATCCACACTTCTAAGATATGAAATCTAGCAACCTGGCAGCCATGTTTGTTTTTCCAAGACAAACTTACCTGTATTTCACTCAGAGCCTTCCGAGTATCAAACCAGAAGGAGAAACTCATTGATTTGAGACTAAGATGAACTTATTTTAAATGTGTCATTGGAAGTATCTTCTAGCTATACTCTTATAATTTCTTTGATTTCAAGTATCTTAGATTTTTGATATATAGTTTGCTTTTTGATACTTTTTAGAAGATATATTTTGAGTATATCTATAGACATATTTTTCAACTTTGTTTTTGTAAAATGAGTCCTGTCTGGCTTTATGAGATATTTCTGCGATCAAGTGGAGAATAAATATATACACTAAAAATCACAGATTATGACAACTCTATCATTTGATATAGGATAATATTATAATTTTGACTAGAAACAGATTCCTCTAGTTTTCTTCCTTCAAGCTTTATTACATTTTTAGTCCTTACTATAATTTTCCTTAAGTGAATATTTTATAGGACACAGCAATTAAAGCTTCCTACTTTATATTTAGTTCTGTATAAATCTGTACATGTGAATTAATTTCTGATAGGTTACAGAAGATCATTTTACTAACACTAGTTTATGCAAGATGAATAGAAGAATATTTTTGCATATAAATACATTGTAAGTTAATAAAACTATGTGAATATCATTATCGTGTTCAATATAAGTAAACTAAAATGTCATCTCTGTGGTCTCTCAGGATATTGGAAAATGACTAATTTTTCAAAATAACAGGTATATAACTTATATTTTTCTGTTAAATTTCAGTATTATACTATTATTACCTATTCAGTCTTGTTTTAATGAAGCAATTAATCTACAATGACAAAACCCTTTTCAAAACAATTAAATATTAAGCATTTCAAAAATGTGTAATTTAATTCCTCTTCCAATATGCTAACTTTAGCATTATAGAACAAAAGTTTGAGGACTTTTTTTCCTCAAATTTTGAGACCAAGTGATATTGAAGCAGTCTCTGGTTTGATTGCTCTGCTGTGAAATTATGTCCTTTCATATGTTCATTTCAGTAAAAATATCTCAAGAAAAGATTGGAATAGACTCAGCACAAGCAGTCAAGCATATTTAATGACAATCCACTTTTTTTTTTCTGGAAGAGGGATTCCTTGTTTTGATCACTGAAGAGACAATCTAGCATTCATTAAATAATTAAAAGTCTTGGGAAGCGTCTAGAATTTAGACATTTTGAAAAAATAATGGAATTGGTCAACAGAAGCAAACACAGAGACAGTCCAGATGTTGGCATTCAAAGGAAAGTGCAGTGAAATGCTAACATACTTTGCATGATTTTGTATGCAAATTAAATGAGTAAGATAGAAAAAGCATGTAAAAGAAATCTGTATGTATTCGAAAGTGAAAAACTGCAGTACACATCAATCAAATAGGAACCAAAACAGAATTACCAAGCACAGCTCTAAGCCCTGAGTAGGTGTCATATGTGTTACTGCGGTCTCAGAGCAGAGACAGTAATGTGACTTGAGACATTTTTCTACAATTATTGAAAGGAGGGATTGCAAAAGCTCTGATATGTATAAAAGGAATAAATATATGGAAAAGTGCAACCATATCGGTTAGAGTTAAACTTCTGAATCAAAAAATAAAAACCAAAGAACTATTAGAATAAATCTATATTGCATAGAATGGGACAGCAGCATGGATGGTGGCTTATGTCTCATCACCAAATGGAGCACAGTAAAATATCTTTAAAGTGTTGGAAAAAGATATAATAATAACCTCAAAGTTGACATGAACTAAAAATGTTAAAAATATACACATGATTGACTGTCAAACAGATAACTTCTTACTAGAAAGCACACATTATTAGAAAAACAAAATAAAGCATTTAAGATATAAGAAAAATCATAACAAATGGAAGGGTAGACTCACAGTAGGAAATGAAGAATATCAGAAAAAATAAATAGGTTGAAATAATCTAAAAATAATTTAAATTTATCTTTCCTCTATAGTGATGCATATTTTTACAGTTATATATGCATGTCAAAATGTGTATTAATTTTCAAAACATTTTGCTAAGAAGCCAGATACACACAGTCACATTTTTTTTCCACATTCATGAATTATTCAGATTAGACACAGCACAGATTGTTTAGTGCACAGAACTGAAGGGAGAAGAAGGGAGAGAAACTGCTTGTGGTGTAAGAGTTTTGGGACTTATGCAAACATTTTAGAAGTAGACAAAGCTTGTGTTGCACAACATTATGAACATAAGTAATATCACTGAGCAGTAAAATTGAAATCATTAAAATGTTAAAATTATGTAGAACATGCACACAACCACAGTAACAAAAGAAAAATTCACTTCAAATATAAAGAAAAAAAATTAAGGGTAATAGGTTGAGAATATGTATCACAAAACATAAAAAGCAGAATGAGGATGTGCCTCTATTCATGAAAGAGAGATTGTTTTTAAGACAAAGAGTATTTCCACATATCAAAAGCCATTTTCTAGTAAAAAGGTCAAGAAAATAAGAACATGATGGAATTCTTAGTGCAGACGCACATACTAAAAGCTTTGTAACTATAATTCAAAGGGGGCAATCAGTTGTGAAACTGAGAAATGTACAAAATATTTGGATATTTCTTTACCACTGGAAGAAATCAATAGGTACAAAAGTTTAAAATCCATAACATTTGAAAGATTTAGTTATTAAAATAAATCAAAATACTACTGAGAGAATGCAGGGTGTTTTCTTAGCATAATAACTTAATGTAGAAATCGATAAAATAACAATTTTACAAATAGAAAGATTTGAAAATTATGCAATTGCTAGTCTTAACTTGATAATAGATGAATGGATTATACAAGAAAACTCTAGAAAATACTTTTCATTTTATAGAAATAAAAGCATCAATGTTTATTTTTGTGTCAAGCTACTACTGATGGTAAATTTTTAATATAAAACAATGTATGTACACTTCAAAACACCATATTGTATGTATATAAGTACATCTAATTCCACTACAGATAAATGTAAATACAATAAATACATAAATAGAAATAAAATGAAAGAGTTCATTGGTATGGATCAGTGGTGCAGTGCTTCCTTAACATGTGCAGAGCTCTAAGCTCCATTCCAGCAATAAGTGAAATTAATTTAAAAAAAATTGTTTGTAATAGAAAAATAGTAAAAAATAATTTAATGTTATAAGCTTCATTGGTAAGAACTGATTCTTGTCACTCAAATTAAATCTAAGTAAATAGAATAACGTAGAGCAAAGAAAAAATTTAAAATAAATAATATAAAAATTAGTCACTGAAAGAGAAAAATCAATATAATAAGGATAATTTCCTCTAAAATATTAACATAATTAATAATATCCACCAAAATAAAAGGGGAAAAGCAATAATAACTTCAAAATCAGAAATAAAAAAGTAAATATCTCTACAAATTCCTAATAATTGAAGATACAAAAAAGAGTATATTAATGTTTATATTCACAATTTGCCCAGCAAAATTAAATTGACACTTTTTAAGAGTACAAACTTACATAAAGACATAAACAATTGATATATCTTTAAAACTATTGAAGCACTTTAAATGAAAGAATAAAACATTTAAAATATTTCAAACTCAAATACTATTAGATTTTAATATGATTTAATTATTAAAGTATTTTAAACTAAATGATAATAATATAAAGTCTTTAAGAAAATGGAGGCATGAGCAAGAATATGTTATATGCCTGTAATTGAAGCCCTTGGGAGGCTGAGGCAGAAAATGATTAGGAATTACAAGCCAGCTTGTGCTGGACAACATGCAGTGTTCAGAGTCAGTCTGAATTTTCAACACTCCCTAAATGGAAAAAAAAAGCTCATGGAACTTGCCGCAATTTTTCTTAATGAGGGCAATTAAACCAAATACAAAAATCTGAAAGAAATTTAGAGAAATTTTAAAGTAATATCATTCATAATTACAGATGATATAGAAGGATAAAAAGTCCACACTTTATTCATACACAGTGTATGATAAATTGCATCAAAGTGGAAATTATTGAGTAAATACACATTATATTAAAGAATCAAATGATATTATTCACCAAATTGATAAGATAACAGATGCAGAATTGTATAATTAGTTGACTTAATTCAAAATATTTTTGTGATAAAATTTATAGTAAGTGCAGATTAAATTAGGTCTACCTAATCTGATAAGAAACATGTATAGTAAACATATAGTCAATATTATATTTAATGGACAAAAATCTTGAATATTTTTTGCCGAGATACAAAAAAATAAGGTTTTCCAACATCACCAATTTTGCACAGAATGCACAATGTTACAATAATATAATTCTACAACTGTTTAGTTCTAGAAACTTTATAAAGCAAGAGAAATAACATAAATGACTCTATCAAAGCTTAAAAATTAAGATTTCAATTTTATTTTATTTCTATGTGTAGCAACATAAATTTGGAATATAATTATATTAGAAGAAAGTGAGAACCTAATTAAAAGAGTTCAATATCTTCAAGGGAGGAAAGACTAAATGTTTTTTATTGTGAGCATTTTTGATTTTCATAGGAGCTCACATTAATAGTTTTACTTGAATCTCAAAGGAGATTTTAGACTTGAATTTTTCTGCTAGAGATACATGATGTGTATTTTGTATGAAGATGGATACATAGGCTCTTAGTGGTCTATACTCTAAATGCAATGGTTTAGGTCTAAAATGTTCTCCCAAAGTCTCAAGTGTTCAGCTGTGGGAATTTTAGAAGGTACTTGGACCGTGGAGTATGCTATACTCATTGGTAGACTGACCCATTGCGGAGCTCATAGATTGACATGCTATGTTGGAGGAGGGGGTTCGGTTTATCCTCACCTTCTCTCTCTCTCAATCTTCTTCCACTTGCTAT
The DNA here is from genome assembly GCA_004027205.1 of Ctenodactylus gundi. Lineage (NCBI taxonomy): Eukaryota > Metazoa > Chordata > Mammalia > Rodentia > Ctenodactylidae > Ctenodactylus > Ctenodactylus gundi. The sequence continues at coordinate 42,877 of PVKB01002654.1, read as the reverse complement.
GGGATCAGCATCATTTTTCTAGTGGATCCTTTCATCATGAATTTTTCCCTCAAAGAAAGTGTCACTGTAGGTGGGCTTCTATGAAAAAATATCAGCCCAAATCTCACTGTTTTTAATTGGTAGGTATTTATCCTAAGCAAAGGGACAGGGATTTGTACATAAATTCGGGACTATAGAAACAGGTTTCTTTCTGTGACTACGTGACCATATGGTTCCAAAGCCTTTGAATGTGTTTGAGAGAGAGCTTTCAAAGATTCAGAAGAGCAGGCTAAAAATCTTCTAGCAGAACTCTGTAAAGACTATCTTGATGGATAATTCTGATTAGAGCTTAGAAGGCCAGACTACTAATACGAGTATGGCCAATAATGTCCACTCTCAGGAGGTTTCAATACGGTGGTGTCTTTTCTGACTCTGTCACCACTGCATAAAACATTCTAAACAGTTTGTTAAAGTCCACAATATAACTATGTGGAAATTGGTTAAGACTGCATTGAGTCATTTTGGGAAGAATTGATATCTTGAAATATTAAAACTTGTTCATGAACAAGACGTTTTCCATTTATTTAATGTATGAATTTCACTGCACGTGTTTAGTTTCTTTAACATAGAGAATGTATATTTTATTGTTATGTTGGTGCCTTGAAATTTTATTGTTTTTGGATGTTATTGTAAATGATAGTGTGCTTTGATTTCAAATTCAATATCAAGTCCATTGTTGCTTTAATAAAGCAACTGAATTTTTATGTTAACTTTGTATTCTATAATATTAGCAAAATCATTTCTTAGTTCAAAGATTTTGTGTTAATTCATCTGGATATTTTACATAGATAAACATAGCATTGAAATAAAGACTAATATAAACTTTCATATTAGTATACCTTGGATTTATTATTTAAACATTCTTATAGTAATTTGAAATTCAGCAGCGAGGGGAAATTCTGGTCCTGTCCCTTATTTGGTGAAAAACTTTGGCTTTATTTACCGCAGTATTAAGTAGCTATAGTTTCCTTTTAGAAATCTGTTATCATTTTAAGAAATTTGCCTTTACATTTTTAATTTACTTATTGTTTAATCAGGTGTTTCACCAATGTTTTCAATAAAGGTGTTAAATATGTTTTCATTTTTTAATATGTAATGTGATAGATGAATCATATTAGTTGATATCAAAATTTGAATCGGTTTTAAATAATTTGAACATATTCCAGTTGGATATATACATAAATGTATATCAAATTAAAATTTTCTGTATTTAAATAAATGATAGGAAATGGTATTATAATTGGTATCCCAATTATAATGGTATTATAATTGGTACCCCAATTATAATGGTATTATAATTATATTTGGTATCCTAATGGTTTGTTGAGAATATTTACAATGATGGTCATGAGAGAGATTGATCCATAGCTTAATTTTTTGTAATGCCGTCGATTTTTATTATGAATTTTCCTTTTGCGCAGTTTGTTTCTCATGCATAGAAATGTATTTTTTTGTATTTTCATTTTTTATACTACAGCTTTATTGGATTTGTTTATTAGTTTTAGTAGTTTTTTTAAGTGCTCTCTCTGGAGTTTTTCTACGTAAAAGAGATTGTCAGCTACCAAAAGCGATAATTTTTTCTCGTTTCCAATTTGTACCCCATCTGGTTACTTTTATTCTTCCTAAAGGTTACCCATAATTTCCAGTAATTTGTTGAGTATAAGTCCTAAGGATGAGCCTTCTTAGTTTTTCACTGATCTGAGAAGAGAAGATTGAAATTTTCAGGATTTTCAGGATTTTTTGTTGCTTTTAGTTTAGCTTTGGGCTTCTCATAAAGCACTTTCATTACATTAAGGTAAATTTCAATTGTTCCTATACTGTTGAGAATTTCATCATGACTGCGTGTATGATCTTGCCAATTGTTCTTTCAATATCTTACAAGCTGTTCATTTAAGTTTTAGCCTTCATTATAGCATATTAATTTATTTACATAGCATGAACCTAAGGATAAATCCCACTTGGTCACGGTGTTTGATTGCTTTATTGTGGAATTGTACTATATGTACTAACAATTGAGAAATGTCCATCTATATTTATCATGAATGTACTCTTATAGTTTCCTTTGTATTGATTAATTGATACACTCATACTCAAAACACCCTGTAAACACTGGAGACATATGATCACTTAACAATTGTGAGGAAGGATGAATATCATATGTATTTGTTCCTCAATATTAAGATTCTCTCAGGATAGCCACGCCCTTTCCATGCAAGTGAGGAAGACTTTGGAAGGATGCACAAGTGTCATCTTCATTTGCTCCTTCTCCGTGGCTGTTCTCATTATCCTTTGCTGTGACTTACAACAGTTCTATAGAGCGTGTGCTGCAGGAAAGGCAACCACGGTCACGAGAAGGATGTGACGCAACACGAGGCAGTTACACAGCTTGAAGGACAGGCAGCATCACAGGATTTTCTTAATAAAAATGTGAAGATTGTCAAAACTAGCTTTTATACAACAATTTTCATAAATAAAAGTTTCTAAATTCATATGCTATGAGTCCTAGGTATGTTGCACGAGAAAGTTCTTATCTCCTTTCTATGCTATTACCACTAATAATAAATAACAGAGCTAATTAAGAACATTGAACTGAATCCCTCTCTTGTTCAAGTCCGGAGTAATTTTTTTGATAAATTCATTCATCTAGATGTGGGTATTCGTAATGATTTCCTTCTAAGCAGACCCACAATTTACTACAGCATTTATTTCTAAAATATATTTCTACAAATATGACATGATTACAAGTGAAAAAAAAACTGTAAACATATTTTTAGTCAGGTAAGTGAAATATATGCTGCCAATGTGTAGGTGGCTTTAGTAATTACCTATGGCTTTATGTTTCTGTAATAGAGATAGGACTAAGAAGGACAAATTCAGTGTATTTTTCTTGTAAGCTATTATTACTGATTTTTATACTGTTACACAATTATGTATTGGGTTGTGACACAATAAATATAAAAACATATTAAACAAAATATATCATTAAATATAAACAGCATTAGAAATCACTGCAGAATTCAAAATATCATTTGGATATTTCCACACAGGTAGTGAGCCTCACGGTTCCACCCCTTCCGCCAACTTTGTATTTAATCATTCAAAGCTCTTGTGATATCAAAGCAGAAATACTCTAAAAATTGCATGTCTTTAAAGAGTTTTTCATTGCCCACTTCATGAATGGTCAAAAGATCTTTAGCGTATTGACTAAAAATTGGCTTGGGAGAAAATTTTGATCTGAGATAAAGGTTTAGATTTTTTTCTTATGCATTCAATAAAAATTGATTAAGTATTTGAACTTCCGTGAGCTTCTGTACAGAATTGAAATGAGATCCTGATTCCCTCCCAGTTCTTTTTGTGGTCAGTAGAGTCTCTCTTGCTAATATATCTAGATATTGGCTGATATCTGCCAGGAGAGCAGTTAAAGTCTTACAGCAGCTTCTCAGTGGGGCTGTGATTTTAAAGTTACTGGGTAATGGAGTGTATTACCATTTGCCATATGATGAGACAGACTATCTGTCAGCCAGGGAGCTGTTTAAAGTTATATATAGGTCAAATGAGCCAAAGAGTGCAAAGGAAGATCAAGAACATGGAGTATCTGAAAAATTAAATGGCTAAAATATTTCAAGCACCAGGTGACTTCCTCCAATGTTTGTCTTTAAATCTATTGGTGAAATTGATTATGAATTGTTGATACATTAAAAGGAAAACATTTCGAGGGCACTCACTTCCCCCCATGAATCAGCCATGTGTTGTACAGATCTCATTTCTACCAGTGGCAGAAATGGTAGAAATTGCTATTTCTATTTACAAATGAAAGGTGTCCTCATTTCCAGGCTTCCAATTCTGGGATTAAATTATGTTCTTATCTCATTAAGAATGACTAAGTGCTTCCTTTCCTGAGTTTTTGCTTAGCTAAAATTACTATTCATTTACCATTCACTATTCAAAGGAGCTAAATAAGTTATGTTAAATGATAAAAATAGAAATACTTCTTCTGTTTTCCCAAAGGCACATTCACTATTTAGAGCTCTGCCCTAGCTCACAGACGTAATATGTTTAATATGTGACAGAAGAATTAAAACAGACATGCGTTATGTTTTCTTATTCTGTAGAGAGTTAGTTTGAAAACTGAATGGGATATTAATTTTTTTCCCTTGGTCAGAGTTTACCCACATTAACACTCTGCAGCAAATAGTTCATTGAATAATTGTATTTACTTTATTATAATTAAAAGAATGTGAATATTAATGTCACTCATATGTAATTGTACATATGTGATTTGAACATTCTACTACAATTATTTCTTTATAAATTGTTATAAGAACTGAAAATAAATAAAAAATAAAATAATAGAAGAGAAACAAAATATCTGGAAAATATTAGAAAAAATCTGACTCTCTGAAGACTCTGCAACAGTCACAAATCCTGCAACAGGAAAATGTACACAGAATGTGAAGACCTTGGGTTGAGGATGTAGCTCGGTGATACAGCACTAACCTGACATGCACAAGACCCTGGGTTCAATCCTGGGATCAAAACCAAAACAAGAGACCAAAATTTGAAGACCAATTCTAAGCAAGGTGTTGATTTTACTTAGGTTCATTTATATGCTATTTACTTCATTAAAAATAATTTAAAATTATTATTGTAGAATAATATAGAAATAATATAAACTACAGAGAATTAGATTTCAGTTCTAGGCAGTTAAAGTTCTTGCCATATTTAGAAAGACACTATTTCTACTGATTCCTATTTCTCTGATAACACTCAGTATGATGCAATCATTTATGTATAAGTACTGCGGATTCTGAAAAGAACGCCTCTTAATCTCAACTCATCTGAACTTAAATAGCATCTAGAACTGCATGTTAAATTATAAACACACATGTGCACACACACACATACATATATATATATATATGTGAATATGTATGTGTGCATGCATTTTATATATGCAAGCATAACTATGTAGGTGTATGTGCATACTTTTTGTACTAAGTATTGAGCCCAGGCCTACTGAGGTACAATTTTAGTCCATTTTTAGTATTGATTTTGAGACCAAATCTTACCAAGTTTCTAATCGGCCAAGGCTGAACTTGACCTTGTGATTGAGAAGCTTCAGCTTCCCAGACGTCTGGGATTACAGGCCTGCACCACCAGGCCGAGCCCAATAATATTATCAAATAAAATATGGATTGGTTTTGATTGATTTCTACGTGATTCTACCAAGACATGATTCTCCCTGAATCTCTTACGTATTGCTTCTTGGAATACCAATTGATACAAATTTAGAAGACTGTATGACCATATTTTCTACTTTCTAATATGCATTAGTGCAAAGACTGTTTATGCAGTGATACATATGAAAAACAGGCTTCTCTTAATTTTGTTAGTAGCATTGAATGAGAAACAATTTATGTATTAAAATGTAAAAATATTAAATACTTTAGTATAAAGTATAAAATATGTCATTGGTAAAAGACCTAAGTGAACTCTTAAATTAAAATATTAAATAACATGCTTTTTAAAAGAATGATATAGATAGATGTCTTAGCTATTTTTTCATTGCCTTGATAAAACACCAGACATTCACACATTAAGGGAAGAAAGTCTTATTTTAGCTCACAGTTTTAGATGATTTCAGTCCATTTGTGGGCATCTGGCAATGACAGAAGCACATGGCAGAGGAAAGCTGTGGATACCATGAAAAATAAAAGCAAAGTCAAGGCAGAGGGCAGAACTAGAGTATATCTTTTCAGGTCATGTCCACGAATACACAAATTCTGGGTCAAACATCAGTGTTCTATCTCTTCCAGGTTAAACCCTGATGATCCGCACCTTTCAGGTCATTCTCCTAGTAAGCCAACACATGCCCACAAACCAGCACACACACCTGTAATCCACCACACACTCATAATCTATTACATGTCTATAAATCACAACATCCAAATACATAAGCCTTTTGGGGGACATTCCAGATCCAAACTATAACAGTAGATAAGAAGGTTGACAAATGCAAAGACATATAAAAATCTTTCAGGTGATACTGCAAGAAGAAATAATAAATTGAGATTTAAATGCATAGACCCTCATAGGTCTGTCCTATATCACTAAAGGAACAACAGTAAGTAAATGGATTATGGTCGACTTCTATGTGTGCATTTAAATTGTCAAAGTTCAGTGACCACGGACAAGTTAATAAAAACATTGCATCTGTCAAGACAACTCTGATCAGGTCTGTAAGCGAATGGCCATGCAAGAAAATCGATCTGATGACTCATTATTTCAGCTGTGTTCTCCTTACATTTGTTCTACATAGTAGATTTTGAATGAGGAAATTCAAGCTCATTAACTGTTAGACACTTCAGGGCATAAAACGTCCAGTGCTTCATTTCTTGTGACAAAATTTAATGGAGGACCAAAATTAGCACAACATTAATCAGTTCTAGTGGTAAGGACTGAAATATAAATGGAATGTGGAAAAAGTTTTCTACTCATTAGAGTCTTCAGAGTTAAATTGAATCTTAATATATTTTTATAAGTCAAAATATAAAATTATAAAGCCTGTTCCATTTTTAAAACAATATGCTTTTGTATTTGTTCTTACATGTGTTTGTTATTTTGAATTAATCTCCTTCTAAAAATATCTTATTCTGTATTCTAAATCTTTGTATGGAAATATTTATGAATATAAGAGATGGAAATACTGGGAATTGGAAGAGGAAGCATTGAAATGGTAGTACAAGTTAACATTGCCTCGAGATACGTAAGTAAGTGAGGTTGGACCTGAAAAGACGTTGTAAGAAAAACCCCTAACTGATTTTATTGTCGTTTAATAAGATATCAGGGCCTGTCAGAATTTTCATTGGAATTTTAGGCTTCTACATGATATTTTATTATATTTTGTTTGTTTGTTTGTTTGTTTTTTATCTATTTTTTGAGACAAGGTCTCACTCTGTGGTCCAGGCTGGTCCTGAACTCACTTCGGAGCCCAAGCTGGCCTTGGACTCATGACAATCCTCCTGTCTCACGCTCCCGAGTGTTGGGATTACAGGCGTGTGCCACCATGCCCAGCTTAAGTGGTGCTGGGGAATCAAACTAGGATACTTAGCGCATGCTAGGCAAGCGCTTTAAGTGATGAGCCATTCCTCCAGCCCCTACATGATTTTTTAGTCTGCTCAAAATTTTAAGAAATTTTCTGCAGTTCTTTTGCTTTATTATCTAAATGTATCAGATAATATTTATACACATGTAAAATGATAAAAAAATCTTCAATCCTCTGACTCAGAAGAGAAGTTGTAGAGATACCTTCATGTAAATCACGAAAAATTATTTTTGCCAGACGAAAAAATCTAAATCAATACTTATTTAATGTAGTAAATAATTATATTTAATCTTCAAAAAATTTTTAATTAAATATTAAATGCATATTCTAGGTGGTCATATGGTAACTATAAATTTCAATTTTATAACAATGATAAACCTTTTTATACAAACTAGCAACTTTATAATGTAATTCCTTCTATATGTAATTATGTGAGATTTTCTTGAATAATTAACATTGAATACTTACCAAAAAATGAAAAAAAATTAAGGTTATTCCAGATCAGGGCAGGCAGATTTATGCTAAGATTTGCAATATTTTAATCCAATTTGTTCAGTACAAAACATGATTCTAATGACTTCCACTAATTAAAGCAGACTTAGGTTACACCCTGTCAGAAGTTTCTAATGCAAATAGGAGTTTCTCAAAACTGTAAATACCAGTGTTTTGTAGCTCTCGCACCCTAATGTTCATTTAATCTAATTCTCAAACATCAAGACAAGAAAAATATCATTTAGAATATTTTTCTATTCTTTTGAGGCCATGAATTCACAAATGCCTTTACTTCAATAACAAGCAAAAAGAGTTCAAAAGGCAAAAGGTTAATATTAAAATAATTAGTCTTATGTAACAGAAAGAAAAAACACAGCATTCATAGTTGGAGTCTTCTGGTATGTGTGACAAGGTCAGCAAGACTGAAAATGTACATTCTAAGTTGCAAAAAAGCAAAGATGCAAATGTGAGCTTTTCTTGAGGAAATTTGCAGTAAAAAAAACCTTGCTATGAATGTAAATTACATTATCTTACTAAACAAGATCTATGATGAACTAAGAAATTAAAAATATTTTTTACCCTTTCATTGGTTATAGAATAAACTATGTAACTGTCACTCATGGATATATGACTTGTCTTCATAACAAACTCATATAGTTATATGGGAATACATATATGTCAACACAGTCATACATGGTTCTGACATTGTACCTATTGTGATTTTAGCATGAAATATGTTTGTTTTTGGCTGTGTTTATACTTCTTCACATTTTACAAAGTTACCCAAAATATCACATCATGCAGTAAACGTAATCTTTTTCTCCTAGGACAAAAAGAAAATGTAAGGTCCACATTGATAATAAGTGACACTATGTACCTGTGTGATAGTAACTAATTATTCTGCCTGTGTTTATGGATAATTATTCACAGAAATTTCTTCTCTTACTGACTGTAAACTTTATGTACATTATCTATTTAAAAAAGGTCAAATATCTGACTTTTACCTTTGTATTGTTCATAACATTTAGCACCATGACATGTTTATACAAATCCTGAAAATAAAGTACTAAAGTTTGTAAAATGCTTACATAGCTCTAGACATTTTGCAAATGGCCTTTTATATGATCACCTCATTTGAATCAATTCATGCAAGTTAGCATTATTACTTGTAGGATATCATACAGACATTGTAAGTTACAATAGCTGTCTCCTTTGCAGAATAAATCCTGTCAAAATTTGAATGTTTTTAATCTGTTTTGGAAAGTTAACTTGGAATGATATTAGAAGAACCATCTTTGGGGTAGATGAGAACATGATCTTTAGGAAGATCAATTCAAATATTCACTGCTAAGTCACTGTGAGATAAACACGTTATGTAGTCTCTCTAATGTAGAGTTTCCACTTGTGTTTACTGTGAAAACAGTATTTTCTTCATGAATCTATAAAAATTTGAATTTCTCCTAGATATTTTTAATTAAGTTTGACTGTTTTATTTTATCTCTATGACTGGTGATATATTTTACACAATACGTATCATTAATTTCGTATCTGTTTAAATCATTATACATCTTTACCAATGTTTCATTTTATAAAAGCATAATTTCATAATCTGAGGTCTTAACTTCATTTAAAATATTGATTGCTTCATATTTAAGTTGAGGAACTCAAATTCATAAAGCAATTGTTTTGTAGCTCTTATGACTTACATAGGAAGCTTTAATTGGGGACTAACCTTTCTAAAGAATTCTATGATATTTTTCCAATTCTTTTATCTTGATTTTTAAATCATTTTACTCAATTTGCCCACTTTCCTCAAACTTTAGTTACCAAAGTAGAATTCCTCGATACTGACTTCATTTATTTTTGCATAACATAAATGCAAAAATCAGAGGAGAACTTCTGCAAGTTTATTAACCTTTTTACCTACCCACGTGCACACACTGGTGTTTCTTTTGTATCTCTTGGTTTAAATAAATAAGCTGTCTATTTACTTTAGGGACACCGCCAGTGCCACCTGAGTTCTGTACAAAGTTTGTCTCTAATGAACTAGAGCTACTTCCAAATTTCTTTTTATATCTTCTTGTGTTCTATTTTATTAGTATTTCTATTTTAATGGATTATTGCAAATTGCAATCAACATAAAATGTTGTTAAAGAAATACTCCTTGATCATGTTTTTCTTGTTTGTCACATTATTTTCAAGTTCTATCTGTTTTTATCTTACAGAACACCTTGAAATCATTATTTGTGTTTGAGTTTTGTGTTTCTGAATGTGATTGTTCCCAATAAATGCAAAAACCTTACTTCACTGCAATAATATTTGCTATTGTCACCAAAGATCTTAATTTTACAAAGTAGATGCATGATTCTCCTTTCATTTTACTTCATTGCTAAGAAGTTTCTGGTAATCTTCATTTTTTTTTCCATGAGAGATAAGCTTTACCCCCAAAGTTTTTCATACTTCATCAATCATGTCCTATGCACTAACAAATTGTATTTTCTCTTTAAATATTGAATTTGTGTTTCTTTTAATCTCCAAACTTCACTTTTGATTTGTGATTTTCAAATGTCATAAACCATTGATTGTTGAAGAGTTTATTAGTCTTTGAGTCCAAACTCATATATTCATCTTCCTTCAAAATGTCTGTCCTTGTTCATCTAACAAGGAAGTCAAATGAAATTCACTTGCAAAAGTATACCCTTGACTATTCCTAAACATCTCCGCTGATTTACATCAAACAAATAAATACACCTTTTATTTGATTATCATAGGCTTCTAATCAGAATTCACCATTTCTCCCCTCAGTCCAGATGAAGTATGTTGAAATCAACACATTTAATTAGCCCTGATTTAGATGTTATCCTTAATCTGGTAATAAATTTCTCTTCACTTTGTTATCAAGAGAGAACTTTCTTCCTTCTGAAAACTAAAGTGACTTTTGATCTAGACTTCCAGATATGTTATTTGGTCCTAGTTGTAAAATATCCAACCTGGATAGTATTTTTAAATGCAAAAGAGATCAAGTGATTTCTTTTAAATCTCTTTATGATAGCTGATATAAAATTCAAATGCAATACCATAATGTTTCAATTTTCAGACTCTCCCTTTTTCAATTTTTATTTAATTATTATATCTTCAAAATAAATCTTTATATGAATGTCCATGCATATTTCTTGTTATTGGAATTGGTCTGAGTATTCCTGTTCTTCTAACATAAACTTTTGGATTACTTTACCTAAATACAAAAGAAGACTTTTGAGATTTTTGATGAAATTTTGTTTGAATTTCAAATAATTGTTGATATTTTCTCAGTATAAAATATTTAAAATTATTTAAAATTTGATGTTATATGTCATAAATTTTCTATTTTCTATAGAACTTTATTTTAAAAAATTAATTCAAGTGCTGCAATTTAATGAAAGCTTTCCAAAAAAACTAGGAAAATGGGCGTGTCACACTTATTTTCATATAAAAGAAGGATTCACATTAGATTTTTGTAAACTGGAGAAAAATATTACATGCAAAAGTTGGACAATTGATATTATTGAGACAGAAAAGTCTACAGGAAACGTGTATGGACTTGCGTCACGTCGGTATTCTGCCTTAAAATGTACAGATATCAATTTAGAATGAAAATTATTTTAGGTTGTGGTTGGTTTCCCCAGCTCTGAGGTTAAGCATCTTTTGCATGGTTTTCGGTATGCAAATCTCCATTTGTTGTTTTATTTACAATATTCGCAATTTTTCTAGATTTATCTCAGAGTTTTCTTATCCTCATCTGGTTTACATGATTAATGCTTCCTCAAAAAACATACTTTGCCTTTCTCATGTTATTTATATAAGAATAGCTTTGTTTCCTCCTATCATTTCAATCCTGCCATTTTTATTTTTAATTAGGTAAAACATAAAACAAGTCATACTTTCTGATTACAAAAGTGTAATAGGAGAAGTAAAATACAAATTATGATTTAGTAGAAATAATAGAACAAATAGGAAAAACTATAGAAAAATAGCAGTTTTCATATAATAGCATTATAACCATTTCTGTCCTTTTAAGAGACAGACGGCAATGTATGTCATGCAGTGTTCTATTACTAATTTCATGGTAGCCAGATTGAAACATCTAAGTTATGGCTAAAGTAATTTTAGGTCCACAGACAAAGGGAACTCTCAATTAATCTGATTAACAAATCATACTGTTGGGTTAATGAAGCTTTGAGAAATTATAATAAGGGAGTTTCAGATTTAATTAATTTTTTGGTGGAAAGATTATGCCTCGTAACTTTTCCACAGAAAGACTTCCAGTGAAAAATCCTATGTATTCCTGAACTACTCATAATATACTATACACTTACAAAAATAGTTCTCAAATAGTTTTAATAAAAGTATCTTTCAAGAAAGTGAAAATCTAAAGAGAATCATAAAATAATTATTGTTTGAGAATGTGTAGAATTCCAAATAAAGCAGAATAGTTTTAAGTTACATTTATGTTCAAAGTACAAAGTGAAAACATACAACAGTTGTGTGTGTGTGTGCGTGTGTATTCTTTTGTAGGCAAATAACATATTGTCCTTGATTTGCTTTCTAATTTTAAAGAAAAATCAATCCATGTCTCTCCTGTGCACATTTCTTTTTCAATAGCTTATATACTATATATAAACATAACTATATATTCAAATGCTCATTTTTAATGTAGGAAGTGGTGATCAATATATAATCAATTTCAAATGTTTTTTAAAACATATTACAGTAAAAGATATATTGCCGAGAAAAATAGGTCTACGTGTTCAAAGGAACTTCTGACTCACCATCCACTGTATCATTTATCATTCCTCATATACTATAAGACAATAGCTAGAGAAAATATATGTATCAAGATAAAGTGAATAGTGTGCATTGTAACAGAGTAGACCGATTTGTTCTCAGTTTATTGTCATCTCTGCTGTTTCTGAACGGACTACGTTGGTTTCCACCGCCTGGGTATTAGGTCTACTTCTTGGACCACGGGCCTTTCTCCTCCTGCTGATGCCCTTTTCGGCATCCATCATGCTTATGGGTCTGGAGTCTCTATTTTCACCCTCGAGTCCTCTGGAAAGCTCCTTGCTGCTCTCCAGGAACTGAGTTCTGTCACACAGAGCACAGCCTCCATAGTGCTGGAGGCTGTTTCCCAATTTTTCACAAGTTTAGAGCGAACAGACAGAATATCATTCCTTAAAATGTAATAAAAGGTGATGATAAAGTGCTTTTCTGGTTACTCACACTGTGGAGACTTTTTCTATCTTTTATTTGAACTTCTTTCTCGCATTTACACATTCCATTTTAAACATTATAATTTCATTTAACTTTCAAATAGGAGTAAAAGTAAAAGAAACAATACATAAACTCTACCGTAGTGAGCTAAAAAACAATTTATTTGCAATTCAAGGTAGCTATAACTACTTAGATTTTGAGAAAATTCTAATAATTAGTTTGAGTAGCAGTGGTAATTTCATTAAACGTTAGAAAAATGTCTCTGATAATTTTATCTATAGAGAATGAAAGGAAATATAAATAAAACTTTCTAATTTGCTATCCTTGATCATCGGCCTCCAATATCACAAGGAACGCCAAGTGCAATAAAAAGTTTCTTTTATTCAATTCTCAAATATAATAGCAATTTTAAAATACTAAAATTCAGAGAATCATTAGAAGAATAGATGCAAAATTTAAATATGAAACATTGGTACATAAGCATCAAATGACCTCAATTCTATCTCCAAAATCCATGCACATTTCTTTTGTGTGTCCTAATATTGTTATTCACATATAAACAGACATAGTCAATATAAAATTAGAATAAACTTGTTCTTCTGTTTGCTTTTTTTTTTGTCTTAACATGTATATATTTTGTGTGTGTGAGAGTGTGTGTTCATATTTCCAACTTTATGCAAATGACAATTTTATTTAAACCCCATTTGGCCCACATTTAGAAATAACACAGATCCTCCTTATCTTGCCACCTCCACACATTAAAATCATTGTTCTCCAGTTAGTACTACTCATCTTCAACATTTACTTTGTTCCCTAGTGATGCAAGAGACTCTCCAAACATATTATCATAATCATTGTATCATCCAGGACAGCTAATTTTTTTTTAAAATTGACTTAAAATAGAAATAATATGTATTTATGAAAATAACTTGTTCTAAATTGTTCATATACACTATAGATTGTATAAAATTATAATTCAACAGTTGGGTGACCTCAAATATTTATCAATATTTTATGATGAGAACATTTTAAATCAATTTTTTGTTAATTTACTTTAATATTATTATCAATAATTTACGAAGTTGCTTGTACTCAAACTCTAATATTAATTAATCTACCTCATCACAAGGAATAATTTAATATGTAGGAAAATTAAAATACATTTGCCATATATAACTAGTATCTGAAAGAGCAGAGAATTAATCCCAGAAAGTTCAGATTTAGAGTTTCAGTCCTTTGTCATTAAGCCACAAAGCCACAGATTCAGTGAAGAACTTATAGTTGGATAAAACAAAAAATATTTTAAATAGCCATTATCACAAAAGCAAGTGATAAGTGATCTTGACAAGAGTATAGAAAAGAATATGAACATGTTCTGTGCATGTTCTCTGTGTGTCAAAGTAAAATGATATAATTATTTTTAAAAATGCTAGAAGGCTTATTGAACTATCAATGGTCCCATAGTACCTTATTACTTTAAGTGATATAAGTCAGACACAGATCAATTCCGTTATTCTATTGATATTTAAAACACAAAAAAGAACTCCTGGAAGCTGAAAGTAGAGTTCCTCAGGAGCAAAGAATTGTGGGGAAGGGAGATACCCTCTAGGGAATTAATATCAATTAAATATTCACCCGCTAGGGATTTCATGTTAAACTTGGGTGGTTATTGTGTTTGATGTCAGGGACTTCGCACATTCGCATATACCGAAGCCTCACGTTTCACATCTCGAATGTATCAACTTGTATTTTCATTATGATTCAAAATGAAATATTAACCAATACATAATAAAAAGGGAAATAAACGAATGCTCAAATAGCAACGTGATTGGAATTATTCCAGAAATCAGGAGGACATAAATTGTATAAAACTTTTACATTTGCTACTAGCAAGTGAAACAATTTTACAACATTATTGGAACAAGTGAAAAAATACTATATCTTGGTTTTTTTTTTCTTTTTTGTCACCTATCAGCCCCAGCTGAAATTCCCTCTTAATTCTTTTCCTATCTCTCTTCTTAATCCCCCCACATCCCCTTCACATATTTTTCACATACAACTGAGGTCTTTTCTAGTCCTGCCGTTGTCCGCTAAAACCTAGAGGGGGCTGATAATTCCAAGTGCCAATTGAAAGAAGCATACCAGACTGGGAGTTTTAGCTAAGAAAGGAAACTGTCTTTGAATTTGTAGTTCCTAAAAAAAAACAAATTCAGCACTGATGAAAAGTGTATCGGAGACTCCAGTCCAACTTGAGCCCTGGCCAGATTCTTGGTCTCTTTACAGAGAAGAAAGAAGGAAACATTAACAATGAAACTGAGAAGAGTGGGGGGATGAGATGGGGTAGGTGAGACTGAGAGGCGGGTGTGGGGAACGACAAATGGCAGAGACAGAGAAGTACAGGAGAGACGATTCAGGTGAGAAAACAGACGGGGAAATATGCCTCTCTGAGACTATCCCAATTTCTTATCTTCCTTTAGGAAAATATTTAAGTGGCATATGTGAGGGGTTTAGTTAAAAAGAACAATCGCAATTCAAATGAATCAACCCTGTTCACAGACTTGGGTGTGGTAACAGTGAGGTGGCTACTGGCATTTTATTCAATGGCGCTAAGATGTTTTCATTTGGCTTGTTTCAAAAACTAATCACGTTGATAAAAAAGAAGTATGGAAAATAAATTGTAGAATCAAGTATTACTTCAAATGCAACAGAATAGTAGAAAAAAAGTGAATGGAGGATGAAGAAATGGAAGGTTTGTGTATGTGTGTCAGGAACTTCTAGACTGTTATTTGAAAATAGTAGAGGATTACATACTTCCACCAGCAGGGATAGGTGGATTAAACTTTCTTTCTCTGGAGAGAATAAATGTTTTTGCGTAAACGAAGTCAGTCTTACCTGGACCAGGACAAAAGAAAGTGTTCATCTTTTATTGCATATGACAATCCTACATGCAAATCTGAATGGATTCTGATGACCAAAGTAAATCTGCTGTAGCTAAATTTACATTTTTGCGAGTTGATGAAAGAGCACTAAGTATCTATTGGGATGTGTTTATGTGTAAATCAAAACAAGTGCTTCAGGAGAAAACTCTTGGTTATTTTTGCAAAACTGTTTCATACCACAAAGCACACTGGAACCCATCTGCCCGACTCTCCATAAGTACATCATTTTTTATGATTTTTTCTTTGTGGTAGCCATTCAATTGGAAAAGAACAAGAAATCAGGCATGGCTTGATTTTACCCTTGTAATAATCTGAGCAGCTTGAAATGATGCTATGACTTATAAATTGCTATATTACTTGTATTAATTTTATGAATAGATAACTTACTTTGAATTTAGAACCACGATATTTGGCAATCTTCTGTAAGAAGATAAAATATAATAATAATAAACCTTATTGTAAAAATGGGAACATGAGAATCCAGTTCTACAGAGTAATATAAATGTATGAGATACTAAACAAAGCCTATTACATTATTTTACTTTAGATTTTGAGCAAAAGTTTACAATGCAGTTTCACTTGGTAGCATTGTTAATAAGTTATTAATAGCAAGGAAAAGTGAGTCTGGGGTAACTTAGTGGATTTTATATAAAATCTCTTAAAGAATGAAAGCTTAACAGTAAGGCTGCCTGGTATAAAGATAAAATAGGACTTGAGGATTCTTAAAAACATAGAATTTAAGAGAATTTTAGGTGGAATATTAATATTATATATTGAGTTATATTGTTCCTTTTAATTGCTACTTTTCTCTTAAGTATGCTTTTACTTGAAATACCAGGTTTTTGTCATATGTATTTTAATATCACCTTGGATAGAGAATTAAGATTTATATTATTTTTACAAATCTGATTCTCAAATTTAAGCAACAAGAAAAATTAATCAGAAGTTTTAGGAGTCAATCTCAGGGTGTGAAAGCCAAGAGTCAAAGAAGGGAAGTGATATCAACCACTTATGTACTTATAGGTTATTTGTACCTCTTTTTCCAAGGTTTTTTTTTTTTTTTTTTCAGCTGCTCATTTCTTGCTGGGTTCATTTATTTTATGGATTTTTAAAGTTATTTATATATTCTAGATATTAATCCTCTGTCTGAGGTATTGCTAGCAAAGACTTTCTTCTACTCTATGACCTTGAACTTATTGATTGCTTCATTGATGTGCAAAAGATTTTTAGTTTGGTATAGTCCCATCTATTCATTCTTGGTGTGATTTCTTGTGCAGCTGGTATTCTGTTCAGAAAATCCTTTCCTATCCCTGTGACTTCTAAGGTTTTAGCTATTCTGTCTTCTGTTACATTCAGGGCTTCTGTTTTGATATTCTTGTCTCAAATCCACTTTGACCTGATTTTAGTGTGTGGTGACAGATAGGTACCTAATTTCATCCTCTTGCACATGGAAATTCAATTTTCCCAGCAACATTTGTTGAAGATGCTGTTTGTTCTCCAATGGATTGTTTTGGGCCCTTTGCCAAAGACCCGGTGACAGAGGGTTTGAGTTTGTTTCAGTATCCTCAATTCTGTTCCACTGGTCCACCTGTCCTTGGACCAGTATCATGTAAATTTAGTCAATCTTACCACACAGTACATGAAAAAAGTGTTCAGCTTCATTGGTCATCAGAGAAATGCAAAGTCAAACACCGTCGAGGCTTCACCTCACCCCAGTGAGAACCCAGAACTCAAAAACAAAACAAAACAAAACAAAACAAAACAAACAAAAAAAAAACAATTGTTATACTGAGTGCAGGAAAAAAAAAAAGAAATTCTTCAACACTGTTGGTGGGAATGCATCATGGTTCAACCAGCATGGCAAACAGTCTGGAGAGTCCACAGATCCCACGGAAAGCTGAGAATATACATCCCATTTGATTTACAGACATCTTGGGCATGTTCCCAAAGGAAATAAGATTGGCATACCATAAAAACACATGCACACCTGTGTTTATAGATGCACAATTAATAATAGCTAAATCCTGGAAATCTTTGTTCATCAATAGAGGAGTGGGTAACGAGCTGTGCATCTATGCACAAAGGAATACTATGCAGCCATAATGGAAGACAAATATAAAGGATGGGAACAGAAGTTCACAAGGAGTCATCTTGAGTCAATAGTGCTGAGTGCAATGGACCAAGCTCAAAGGACTGACTATCGACAGGTAACCTTCTTATGAAATTCACAAGTATAATTGCATAAAAAAGTATCCCAACATGAGAGGTTGTATAGAAAGAGGGGCTGTGGACAGCTAGGAAATAGAAGTAGTTATGTCTAGATAAGGAGGGGGTATGTGGGTCAAGCTTTAGAGGGAAAGAAAAAAAAGGCCCAGCGTGGTGCAGATGACCACTGTCTCCTTCAGCCACATTTCCTAAGTGTTCCTGAATCTAAATGTATGAAACTCAAAGAAGAAAAGGCGAAGTGAATTTGTGGAACAGAGTTTAAACTCACTATCGATACCAAGTACACGAGCGGATCCAAACTCGTGAAGAGAGGGAATATTAGAAACACATATATTTTTAAGTAAAGATGACAGACATAAGTTTGCAATAGCTGTTAATTTTTAGATTTTTTTTATAGAAAAGCTAAACATTTCTCTTGCTCTATAACCGTGGTTATTTATAGATTCCTATTCTGACATAGCATATTGCACCCATAAGTTTGTTGAGAATCTGATCAGAGAATTCCAGAGAATTCTATACTTGAAGAAATCAGAAATGAATCTGTAGGAGCTAGAAGCTAAGCATGTGTTTGCATGTGAAGCCTCGAGCAGAGTGATTCAGAAGTAGGATGAACTTTCTAAATATTTTTCACTTTTTTGGCATAAAAGTTGTGATTTATTCATTGTTTTTAAATGTACAGTTGAAGCACTTTAGGCATCTTCATTTCATTGCAAATCCTTTTCCAAAACGAAGTCATTGTCCTAAAGTGAAACTCTGTACCCATTCAACATAATGTGTGTTCTCTCTTTGGCCGTGTTAATCTTTAAAATTCAAATTTAGTTATTCATTTAATTAAATTCTAAGTTTCCATAAATTGAGGAAAGACAGATGGACCATGAATTCCTACATCACTGAATATTGGTTGACTCTTGGATTGGAATATAACATTAGCCTAAGTAAAATTTTTTGACCAAAATGATCCTTGTTGACAGTTGAAGCTGTCATTTGTAAACTGCCAAATGTCTCAGTGGCTAGGGCGTTTGTTTGCCCTGAGGAAAGAATTGGACAGAACACTGTGGTATCTGCTGTGGGAAATATGTATGTTAGAAGGTGATAAATCTTTTTGAGGAAAGGAGGGAGGACAGGAGTCTCTAGTGTCTGGTTCAGGTTAAGTTGTCAAGATGATTTTATGACACTCCAACTTTTTGAATGGTAGGCCCAGTGTTCTGTTTTCAAGGAGACACTCTCATAACTAGAGAACTCAGCTTTTGTCAGTATGACTTTCAACTCCTGTTTATACTTTTTTATCAAAATACTCAAGATTATTTAGCTAGAAATATGATCTAATGAAATATCTAAGGCAGAGATTCTTAAATTAGACATGACATTTTCTTTTTGCAGTATTTTTTTTAAACAGTGTTTCTGAGAGGCCTTTATATTCTGGTGCCAAACTCAATTCTTTCATTAAGGAGATGCAGACAATGATTGAAAAAGACTGCATTCAGAATCTTTCTAAAGTGCAAACATAGCCAAACATGAAGATGCATGTTATAGAATTAGGCTTGTTATAATTCTGTGAAGTATCCAAAATGTTTCTGGCTTTTTTTCTATGTATGAAGACTACTGAATTGAGCCCTTGCATAATTCTGTTTTCTGATAGCATTGCTTTTTGAATAGGATGATTGTGTGTGAATGTAATCTCTCTCTCTCTCTCTCTCTCTCTCTCTCTCTCTCTCTCTCTCTCTCTCTCTCTCTCTCTGTGGGACACCTTGTAGATCCTTCTTGTAACATTGGCAAGAAGCTTAACACTTGAACTTCAAACATTTTCTTTGTTAATACTGACAATGCTAATTGCATAGGGCAGTTGTAGTTATAAAACAAGAACATGTTTGTTAAGGGCTTAGCATAGTCTGGCATATGCACTAAATATTCATTAAGCAAAGTATACTAACCATTTATTTCCTTACGTATTTAATATATTTATAGTAGTGAGGGGTGATGAAGTAACAGCAATAACAATAGCAGTGATATTGCCTTAATCAACTTGTAACCAAGTTCTTCCTTCAGATCATCGGATGCTTTCCCTAACTTCCAGGTGAATTGATTTATCATAAAAGAAACGAACCAAATTTATGAACTATGCCAAACTTTAAAATTTTACTCGATACTCAAGTGCTCAGTGCTACCAACTGCCAGAACCATTTATCCTAGCTCTGTAAATTTCTAGTTATGCTTGATGGTTTTTTAAGTCAGTTAATTTATTCAATGTACTTGTAATATGAGCTTGATTAATTTTACCAAAACGTAGTACAGTTTATATAAAGTATAAAAAACAAATACACATAATATATGGAAGAGATGAAGGATGGAAAACTTAAATGTGAGCAAGACAGGTGATGCATGCACGTTACCATGACAGCCCTGGAGGAAGACTTTATTCCAGTGCTTAACACCACACCAAAGAAAATTTCCTTTTAAAACCAACTATTCTGTGATAGAGGCACCCACAGAGCCTATCATTTGAATTTAAGGAGTAAGAAAAAAAGTGATTTTGCCTTCTCTGGCGAAATTCCTACTTTATTACCTGAAAAAGAAATAAAGCAGTTCTTATGAATGATTTATTTTGAACAAGTCGCCGCAGTAAAAATGGAATAATCTTTGGGAAGTGAAGAGAGACTGGGTAGTAGTAATCTGTTGCAGCAGAAAGGGAAGATAAGTCAGCCTTTTATTTTCTGCAGCCCATTAGGGGCAGAAGAACTAATGATTGCATTAGACGAAAACTTGCTATTTCAGACCACCTAAAGACTTTGGAAGTCAAGGGAATTGCAGCTTATGAAATTAGAGAACTGAGTTTAGTCAATTTAAGTAGAGCTTTAATTTTAAATTTAATTTGCTTCTTTCTGCTAGGCTGTAGAGAAATCAATCTATAATTTTTAAATGATTTTGCTTTCTTCTGAAACAGTCAACAAATGGAATAATTACCTGTAACATTATGTGAAGTTTTACTATAAAAGTAGCATGTCAAATTTTATCAACCAGAAATCAAGAAATAGATGTTTTAATATATAATGATAGAAGTTAAGAGATGTTTGAAAATATTTACTGTAGTGATAGTAATTAAATTTTTAGTTTCATAGAACCTAATTTATTTACAACTTTTAGCAAATGATTAATTAAAATGCTAAAAAATGCTAGACTGTAAACATCATGCTGAAATCTATACAACTTTTGCACTGAGACCCATCATACTCTGTTATATCTTCTGTTGCATATGGGAAAAGTAAATTGTGGGCATGGGATATTTATAGTTAAATCAAACAGCTAAACAAATTATATTCTTTTATTGATATGGTGGAGATTTGAGAAGTTACAGGAATTTCAATAGAAAACATTTGATGTTTGTTGAGAGTCATTTGAGATTTGAGGTTTATACCCACCAAACTGGCAATTTGGACTAGGAAATGTATTGATTTATATCAATGACATGCCATTCAGACCACTTAGTTAGTGACAGAATATGTATCTTTTATCTCTTTTTTCATCAGAAAAAGAAAGACCTATGGTGTCCAGACACGTGTATCCTTCTTGGAAAGTATCACCTACTAAAATTTCTGATCTGTTGTATGTACTAATTCTGATAAACAACACCTAATATTGGGAGATTATGGCCTCTGAGCTATAGCTTTATTGTGTCTCCAGTAGATATTTCCAATTCTCTATCAGGTCAGATGAATCAGGATAGTGCAAAAAATGATTATAATTATATTATTCCTATATCTTTGTTATAAAGTTGATTTGCTGATCAGAAAGTGTATTTAGTAGGATTCCGTTCTTATAGCTCAGAAGCATTTTTAAATATTCCCTTTTGGTGCTGGTCCTCTAACAGAAAACAAAACAAACAAACAAACAAAAAACAATGACTCTAACTATAGAAGAGTTTTCTAATCCCGTGAAAACAAACTGGATAGTAGCATGAAGAGATTCAATGTAAATAACTTGTGATCAAGGAGTCAAAAAATCGCCATCCAAAATAAAGAGTATTGTATTTACTATAGAAACAACAGCAATCTGAGTTCACATTTAATCAATATTTATTAGCAAACTACTACTCAGTGAAACACTATTGATAACACACTCTAACATATCACAATATAAACCCAACTTTACATATTTGATATCTTGACCTCAGATTAAAATATCAGGTGAAGATGAAAGACATTTAACTTAAAAATAAAATATCTTGTTACCAATACTGAAAAGCAAGTATTAAGAAAACACACAGTTAAAATTGTTAACAGACTTATGAACAAGATAATGTATTTTCAAACTTGGCTTGAAACTTTTCTACAGCAAAAGAAGTGACTTAAAAAGTAAAGAGACACTTCAACATGGGAGAAATTTTTTTCCAATTATTCATCTCGTGAAGACTTAAGAATAGATACTAAAATTTGCATGGAATGTGAACAACTCAACAACAAACATATAAACAAAGAATTAAAAAATTATCCAAACAGATATTTTTTCAAAGTAATTAAAATAGATATCTCATTTGATCCAGATATTTTTCAAAGTAGTGAAATGGCCAATACATTCTTGGAGAATACTTTCTATCACTGGCCATCAGAGAAATTCACATAAAAATTTTTACGAGATTTCAAAATTCTCACTTAAAATAAATGTTATCAAAACACAAACGAAAACAAAGATTAACAATGCTGGGGAGGATGTATGAGACAAAGAAGCTGCATACATGTCAGTAGTAATGTAAGCTAATACAGCCAATACAGAAAGAGTACATAGGCTCCCCCACCGGGAAAACAAAACCAGTGTGATATGGAATCCTAATCATGAGTATATATGCAAAGAAAATTAACTTGTTATACCATGGAGACCCGCGTGAGTATATCCTTAATTTTTGTGGCGTAATTCACAATAGTTAAGATATCTAATAACCCTAGGTAGGTAACAATGGATAAATAAAGAAAATAATAGATTATTATTTAGCCATAAAGAAAAGGTAAATCCTTTCATTTACAAAAGAATACATGAATTTAGAGTTCATTTAATTAAGTAAAACAAACTACATACAGAAATGCAAGATGTACATATTCTGTCTCATGTTGAGCTTTAAAAAAAAAAAGCCTGAAAAAAGGAATAATGATTACTTGATTTTTGTAAATTGGTGAAAGAAGCTAGTAAAGTGAGACTAGGTCTGGTTCATGCCATATATATGACATGAACAAAATATATACAAATATATATATTTGTATTTCATATAGATATATATAAATATCACGACTTTTTAAATATGTACAATTACTACGTGCTAGTCCAAAATAAAGTGACATGTTAAAAAATTAGAGTATTGAGAACACTATTTCAAATTGAAACATTTCAGTACTAATGCCAAATTCAACCAGTTACTAATACATGATTTACTTGATAACCTGCTTATCACAAATCATGTGCTTGTACAGTGCTTTGAAATATTGCACATATATTTTAAATGCATATTAAAATTTGACCTTTTAATGACTATGCAAGATACTTTATAGTAACTAGACAATAGCAAAGCTCAAAAAAGTATTCAAAACTTTGAAATTGATCTTTTGATGAGAAAATCTATTTTTCCTATCTTAATTTTCCATTCATTGTGTGTCAAAATAAGCAAGCTTGCTTTAATGACAGCTAGAAACATTGTCAATCGAATGCAGAATATGTGAAAATAATGAAATTGACTCAGTGGTTGTCTGGCAGTCCATTAGCCCAGGTAAGGATTTCTGTGTCACTTTTTTTCTTCTATTTTCTATCATTGTGTCTTCACAGAAATCTAAATTTAGTGGAGATAAACCTGATTATTAAATACAAGTCTTGTAAAGTTTTCTAGCACTCCCAAAAAAGAGAACACTGAATGAAATATATTAAGAGGAATGCAAATCAAAATAATCAATAGGTTCCATCTAATACCAGCAAAAAATTCCTGGTGTCTGGAAATTCTGAACAACAATTGTTAGCAAAGTTGTGGAGAAAAGAAACCCATTTACACTGTGGTTGGGACTGTACATTGGTACAACCATTACTGAAAGAAATGTGAAAATTCCTTGAAGAACAGAAAGTAGATAACCCATTTGACCCAGTGATACCTCTTTGCAAAATTTTAAAGTTATAGGTATAAGTATCTTTCCAAAAAATGAAGTCATTATACAATGGCGATACATGCCCGTGTGTATAGCAACATAACTTGTAACAGTGAAATCTTCAAGCAGCTAATATGCACATCAACAGATGGATGGGCAAAGAAGGTGTGGTATGGTCACAGGATGAATTACCACTCTGCCATAAAGAATGACGCATTTGAGTCACTTGTAGAAAAATGGTTATACTTTGAGATCACCATGCTTAGTGAAATGAACCAAAAATAGGAAGGTCAAACATTGCATGGTTTCTCTGATATGAGAAAAACAAAGTAGGAAACTGTAAGGGAGTAAAAGAGAGATGAAAGAAAGCAGGAAGGTAGACTTCGTGGAAAGGGAAAAATTATTTGGCAGGATGAGGGGTAAGGTAGGAGATGTGAGGAGCGTGAAACAGTGGGAAGAGGGCCGAGACGGAGGAATATTCAACTACAGATGCGGTGTGTACATGAATCAATTTTTTCAAGCTGATTGTTATTATTGTTTCAAAAATATCTTAAGATAGATATTTTTGGCAAAATGTAATGTAATTTAGATAAATTAAATGATCCAAAATAGTATTATGTGATTTAAAGTAAAGAGTTGGCAATAAACGAATATTGATTTTCATTGGTATTTTATGTCTGAATTGTTTCTCTTTAAATTTACAGCTTAACTTTGTTAAGTTCTAGTGATAACAGAAGAATGCATGTTATAAATCATAGAAAACCCAGTATTCTGTTTTTCAGTAAAATTGAATATAGTTTGAAAGAACTTTAGAAATCATCAAAGCATCTTAACATATTATTTATTCTAAAATATTGCAACATCAACACTTGTGTGAAGTTAGAAATAAATATACTTCAAAATCTATGAACTTATCGCGTCTTTAAATCATAGAATATTTTAAGAAGTAGGAAATAAAAACTCAAGAAGCTTTTCTGTAATTTCCAAAAATATTTTTGAATTTAGATCTTTGATTTAAATCATTCCTCTCTCTTTCTCTCTCTCTTTCTTGCTCTCTCTTTCTCCTTACTTCTCCTTTCTCTCTAGGTATATTGTATACGTATTTTTTGACACAGAGTCTCATTCTGTAGTCCAGCTGGTTCTTAACTCACTGTGGAGCCCAGGCCAGCCCTGAACTCATGGCAATTCTCCTGTCTCACCCTCCTGGAAGTGCTCGGATAACAGGTGTTTGCCACCACGCTCAGCTTGTTGATGCTGGGAAATCTAGCCAGGGGTCTTGTGCTGGCTAGGCAAGAAAAATTAAGTTCCAAACACCGAACTCCTTTCTGAATTGTACAGTGCATTCTTAAGCATAGCTTTTTTTTTTGATTCACCTCTGTCTTTCCTAGTTTCCTCACAGAGAATGTTTCACCTGATTTTACTAGACTCATTTTCTGGTCTTTTTGTGTTGATGTTCTTTCCTCATTCAAAAGTCCTTACGATCATGTAATTTATTGTTGCAGTAGAACATAATATACATCCTTCAATAAAATATAAGTCAAAGAAATAGTAAAAATAAGAACTAATTTGAAATGGATAAATATGTAAAGACAAGTTACCAAATAAATTATTCTAAACTGTACTTGCAGGGAAATTTATAGTAATAAAAAAGAAAATTAATGTCCATTCTTTTATTCAAAATATTTTAAAATTTTAGGAGGAAAGAGAAAGTGAAAATGATCATTAAAAAGTGGAATAAAGATAGGAAACAATTGAGAAACATAAAAGATCAGTGCTATGATTTGGATTTGAAACATCCCCAAAAGTTCCATATATTTGAATGGAGTGGGACAACTGTGGAACGGAGTTCTGTTGGGAGAAAGCGCCTGGCTACGAGGGGTGGATGTTTGAGGTTTGACCTGGAAAGATTGCGTCAACTTGTTGCAACTGCGGGCTACTTAGAGCAGGGCTTTCTGGTGCCTGTAAGGACAGGCTTGTAGACAAGGAAGTGAGGTGGAGGGTACCACTCTAGGGTGTGGACAACTGAAGCGACAGCTTGAAGTAATTAAAGAAAGGGAAAGAAACATTGTTACAGCTTATTGCAGGGAAAACTCTAGCCTTGCTCAAGTCTCCAGACGTACATACTTTCCCTTTCCTTCTGTCTACAATGGGGTGGGCGGTTCTCCTGCTTCTACCATGTACTCGGACCATTGGGAGCTTCTCAGGAACAGACTATGCGAGACCTTCTGAAACTGTGAGCTAAATAAATCGTTCCTCTCTTAGGTTGCGGATGTCGGGTATTCTGCCGTGCAATGGATAAATAACTAAGACAATTATACTAAGAGACCAATCAGATTGACAAAACTTCAATAAATTTGCCAGAATAAAAATTGATATGAAATTACTGAAAATTGGGAGAAAGGAAAGTATTATTACCAACCTAAAATTACAAGGAAAAATAAGTATAAGGATAAAAGAAACACAAAATGACTTAAGTACAGTTGATCTCTATGAATTAAGTACAAATACAACAAAATAGATTCATATAAGTAAATGATTCCATTAGCAATTAAAAACTTTTGAAATTATCTAGTTCTTACATTAACTAATGTCAATCCTTCAAAAATGCTTCCGAAAAAGAGAGGAAATATTTCTGAATTCATTCTATGACATCAGCATTACACCATCGAATCCAAAAAAAAGACATAAAGAAATTATATTATTTCTTAGAAATACCAACACAAAAATCCCCAACCAAACAATAAGGAAAAATATCCAGCAATATACTTAAAAATAATATATAACTAAAAAGAGGAATTCAATGAAGGAATAAAAACTGTTTTAGCATATAATTAACAATAGATGTAATTAACCATTATAAAATTTGTGTAAGCCACCAATCAACTCAATGACCCCAGAAAGGTTTTTAAACATTTCAAATGTTTTTGGAACAAAAATATTCAATCAAGTAGCAGCAAAGTGATATTTTGAATTAAATTAAAAATCATGTATAAAAACAAAAAACTTCTACACATTAATTATTGGAAAAGTATTACAAACACTGTTCCTAAGATAAGAAACAAGAAAATAATTCCTTCTCTGTCTTGATTTAACACTATCAATGTTTTTGGCATGGAAATTTTACTCCCTGGTGCATCCAGATGAGAACTACAATATATTCACATTAGAAAGAATCAATTAAAATAACCAGGTATATCAGAAATCTGGAAAGCCTGAAACAAATTACTACCTTGAATGAGAAAGGGTAGCAGAGTACAAAGCACAAGATGAGTACAAAAATTGCCTTTATTTCTACACATAATGAACTAAGAGGATGAAATTTCTTTGAAAAAATTCTTTCAAATATCATCCATTTAAAAACTAAATAAGTGTGCTGGGATTTTTAAAATAAGTGTAAAACACTTTGAAAACTAGAAAACATTTTTCTGAGAAATTATGTTGTAAAAGTGAAACAAAGCAAACTATGGTACCACGTCTGAATATTAATTATGGCAAGATGATAACAATCTTTATATTTATCTTCAGATTTCAGAAAATCTGAATGTCACTAATCTTGAACAGAAAAAAATATATATTTTTCAAAGAAATTCTGCCATTTTTGAATTGCCACCAGCAATGAATTGTGGTTGGTGTTGCTCCACATCTTGTCCTGCATTTGATATTACCATTGCTCTTGATTTATCCGATACTTGTGTAATTTTAATTATCACTGTATTTTAAATTTCCAAATCTCTAATGGGGCACCACACCACATTTTCCTAGGTAGTTTCTCATTTTTTCTTCCTCCTTTGCTACAATTTCTGTTCATCTATTTTTCCATTTTTTTAATCAAGCTACTTCAGCTAATTTGTAATTTCAAGGCATTGCAAACTATGCAATGACCATTGATTTTTTTTTTTTAACTTACAATAAAGACCTGTTGGCACTAGTCTCCACAAAATCCTCTCTTTGCTTTAAACACTTAATTTTCTAGCCACTTTCTGGAGCAGCTCTGGAAGTCACCTCTGGTGGCTTTGGCAAATTCCGGAGCACCGTCCAACTGCTAGGCAGACTCAAGAAAACACTACAGAGCGGTCTTATCGACCTTATTCAACGGATCTCCTATGGGGTGATTTGTGCTTTTTTCCCCAAAGTCAAACTAACTGTAAATGGTAAATGCCTTAAAGTAAAGGCAGGCATAGGAATTCCTCATGTTTACATTGCTCTTGTTCCTTTATCGCTGATCTATCTTTCTTCCTTTCTTTCATTCTTTCTTTTTTAGAAAAAAAACTGGTGAAGATAATATGAAAAATATAAATTGCTTTAATTCTTACAATATATGTATAATAGCTATGTAATTTTTTTCTGTGTGAAATGGTAAGAATATTGCAATTCACAAATGTGAAGCAAGTTCCAGGTTTAGATGAATAACTTTAATTATTACTATTAATAATAATTAAATTACCCTTGCTGTCATTCACTATATAATTGAATTTTTCATTTTTATATCTTCAGAAAAAAATATTTTACTTGAAATAAACCGATACCAAAATTCAATATTCACATTTGTCCTACCTGTTACGTGGAACTATCATAAAAACTATGCAGAATTATGAGGATTCTGGACATTTTAAAGTAAAAAAAGACTTTATCGCTATGCCTGTATGTTCGCATTTACTTCTGTCTTTCCTTTGAAGAACTTGTGCACATACACCTGTTTTTGAACCTTAGTCTGCTGCTGCAACTCAGTGTTTATAAGACAATCATAAAATATCTCTGGCTGTGACCTGCAGAGTCCTTCATTTGGAGGCCATCGGGGTATGTACACAGTGTGTCATAATGCCTCTGGTTCTGAAAATTACTAGCATTTAGGAGAAGGATTATATTTGTCCAATTCTATTGCAATGAAGGCTGTCTGACCGCTTCCTGTGTGTTACGTGCAAGACCAGATGACCTGAATGGCGTGAGGTGGAAAATAGGAAAGCCTGGGGAGAATCTAACTCCCTTGTGATCCTTCTGCCTGGAGTTTGATCAAAAAGCTGGCAAGAATTCTGAATAATAGCAATGGTATGATATTAATTTCAAAGAAAATGTTTAAAAATGAGATGGTGGAAAAAAATAAGCGACAGCTACAACAGGGATCTAAATAGAAAACCGTGTAGTAATGGGAAACAATCATTTTGAAGGCTGCTTTGGAGATATTTGCAAAAGAATGAAGTGCTTACCTGAGTGTAATGCTGTTATGCAAGAGGCACCTCAGCTTCCTTATGTATAGCTAGCAACAGCTTGTGTTTGGCTAGGTTATGTCTATGTATGCCAATAATTTTGTTTTGGAATGATATTAGTAATGCAGTTTTTCAAGGATGCTTTTAAAGTCTTTCCATCAATGAAATTATAAGGACAGGCTATCATAAATAGATATTTGAAGAAAAAACTTGGCACCGGAAGACATTACATTGGAGAATATCGAATCTATTTTAGCAAAGGAGTATTATTTCATAGAGCACTAAAAGTTCCTAGATAGTCGGAGAAGGCATACCAAGGAAAACGTCTGTTTTTTAATCTTATAATTATCATGATCTTGAATAAAATGAATATCAAATATACTGAATGTTATTAACTTCATATTAGAAGTTGAGGAAAAAGAAATAAAAAATCTTAGTCTAAGAATATAGCAAAATAAAAAAGCTCGAACATATTAAACTATATAGTCTGTATAAAAATATAACATCGATCAAGGTAAAAGTGTATTAAACTATTCAACTAAGTGTTAAAAGTCTTAAAATATTTTGTTTGTGCATGTCCCTCTCTATGTTCTCTGGAACGATTTCATTTTTATATAGGTTCTAAAGTGTACAAAATCGTGTTCCACTGACTTGAATAAATTAGCATAATTTTCTCTGTGGGAAAATATTGTTCTTCACAGAATTTATGGCACTTTTATGATTGTCCATTTTTCAAATACAATTTTCATATGAGGCTTTATAGTTTCACTTTGGTTGTGTTTGTATCATATTTGAGAGACAGAATTATGGACGATGAAAAGTAACACGGACTATTATAATAACACTCTTTTCGTATAAAATCTCTAAAACAAAGACCTGATATGAGTCTTTATTTGTAATATATCGGAAGAAGTTAGTGCTGCTTAGTTCCCTACCATTTTTATATTCATCAGTGTCTCAGTCATACAGTCATTTTGCTTTCTTTAATAATGATGTGTAATTATAAGGACTTTCTCCTTCCCCGGAGTCTCAGGCACCGTGCTGAATTACATTCATTCTTTCCTCAGTCCAACATTTTAAAAGAAAAGAGAGAAAGAGTTTTAGCAGGTTTGGCAAATGTATTATTCAGGAAACGTTACTGCACCACTTCTCGCTGAGCCGGAACACGGAGTCTTGTTCTGTCTTTAAAAACAAAGACATACGTGAGGATTTTCCCATTGTACTCACCAGGCTGGCAGAACGCACACAGAATGTGGCTCTTCCATAGCATCTTTCTCAACGATTCCGTCCACAGCCAGGCCAGAAAGTGAAAGCTCTTTCATATTCCAGCCTCATTATTCTCATTTTCTATAATTTAACAACTTCTCATATTATTCTTAATGGAGAAGTCATGCGATATTGAGCAGTAACTTCTGTTAATTTCCTGTGGTGTATCACTTGCATTCTTTGTTGCCGGTGCAGAGTAATTAACATGCTCTAATTATGCCACAGACTGTCTTCCTTATCTATGAGAATAACATCTTCCCAAACCTCGTTGATCTATCTCACAAAAGTATATTTTTACTGTTTCTAATAATAGTATCCTGAAATATAAAGCCTAGTTTTTACAGAAAAAAAGTGTGATTCTTCCTCAGTAGCAGGTTTTCTAAATGGTTCAATTTAAAACAGAATAATGTGACTTTTTATAATTCCTATCAAAAGTGTGGAGTCTTATATCTGCAGGACAATGCTATCTTCTTCTGCAAAATAAATTACGATCAGTGTACACTATTACCGAACAAGAAAATGTTTTCTTGTATTCCATTCAGATGGTATCTTTTTATTTCTTCACATTTTTAAAAATTCATGTTAAAATTCTTACTGTGACTGTACTCATATGCAATACTAACACTACCTTGCAAGGAATTCTTAGTACATAATATTTTTCAATCAGAAATAATATTTTTGTTCATCTGAAATATTTACTTTCTAATACCTGAAGTTATCACCTAAAGCGTTATATAGAATAGAGTGGAGATAGAACAAAAAGCTATGGCTCCGTAGTTTTCAAACAGCATGTAGTTAACAACGAATTCATCTCACATTGTATTTCCAAACAGACCAGGCTGCACTAACAATCACAATTGTGTATGTTCATTTGGTGAAGTGATGATTGCAGGGTAAATGGATCTATACGGATAGACAGGTAACTAGCAACAAGAATCCCAACCTAGTCTCTTTTATTTCATTCCAATAGTGTGTTCTATATAATGAAAGATACCACAATAAAAAAATCACAAAATGGTCTTAGTATAAAAAATCTAGACAAAATTTTTCTTTTTATTCTTATTTTCAAAAAGAATAAATAGAAATTAATTATTCCAAAACAATAAAATATATAAAAAACTAATCACTTATCATATTAATAGCGATATTTATTGTCATGAACAGAAAACTATAAATCAAACTTGCTTGAAAATATAGTGATGGATCCTGTATTTTAATGACAAATTTATACTCAGAACTTCAATATTTATTTGAATTGTAACATATTTTACCTTACAATAATAATCTGAGCATTAATTGTATTGCTTGTTGGATGAATAACAAAATCTACCTGATTAATTATATTAAGTATTAAAAGATGTTACATTAGATAAAGGACATATTTGTTTTTAACTGAGAAGAATTTGTTTTTAAAATGCGCTATCAATAATCAGTTGCATAAAGCAATCTTAATTGGGCAGCATATCCAGCTCTGAGAATGACTGAATTCTTGATGACAGCTCTGTCAGCACAAAGCTTGCTTCTGCCTGTAGATTCTCCTTGTTGATCTTCACACGTTGGCTTTATTCTTGGTTGGCAAGGACCTCCCAACCTTAAGGGCACACTTCCTGCTCCACAGCCCTTCACAAACCCAATTGCAAATTTGCTTACATAGTTTGCAATAATCAGAGATTAAAAAAAGGTTTGAGTCCCACATGCAATAGGAATTAGTTACTTCCAGATAGGTAAAACTACCAATTTGTTTACAACTAAATTCATGCCCCTGGCTATTTCCATAGGTGAAATCCCACCAGAATCATTTCCATTAAGGATGAGTCAGGTTTCCCTCTTCAAAGGAAAAGTGCGGGGCCTTTGTCAATAACAAGGGCAGAAAACTGCTGGAGATCAAAACGATAAAGCAAGCAGACAAGTAAATAAAGAATAACATTGTTTGATGTAAGTTGAAACGCTTTACTCTCAGTGTGACCTAAAAGAAAAATCAGTTATTTACTATGGGAACTTAAGTAAGTCATGTAAGTCTCAGAACTGCATATTTTCATTAGTAAGAAAGAAAAGCAATAATTTTAAGACAAGTTTTTTATGTCATTACAGAGTTTGACAGTGTTCCATAATTCATAAATGTGATACTAATATGTAATTATTACAAATTATAAAAAAGTAATCAAAGAAACTTAAAGTTTTAGTATTAGTAAATTGATGTAATAAGTTGCATTTCATATGTATAACAAAAATGAAAGATAATTAAAAAGGTTTGAAAAATGGTGGTGACAAACGTCTTATTTAATTAAAAGAAAGTTATAAAGAAGTATGATTATAAGAGTTGTTCGAATCTTTTATATTACATGTTATTCTTGGAAAGATCAATGTGGAAAAGATAATTTTCAAATCTGTAAAATCAATCTCAAATACCAGGAAGCCCTTTGAAAACAAAGTGAATTCCTTCTGTTGAAATTTTCCTCTGTCGCCCCCTATTGGAGTAGTTTATTGGAGAACCAGCTGCCACAGGAAGTGGAGAAAGTATGATTTGAAGCTGAAATGGTACTTACAAACTGACTCCGAAAAATTGGCTCAACTCACTTGATAATGAAACAAAGTAGTAACAATGGAGGCCAGAGCACGAAGGGATGGTGTGCTTCAAGTGCTTACAGAAAATAAATATTTAACCAGATTTTTATCCATGCAAATATTCATTGAGAATTCAGAGGAAATAAACAGCCTAAAGATACGCACACGTACACGCACACACAAATGTGAAATTTGGTGAGCCTTCCTCAAGATTGCAAGAAAGAGTGAAGGAAAGTAAAAGTAGAAAATAAAAGAAAAAAGGTAAGGAAAGATAGACATAGAAAAGGATGATTGTTAGGGAGAACATGAAAGATTTAGAAAGGAATTAATTTATGCCGAACAATATAATTATGTGGCTTGAACGAATAATTTATATTGAGTCCAAAATAATAAATATATATCTGCTTAAAGTTATATTTAAACTGGAAATCAAACGACATCTCAGCAAATGTTAGTTAATGTTAATTGACAGTACCAAGTGCTAAGAGGTTATCGGGAAATGCATACTCATATACACTGCTGTAATAATAATTTCTATTGAGTTTAAAGTCAGCTACTTTGGAGAACAAGGTGTTTTTAACTACATAATTATTCAAATATTGTATATTCTTGTACGACATTTTAACTTTCAGGTATTTAATCCCAAGAGTTAGGTGTGTGGATACAAAGGAATTTAAAATAGTCACAAGTATGTTACCTAAAACAATTCTATATAATAGAAAAATGCCCTTAAAAAGATCAGGTTAGATTTTTGTTGCAATTACTTTAAAAGAGAGTAACTAAAAACTAGGTAGAATGTTAATTTCCCTTCCATATGAAAAACAATCAAGAGAAACAAGGATGATTTTCTGTACAAGATTTTTTAGAAATCCAAATTTCTCTTCTGTATTCTCCTGTCCTTCCTGAAGATTTCTCAAGCCTCGGGTCTGTACTGGCTCACAACCTCTTTGATTGGGTCCGAGAACGCTGGACAGTTGGACCAGCAGAGCAAAGAAAAGAGAGACAGGGACAAATAACCTCCTTTGAAACATATCACTTGAAAGTTGAGCATATTACTTCCATTAATTTCTCATTGTATGTAATTAGTTACTTGTATAACATTAGCCAAACAGGAATCTCAAAGAACTGCAATTTAAGAACATTCACTTCAAGCTGCCACAAATGATTTCTTCTGAGTTACCACTGGATGTACCTTGCACATTAATACTGTTGTTTGAGAGAGGAGTGGCTGAAAACTTTAATATGATCATATTAATCACCAATCTGTTGAAAATTTTGAATTAGAGTTTGATATTTTCTTAAAAAAAACAAAGCACACTGGACAGTTTTAGGATGACGTATTTTTTTTGAAAGTCTCTGGTGATAAACATAAAATGTCATTCTCAATTCATAGTCATCTTTTTTCTTGACTACTAAATTTTATGTCCAGTTTGAATGTAGGATGTCTGTGAGATTTGAGTTCAAGTACACTGCCTGTAACAGAAATATGACCCCATTGGTTCAAATAAATAATCATATCTATGAGAAATTTAAAATCATAATAATTTAAATCTTGCTAAGTACATTATCAAAATTGCTAAGAATTCCTTCTAAATTAACCATTTTCCCACATCATTGTGAATGTGTGGCATAACAACACATTTTAAACTGAAAAATGAATTGATTTGGAACCAATTTATCAGTCTTGAAAATCTAATACGACCTCAATTCAACTCTTCTTGTGAATTCTTTCTAAATCCTTAAAATAGAGGGGCCGATGATATAAAAAAAAAAGTTGTTCCTTTTTTCTCTTCTCTTCTTTCTCCTTCATCTGTTTTGTTTATGAGAACTCCTTTTAAGAATCATTTTAGATTTTCTGTTAACCTACACTATAGTTGAATATATATTGCACTATATGAGGAATCCGTTTTACAAATTTCAAGTCACAGTAATCTCTTTCTCTTCAAATATTTATCATTTCTTCATTATGAAACTGTGAAAAATCTTGCTTCTAGTTTTTTTTTTAACATGAAGTACAGTGTGGTCATGTGCAGTTACTCTACAATAGCATATCAACATTTATATTTAACATTTAATTTAGAAGAAATTGATTCTTACAACACATAAACAGATACATTTTGTCATATTCCAAAAGTGTAATAGGCATCTAAGAAATCTAAGGTATCTAACATTTTAAAATAATTTAGGTAGCTAATCAATGAAGAATGGAGAAACATGTAAGTTTATGAGTTGAATGAATCAAAAAGAGTTTGAATTAGTTTGGAAAGAGGATAAGATTTGAATGTTTGAGAGAATTTTCAGGTAAGTAATATTCAGAGAGTAAGATCATACTGAACATTGTAAATGCAGGCTACATATATTTTTATCGAATATTCAATAGGAAAGGTATTCTTAAACATGAAGCCTGTAGAGTAAATGGAAGTCAACATTTGAAAGACTGTTGCAAAACATTAAAACACTGGAATATTAATATTACCTTATCGTTCCAAAGTACATCTTAATTTTGACAAAATTGAAACATGAGAAACTAATACGCTCAATGCATAAAGTGTTTATAGCTATCACTCACTAAGCAAAAAGTACATTTTTTTCATAAGACTGGGAAAAAGGATAGGAAATTGAGTCTAATTTAATATGCAGTAGTATTAAATATTTTAATTAGTAATAAAATATGTTGTTACAATTTGATCATGTGTGATCACTTGATACCATGACAAATATGTTATAGAACATTGTTCAGAGCTCCATCACACGTTTTCCTGTAGGCTTGAATTACACAAATCTCTTGAGAAGCATTTGTAAGCAGACTGAATAGATTTAAATTAATTATTCCCTTTAAGTCATTTGTCTTATATGAAAGAATCTTACTAATTTACTTAACATATTTAAGCTAATTAGTTTATCCAGAAGAAATAATAAAACAGTGCTTAAAACTTGAAATGGAGCATCTAGGGGTGTAGCTTAGCAGTCAAAGCACTAGCCTAGCAAGTGCAAGGCTCTAGGACTAATTCCCCAGCACCACATAACCTGGGTGTGATGACTCATGCCCCTAGTTCCAGTACTCAGGAGTATGAGGCCGGCTGGAGGTGTGCATGAGTTCAAGGCCCACCTGGACTAGAGAGTGAGACCCTGTCCCAGAGAAAAACAATAACGATAATAAGTAAAACACTTTAAGCAAAGGTTACATAGATAATACAGTGTGACCAAATAATTAGGATAAAATATTCACTATGGAGCCTTAGCTATTTTATTTATATCATTTTGCTCACAGGGAATCTAAATTCAAAGATTACTTGAAGCCAAAGGAAAAATGTCTCTGTTAGTGTTGGATGAAAATCAACTAAAAGTGTATCAAAATATACACAGCTCTTTTCTCCAGAGGGGAATGCATACACACACACCCCACACACATCCCCTTTAAAATGTCGTTTTTATACTTACTACTCACAAAACAAAAGGATTCCTTTTCCAAATATTAGAAATCTCAATAGTTTACATTTTACTCAAGGTTTACAGGGATAGACAAAATATACTATTTAAATTCTGCATGCATTATTTTATGCGATCTTGCAATCTGCATGATCCAAGTCATACATAGACACTTCAGAGTTAAAAATTATAGATTTAAGGACAATCTTCTTCTGGATATTTTGCAAAATCATTGAAAATTGATTGCCACCATAGGAACGCTACTGAATAAATCACATAAAATATCATGTTAAACAGAATACAGTAGTATTGAATCTAAAATCATGGTAGTTCCCAAACCTAGTTATCAGAATTGTGGCTTCTGTGACCCAGAAAGTTTACTTTTGATGTGTGTTGTCAGAATCCTCTTCCAGGAATTTTATTATGCTCTAAATGCTGTGTCCCATATTAGGCAAGAAAAAGGTTTTTTAAAGGTTCTTTAATGACACAAAGGCATCTATTAAGATGCCATTAAAACTAGGCCAAAATGCCAAAAGAAAATATGAATATTACTTGGGAAATATTGATTTACTAAGAAAAATATTCAAGATAGCATGCAAAACAATAATGAGTTCTCTAAACTATACTTTTTAAATATCTAAAAAGCTTTCCAAATCTGCTATAATTAATGATTTCTATAACAAATATTTCAGAATAAATGATAATTTCTGTTCAAAGTGTGAGTCAGTGGTAATCTTAAAAACTCAAACAATGTTTACTTTCTAGCTTTTAAATGAAACAAGATTACATTAATAAACTAAATATTGAATTATAGAATTGACATGATACACATTTCCTATTAAATTTATTTGCTACTGTCTTAAATGACATTCTATAACGATATATTACCTGTCAATAACAAATACGTGAAGTCATTTTTTTTCAGTCACCAAATTGCGACAGGGAAGGAAGCCTTTGTAGCACAAATAAAGAGCTCCTCTGGCCAGAAGAAGAAATTAGGCACACAGTGTCTGCTTGTTCACTTGGCTCAGGCACCACTGTGCTTCCTCCCAGGGACCTTCGGGGACCAAAGCTTTTCTACCAATGTGTGGCTTCATCTTTCATTAAAGTGTTAAGAAAAGACATAGGAGGTCAAACCACAAAATAATTCATGCGTTGTTCCCAGTTATTGCTTGGCAGTGCACTCCCTGTATGTATTACTAATAAGTGCTTTAAAAAATACCCTAAGGCAATCATCCATGAATTATTCTAAATCTTTCCTCATTTTAGAGTGTTTTGTTTCTGTGTGTACTTCTTGGGTGTAAGTTTTCCACTCATACATATTTGCCAAATGTTTCTCCCAGACAATGTCTTCAAATAAATCTTATTAAGCAGCTTAAAAGCATTTTAAAATCCAAACTCATAAATTTATCCTCAGAGTAAGATCTATCCAGTCTTAGAAGAATGTCTATTGATTTTTTATGGACAGACAGAATGGATTATGGAGCAGAACATACTTGTGCCCAGCACGGTGCCTTCAACACAGTCCCCACTGCACACATTTAGAATCATTTATGCTTTTCTATAATCTCCCAAGAACTAGTTCTTTAAATGTTAAGACCTACTTTCTGCTTAAATGTTGTGAAATTTGATTGTTTAAACTCTATTAACAATCTATTTATCTCTTATCCATGATTTATGAGTAGATAATATTCATTATCCAATCCTACGTGTATTTCTATAATTCATACTCTTTGATTCTTTTGCTTTCAATACCATTCAAGTTTGCTATCAAGATGACAGAATTCTGTAAATTAATAGCAGGAAATGAAAATGAGTCCATTTTCTCACTGTCTTGCTGAGTACCTGTGTTGTATTACAGGCACACCTAGAGCAGAAACACCTACAGCAGACACTAACAAATCCATGATCTCCTTCCTGCCCTGTCTGCCAACTTTTACTTAATACCTTTTCTTTTACAATCTTTCTGACTTTTTTGCTATTTTTCTGCTCTGTTTTTCTCTACTGCATTTTCTCCTCTTTCTTTTTTCTTTAACATGAGGATACAAATTTGCCTTTTCTACAAGACCTTTACAAAGACCATTCATTTTGCAACTGAGGAGCAAATTTCTTTCAAGTCACAATCCACATCAAACAAAGCCCAAGTGGCCCAACCACGTGGGACAGGCCTGCAATCCCAGCACTCCGGTGGAGGCAGGAAGACCACAAGCTCAAGCCCAGCTGAGCAATTCCAAAACCTACTGAGATCCTGTCTCAAAGAAAAAGTGGGCTGGAGAGTCAGCTCGGTTTGAAAGCCTTGGGTTCAATCTCCTCCCCTCAAAAACAACCAAAAAATAAGAGGGAATTTAGTTACAATATATTCATACTGTCTTAATACACAAATTATACATCTATAAAAATATGGAATTGTACATATATAAGCAGTTAGATCTATACAGCTATACATAAATATATGGCATTAATATGTATACATATATATTAATGAAAATATGAAATGTGAAATTGTATATATATTATATACACAAATTTATACATATAGTATTAGTGTATGTATATGCATATATAAACTAGTATATATATACACACTAATGCTACCAAAATGTATTATAAAACACATATCAAAAAGCAAAATTGCAAATAATAAAAGAAACAATAAAAAATAGAAAATGGTAGGATGTCATTGTCTTATAGAGTGATAAGGAAGTTAAAAAACAAAAAAAAAACTTTATATAAATATTTCTTTTTACCACTTAGATCAAACATGCATACTATTCTGAGGGTGAAAGCCTAAAATTCCTTTTTATGTTTGTAGGGAAATTAAAGAATTTGAATTATCAAGAATTTATTTTCTTCTTCATTTCACAAATTGCCAAGTATCTGGTTGCTGGTTTACAATTTCTCTTGTTCGTAGGAAGAATAGTAGAGTCAATTTTCATTGGTTATATAATTTTATTTCATTTTACAAAAGTACAAGTTGTATCAGATAAAGAAAGCAGCAAGACACTTTTTTTACATGAAATAAATGCAACAATTATCTAAACCTTTAAGTTAAAAGAAAGGTGTCCATTTGAAAAAAGTTTTCTTTATTCTCTTGAATAAAATTCTGCCATTTTCCAATATAAAAAGCACTTAATTTTCAAAAGAAAATATTTGGCAAGGTTTTGAGGCATCCTAAAAAAGAATGGAAGTAAACTGCAGTTTAACAATGGTAATGCACACAGTCAGGCAGCAACTAGGTATGACACATAATTTTGTTTTACATACTCCCTAGCATTTACCTTTAGTAAACAGCAAATTAACACTTAGTGAATATTTTTTTTGATTTTTTTTCGTAAATTTTCATAATCTGGGAAATTTAGTTCCTGAAAAAATTTTAAAAGGAGAATCTCCCATTACAATGCATTTATTTGAATAAATTCATGTTTAAAGATCTTATCAAAGGACAATTATTTAAAGTATATATTAATGGGGAGGTTTTATATGGAAAATGTATACAACCTCCAATTGCCTGAAATTTTTCAACACTTGAAAAAGATTGAAATATCATATATCTTAAAGTCTGTTATTCTGCAAGATTGTAACCTGACAAAAACCTCAAAAATGACATCATTCATTTTTGTATATTCTAGAAAATAGATCATACAAGAGCTGACAGGCATACTATGTTCAGATCATACTTCCATAAAATTGCATATAAAATAGAGAAACACAAAAATCGATACTCATGGATTCATTGTAGTGATGCCCAAACACAAATGTATAAGCTAAAAATATAGTAAAACTATCTAAAATAATAATGGTATAAAACTAATTTCTGTAGAATGTGGTAAAGATCTAATTTTCTCTTTCACATGCTAAGATTATTCTCCTAGGAAACAGGTTAACATCAAGGTATCTACCAGACACTCAAGATGCAGAAGTATCTATGGAAGGTCACCGGATGCCGCTAATAAATGTGCCTCTGGCACACGAAGCAACTACCGCTGGGACAATGGCACACGTCCCTAGGTAACTTCACAAGAAATTCCAGTCGGTGCCAACTGTTTACGTCAGCTTCACAGGATGTCATCTTCTATAAAAGGACACTTATGAACTCAAAAATCAAGTCTGCCCTTTCTATTTTTTTTTCTTTTTTATTACTGTATGTTTGCAATGCATAATACATTCATTTTAGTGAATTGTAATATACCTTGATACTTTTCTATCCCTTCACCCTCCCTCCCTCTCTATCTTTTCAGTTTGCAAGTATACATTTTGGTACAGCAATTTGATTAGAGTTTATAACATTCTTCCCTAGATTTCTTAAGGAGAGTTACATCTAGATCTTGAAATTAATCCTTGGTTAATTTTTGATTCACAAGAAAGAAAGAATTAATAGAGGACGCAGTAATCACGTCAAAAGAGAACAAAGAGCATCTATGATGGCCTTTATTTTGAAATTGTTGTAGACATACTACTCCTGCTTGTGCACATGCCACTGATCAATGCAATTCTTCCTCTAAGGGCATCTGATAGAGTGGACATGCACACAGAACGCCTGAAGAAAGGTAGACCAGTGGAAGAGAAAGTGTGTGACCTATAAACAGAGACTGGGTCCAATTACATAGCCTCATTTTATTTTTAATGAGATGTTTGATAGAACTGGCTCACTGTAGGCTTTTCAGGATCTTCCTTTGAAAAATCACTTCGTAAGAACGCATATCTGAATTTTTGCAATATTAAATGGTACAAGAAAACTGCTTATACTATTGTTGGCATATGGAGAACTCGAAGATTGTGAGTGGTGCATACTTTCAAACCACTGCTATTTCTTTTATTTTTATAATGCCTTCATTAAACGTATGTTTAATTAGGACATTTGTTTAAAAAATTCTAAAAACATTATTTGTTAAATAATCTGATTTGCTTCCTTACTACCTCTGTGGGTTTTTTTTTTTGTGTTAACTGAGAATATTTTGATATATATAAACACTACTGTTATTATGTATGAATTTTCCAACCTTTGCCACTACACAAACATACACATGTATACATATAATCACACAGATCTGTTTTGCATTCTTTACACGCTTATCAGTTTGAACCAAACATATCACTCCATCTCCTCTTTTCCTCCTAAAATCTTATCACTGGAGATTAAGCATGACTAGATTTGAAAACATTGTGATCTCAGCTAAGATTAAGAACTTGAGCTTGTTTCCTTTGATGTGCTGACTGATATGTGCGATCATTGATATATTGTTACATCCATTGATAGCCCGCTTCTATTCTTAATCAGAAAGTCACTCTTCAGAAGTACTTAGAATTATTCTGCAGCAAAATATAAAGAGAGAAATCATAAAGTAATCAGAAAAAAGGGTAGGAAGCTGGTATTTATATTTCAGAGTCTAACGGGAAAAGCCTGTGTCATGTAAATCACTGATAAACTCCTTCTAAGTTTAATGAGTAGAGAAACAGACTTTATGGCATGTTTAAGGTTGTGGTTAAAAGGAAATTCTTCACAAGCTTAAATGAAGTAGAAATAGAATAAAACAGATGAAGAATCTGCAAAATAGAGAGACCATACAAGCAAGGACACAATACTGTCGATTTATTTTGCCATAACTAGAAGAATATTTTTGAGATAAACTAGACTTGTAAAATTTTATAAGAACTTCTATTGTTCATTTATACTCTGTTGTAGGGAGTTGTGTTTACTTAATTACATCATAAAAATTCATACAATTTAAGAAAAGACAATGGATTATGTAGTAATAGTTCATTGTTCATAACTGGAAGGAGCCTGCATAGGAAGGAGATTCACTGATTATTAGCTAAAAAACTATTTTGATAGTGGACTCCAAAACTGATTTATTTTTGTGAAAGCTACCTGATAGGTTATTTCAGAAGGCTATTTAGACTTATATATACCAAAAAGTGCATTTGAGTGATACAGAAGGAATTGGATTGCTTAAAATAGAAGTCCTGTGGTTTTCCGATTCAGTTATTATTACAAGTTAAACTAAAACTTTTATGGGTAACGGGAAAGCTTGATTTACTAATATTTTAACTCAGGTTCCTACAGCCATATCTTTTTTCAGTTGTAGTTGAAGCCTAAATTATATGTTGATTCAAGTGCTTTTGAGCAAAGTACAAGCATTATTACTAAGATTATTCCACCATGCGTTTATAGAAGATATCAAATACATCAGTGCTTAAGCGAATGTTAAAGTATGTGGCTTGGTTTACAATAAAAATAGAATTTTT